>JAINUG010000086.1:1177059-1525384 GCA_029706075.1 Aldrovandia affinis
GGCACTCTTGGCCAGAGCTGACTCTGGCGCGGCCGGTGGAATCGAACCCCAGTGGCAGTGGGCAGTGGCCAGCGTCGAGCTAGCACTATTTTTGCAGAAAAAGTACCTAATTAACTTTCTTGCTAGCATAGCCTTGACAAGAGAGATGCTAGATCGCATTATTTGATTAGCCGGGTCAAACGTCTGTTAGTAGGTGGGCCCAAAATATAATTTTTGCAATTCTATTGCAATTATGTCATGTTAGATAGTTAACCAGATATATTTTCTGTCATGTTTTAATTATATGTTTTATTTATTACTAAAAGAAAGACATGAAATTTGTAACTTGTAATTTAGTAGTTTTTGGACAAAATACTTTTTTACTTTTAGTTTCACTTCTACTTGAGTTAATTTTACATTTAGTAACTTTACTTTTACTTGAGTACAAATTTTGAGTACTCGACCCACCTCTGTGGGTAATACATCTCTATATTGATATCAGACAGGTAGTCCCTCCCACACTAAACCTAACAATCTCCAGTCCCACTTGGAACAATAAATAAACAAATGAATACACACCCCAAAAAAGGTTTGGGCTGCCTTTATTGCATGGCAGTGGTAAATTTGTGTTAATGTGGTACACTTTAGGATGGCTTTTCGTTCTTCACATTTTATTTCCTGCTGCTTCGCCCTGAGGCCATCCCAGCTGCTCACTGGTGCGGCTCTGAAAGAGTGTCCCGCAGCCCTACTTACCGAGGTACAGCCTTCCCGTTGCCACAAATCTCTGTAAGATCTCTGTCCTGGGCCTTTTCTATGCCTCCCCCCCCCCCCCACCCAGTCTCCTAGGGTTCTCCTCTGAAAAATGATGGTCATTGCAGTATATATTTGGAACTTGATTTTGTTTTTTAAGTATGTGAAAATGAAGACCTGGGAAAGTTTTAGGTTGGAGATTCCAAGCACCCACAATGTTAATCGGGTTTATCAAGGTTGATTTATCAATGTTCGGTAAGTCCAACCAAGAATTATCCCTGGGTAAAATGTTCTTATAAATCCATTTATCCATCTGAGTGTCTCAGTCAGTGAAGTGCTCACAGGCAAGGCCCAAAAGCCTAGACACTGCAGGTTTGAGTGTGTGAAGTCTGTGTCTGCAGGATTCTGCATTCTCCCACTGGACACAATTGGCTTTGTCCCGACAGGGGTAAGTTCACATGCGCTTCTCGTATTACCACTATATTAGCTCCTCCCAACAACGAGCAGGCATCTTTGCGTGTGGGATACGCCTCATGTCTGATCAGCGCTGGCTCTCCTGGAGTATTGGTACTGTGTGGTCTACAGTATGGAAAATAGCCGCTGACACATGGAAAGATTATTATATTACTATAATATGTATATACGTATATTTATTATATATATTATTATGTTACTGCACACACCACAGGTAAAATGCTCCTTGTGCAGGTGCGGGTGACAGCAATAACTTGAGATAATATAGTATAATACAGAATAATTGCAGAATTGTTTAAGTGACAGCAAGAGCATCCTATTCGTTTACCGAGAGTAACAGCACCCTTTCATTCCGGCATCAATAAATGGCAATTATAAAATAACTGTAGATAACAGTGAAACGTGCAAAAGAAAAAACAATATCTGAAAATAGGCCTGTTTCTCAGCTACTGAAAAGCAAAACATCTCAAATGCAACAGCAAATAAACATTCCCTTCTCATCGATTTGTCCTCCGAGAGAAAAGACCTGAGATGAGTGAACTGCAGGAAGTGAAGGGAACATGGATTACTATACTTCTCTTAATTTGTCAGACAGCAAACAAACAGATCATGAAGCCAGCCGCCTTGTGAGAACACACTGAAAGGAAACAATGAAAATGGAGCGACACTAACCTCAATAACACTTGAGTCAGTTGCATTAAAAGCTAGAAATAAAGCCTCTCGGGCCAGATTAATTATCCCAACGGTGTCAAAAACGCATTTTAATTATGTTGTTCAACCTTATTAAAAATAATGAATAAAAGTGGTTTGCACTGTTGGACACATCCATTTCCCATAGATTTGTAATTTACTCCCTACAACCTTTCCATGCAACTTTTCCAAGATAGGTGAGGAGGTTAACTTCTTTTTTTTCTGCTCAATTGGGAATCACTGATTGTGCCTCTTAAGTTACCACTGTGCCACCCATGCTGTGTGCCAGGAGCACTGCAATCGAAAGGAGGGAACCTTACCAATACACCTGCTAGCCAGCTAATATTTCACACCCTACGTGCCCGCGCGTCATTGGAAGAAAAAAATGTAGCAGAACCCTGACTGCCCCTACCCTACCGCTGGTAGGACAAGGCCAGTTGTGCCTTGTCATTGCAGACTCTTTAGCTGGTACATTTTGTACAAACACGAGAAGAATGGATGGCTACAAGGAAACCTTATCCTAATTTCTGATAGTGTATTTATGAAAAACTCTCCAGAGACAAACACCGTCATTTGACTCATTCTATATCACACTATCAGTTAGGCTTAAATGCCTAAAAAGCACATGCTGTAGACGACAACCCCCTTCCTCTTTTCCATGTAGTCCCAGGCCAAGAGCTTGTACAAAGTCCCTGTAAACAGCTTGAAATCATTAACAAGTTCCGTTCCAAGTGCTCTCCTGTCAGGGCTTTGTGACTTATCGCAGCTTGACTGAGTGTGACCGCGTGCGCCTTGCGCGCCCGAAGCCCTCCAACCCACCGCCAGAGCGGTATGCGCGTGCCGACGTCTGCCAAGTCACACGAGGGCCGGGCCAAGCTGCCCCCGAAACGAGGAGGCAGCCCAGTGCCTTAGTCACTGCTGGTCACTGCCGGTCCCAGCGTCGTGGCGGCAAACTCGCAGTTCAAGAGGTGGGTGTATACATGAACTAGAAGAGGGTACAATTGGCCACCAAATTGGGAGAGAATGGGGGAAAATCCATAAATAAATAGATAAAAAATGCAGGCTCGACTCAGGAAGGAATGAACACTGCTAAACGGACGCTCGTCTGTGTTTAATTCTGTTAAGCAAGTGAAACAAAGACAAGTATCCGAAAGGAGCAACCAACCCCTACATATGCACTCCTCAGAATTATTGGCTGAAAGTTGCCTTTTGGGAAAAGCTTGGATTCAGTCAATGCGATATCATAACAGCCAATAATGGTTGGGCCTGCAGGTCTAATTTGTGCAGCACAGTGAGCTTAAGAAGGCACATATGGTTGCACCAGTGTTGTTCTTACGGCAGTCAAATTGACACCTCTTCTGGCAACGCCACATTGAATGATTTTATAGTAACATGCTGGTCGGTCTGCATGCAGCATATATTTAATTTGAAAGTATTTACAGCTGGGTTATAACACAGTGTCAAATCTCGTGACATTCACTTATCCAGGAACTGTTCACCACTAGCCACCAGTACATTTGCAAGTGCACAATACAAAGGCTTTGCTATGGAGCTAATGTACAATGATATCTGACAAGCTATTGCAATGCATCTGTTTTGAATAGCAAGTTATTATATTTTCAATTAAATTAACATGACAGGGAGGCAGACAGCAGAAAAGTACAGCCAATGAGCTGGCAGGTATGCAGGAAGTTCTGAGACATCTAAAAGAAAAGAGCACTGGGGAAGAAATTATGCTGATGTCACCCTGACAGGCTCATGTTTGGATTCATTTAAGTTATCCAGGTTTCCCTTGGTCTCCGCTGCATAAGTTCCTCCTAGCAACAACCCAAATGCCCACAGGCTACCAGTTGTTGTCAGTAAGAGATACATGTCTCTGCTGATCAGCGGTAGCTCTCCTGTAGTACTGTATGTCTTGTAGTGTGGCAAATAGTCACTGCCAAATAGTCATTGCCCTGTGTCCAAATTGAACTTTTCTCTAGATTCATTGATAGTGATTGAGGACCCTGGGTCCTGGCAAAGGTCTGTGACACTACTGTACGTATATATCCCACAAGAAGGGCTTTAACCCACTGACAACAGAGACTTTAATGGCGCTTTTCCACCGGTACAGTATGGCACGGCAACCATCCGAATCCGTAACTATCGCCTTCCCGGATCGAGTCCCTGTGTCATTTTTCCATTGCACAACAGACCTTCTCATTGTGAATGCTGGACTCCAGATCTCGTTGAATTTGGTCTTCCGACCAAACACTGACAAGGGCTTGCACCTCAAGAACAGACCTAACAGAACTTTCCATGTTTTTCAATCTTGTTCTGGAATGCAATCTTCTCCTGGTATTGTGATATTTAAAAATGTGGTGGTTGTGTCTGAGCCGGTCTGAGATTTAGCATGACGATTCTGTGACGATTGCATTTGACCAATCAGTGGTCTGCAGTATTGCTAGCTCCACCCTTAGTTCCACCCTTAGCTCCCTGTTCGGTTTGCTAGTACCCTGGCAAGAGCAGTAACTAAATTCAGCGCAGCTACTTAGCTTCGGTACGGTTCACTTGGCAGTGGAAAAAGCGTCAAAATGTGGAATCACGGATTGGTTAGCATTACATTTCAGTGTTACATCTTGGAGAAAAAAAAACGCAACACAAGTTAAGGACAGGTTTTGATTGAATCCAAAATCCAGTTTTTAACGCGTGTTAAAAAAGTTATTTGCCAATCTTGCATTTAAAGTGGAAAGGTCCTCAGTACTGCAGATGAGGCAAGAATTTCAAAAATGAATATAGATGGAAAAGTCAGCTCAAGAATCCATGCATTAAGCAGACAAAAATAGCTCTTAGTGTGTAGGAGGCACATATTAAGGAATACATTTAAAAAGAACAGTTGAAAGGAGCTCACGAAGAACTGAAAAATGATGAATCGCTACTAAATGTATAAATAAGAAAATGACTAAATAAACAAATAAATATAGTACAAATGCAAGTGTCTCAATACTTCAGAGGAACCCTGATTGGCATGCATGCGAAGGGGGGAGAGAGCGGCGGGCAGACGGAGCGCCGTACCCGTTGGCCAGTGATAATATGATGACAGGCTGCTGTAAAGGTACAGTAGCTGCGAGATCCTCGCTCTGAGAGTATACCCTTACAGCCGGCAGTCTCCTTGTGTCAGCTGTCCTCCGCGAGGCGCCTGTTCTGCTGACGCTGGTGCCCCGGCCGTGGACGGGTCACCATCGGAGCAGGGAGGGCGGCGGCAGGGACGGTTCGGTCGGGTTTTTCAGCGAACGCACAGCATGCGGTCCCAGACTGGTCGAGAGCGCTCCGGTCAGCTCGGCGGTTGGCAGGAGAGGGAGATCAATCGGTGGTAACCTTGACGGAGCGACGGCGATCGGTGACGGCGCGAGTGTTCGAGCCAGCGGGGCGGGCACGCACGGGGATGATGCATGCTTTCGGCAGGGCCTCGGACAGATAAAGACCAATAAATTACATTTCTGCAGATCTATAACACCGACGGATGGAGAAATGGAGATGAATGGCGGGCTGGAGATGTGGAGATGAATGGGGGGGTACTGGGGGGTGTACGGTGAGGATGACTGCGGGTAGTGAATGAGAACCAGGTTGGGCATGGGTCTCGGCGAGGGGGAATGAGGTTATTTCCTGAGCAGAATGCATGCCAGGGCTGGGCATGAATATTTAATATGGGCGGAGGAGACAGCTTGGAGGAAGCTGACTGTGCTGCTGCATCAATGGGAAGCTGTAAGCTGAGACGGGAGGAAGTGAAGCAGCCGAGGGGGCGGGAGGGGCGCAGCGCGAGGTCTGCTCTCTCTGCCAGCTCCTCTCTCTCTCTCTCTTTCTCTTTCTCTCTCTCTCTGTCTCTTTCTCTTTCTGCCTACTGAAACACACTGACTGCACTCACACAGCTTTTCCAGCCACAGCAGTCAAGCACACATACTCACACATACATGCATGTACACTTATACAAGCACATGTACACACACACACACACACACACACACGCACACAGTATATACAAGCACATGCTCACTCAAAGGCCCCTCCACTCAAACGCAGCTCTTGCTGTGCTAACAGAGTGATGACAAAACCAACTTCACTGCCACGCCAGCATCTGGTGCTAGAGGTATTCATGGTAGGCACGGACTGACTAACCCGACCGATGGCGCTCACAGAGTGAATCAGAGACTTAAAAGACAGCTGCTTCAAGGCTCTGCACCTCTCAAAGCATTCCCCAGACACAGATCAGAGTGCACTGCACAGTACCTAGCCTTTATACAGCGGTTTCGATTGCCACACTGCATTTGAATCATGAATTGCAACAAAGGGTATCTTCTGTTCTGGGGGAGAAAAAAATGCAGTCCTTGAGAGCCGGAGACCTTGCAGGTTTTACAGTTAGGCCTACCTATCTTATAAAAGTAATAATAATAATAATAATAATAATAATAATAATAATAATAATAATAATAGAGGATGCAGGCAAGCTCAGAGATTTCCAAGCCCTATGCAACAATAGAAACTTGCAAAAACACTGTAGAAAGCAATTCTTAAACGTAATAAATCAAAAGGATGTCACACTTAAAATGTGTTTGCCAAGTCTGGAGTGTATAGAAGCAATGCTCAGGGACAAACAGGTGTCTGCCACGTTAGCGCATATTGCCACACACAACATGGTCTCCACACCATGTGACATGACAAGTTTCATGTGACATATATGCAGATGGTAACATCTTGAACCTCTTTGCCATGATTGAAGGTTATGCAAGCATCAGATGAGGAGAAACTGCTTTAAATGTAAATAACGTGCATTTGCCACTCGATCTACCATGTTTTGTGTGGTTGATGGAAAAGGCGTTATATTTTGAACCTTTGCCAAGTTTGAAGCATATACAATCATGTAAAATGCACAAAGGCAAATGTCAGAGGGCGTGGCCACCAGACCGTATGCACCACTCACAATTCCTTCGCAATTATTGTAACCATGTTTCCTCAAAGCATATGTAGATAAGCAAAATGGCGAATGAGATGGGGTATGGCACGAAGATCATTCAAGACACAATCTAATACTTCACAATTTAAGTGGGCCAATATGTCTAGCATAAACATGCAGGGAATCAAAAGCCTGAGGCATGCTGTAGGAGGCTTACACTTCAAACCGAGGTATGTGAAACACATTTTTGTGGTGCGCGAACATACAGTGACCGCCAAATCATAAGTGTGATTGTCTGTTAATTTGCAATTTAGATACTACACTTACTAAGGACAAATGAAGACCTAATTATAACATTCAGCCAAGTGTGCCCAATGAGGCTTGTTTTGCCCCAAATGGTTCAAAATAGGCATGGTTTGTGGCCATAGTGGACGTGGCTTTTGGGCGACCACTTCCAAAATGTTCCATGGGGGAGTTCAGACCAAGTGTGACACGTGGGCCAAATTTCGTTCCAATGGAGCGAAGCGGTGATATGGAAGTCCACGCTGGAAAAAAGGCTGAGACTAAGTAAAATAATGCAAAAAAATCTCCTATCTCCTTCTTTTCTGTTCTGTTCGCTTATCTGTAATATGTGGGATCCCTTTCCCAGTGATTGCACAGGATGAGGGATAGACAGGGCCACCGAGTCAAATTACCTTCTCATCATCTTTCAAGAGGTTTAAATTGGCATCGGGTGGCTCTGTGGGAAATTAAACCAAGAGAAAGTATTGGGCAAAGTACCTTCAACTAAACACTTTACCCAGGGTTCATTTTCTTTCCGCATTCTGCCAATAAATTATAATTTTATAGCAAACTATGACTTTTTATTATTTTGATAAATAGCTAATGTGGTGTGCTGTGTAAAACTGTGATGAACTGTGTGGTGCATCACGTTTTTTAACCCTTTCTTAACTAAGTAGGTGATTTGAGAACAAATTACATGATTACCTGGACAGGCAGAAACAACCGAGTTACTAAATAAAATAAGCCAAAAGTTATTTTAAGTGCAGTTATAAGACCTACATAAAGTATACATAACACTCGCACAGGCATGGCATTACTAGTCTATAAAGCATCCATATAAAAGCTGTTGCGCTTTATGACCGCTAACACAATGTGCGTGAATACACGGGGTATATCATTCAGTGAGTTGTCACAAAGAACAAGATTTGTTTATAAAGGCTTGATAAAGTTTTAAACATCATTCCAATAACGGTTTTATGTACACTCCATGAAGGTCATAAAGCATGACTATAAAATTAGGCAATGAAAAGAGTAGTTAGGCAGCAGCAATGAAAGCAGTCACAGGAGACCATGAAGACCGACAGGAGAGGAACAAGCGAGCAGTGGATTGTGAAAAAGGGCATAAAAGCCTATAGTCGCTTTAACTGTTCGTAATCACTGTAACCTCATGTAAAATAACATTGGCCTGCATTCAGTTGCGTCAAACATGCAGGAGTTAAAGGAGCTCAGATTTTGAAATGGAAAAAGCTATGCACTTCCGGTGCCTTCCAGGTGATTCAATCCTGACCGTGCCAGCAAACGCTTCAGAGGAGATGCTTATTAGTCTCTGCTCTCCCTAATTGATGGAGGATGGTGCAGGGATGGGACGGGCCTGTTAAGGTGATTAGATATTCAAAATTGGAAGAAAAAGTAGGGCATACATTATTATTCTAAAAGAAAGGAAGAAGGAAATCATCATTAATGCTATTCTGTGTCCAGCTGCATCTTAAGTGCTGGAATTGAAGATTCAGCTCATTAAACTCAGATTTCTGAAATGATGGAATGATGCACTTGTGTTACTGTAATGTAAAGTTTGAAAGCTTTCACATCGACAGAATTGTACAGCAAAAATGCATGGTGCTTGCAGTGTGGTGTGGTGGTTATGGAAACTGCACTTGTAACTAGAAGGTGCCAGGTCAGCACCCCGAGCGTGAAGCAGCTGTTGTACTGCAACCTTAAGCAAGCTCCTGAACCTGAATTTCTAGACTACGTATCCAGTTGTAGACAAGCATAATGATGTTAAACGCAAGCCGCAGGATGTATTGTGCGTCTCCCTGGATGAGGGAGCCTATACATAACGTAATGTAATCACACAGGAGGGCTCTTAATGCGATTGCTGTGGACTGCAGTTTTCCCACCTCTCTTTCTGTTCTCCGCAGAGGCCTCAAGCAACACCTAAATTAAATAAATTCATCAAAAACACAGTCGCCAGTTAAGGAAGAGACACAGCCATAAAACTCTAAATTGTGAAGGGAAAAAAAGGCTCTGGCTACAACCAGCCAGACAACCCGGGGCGAGGTAAGCTCCGCTTGGCTGGCTGGAGAAGGGGTGGGACGAGCATGGAGTGTGAGTAAAGGGGGATGCTGCAGGCTGAGTCTTATGGAGCTCTGTAATGCTGCCCTAATGGCCACGCTCATGCCTGCCTGGCCCCGTGCCATTACAAAGGAGCCCTACAGACACAAATCTTACCATGTGGCGAAACGCACCGTAAGTAATGCTTTTCAAGAACCTCTACGGTGTGACAATGTTCAAATGCTACCGCACAAACTTCTCGACGCTCAACTGATCCACTGAGATAGGCAACCTTTCTCTATGGTACAAAAAAATGTGAGAAAGCTTCTTTGTTTCTGATGCTTGATATCGTTTTTGTGGCCTTGGTTTTTTCCTGTCTGTAGGTCCCCTTATATGCTTTCTCATACCAGTTCATATGTGCATTGCCGTTTGCTGTGCCAGCTAAGGATCGTTCAAAGAGCGTGTCCAAAAATTTCCACAGGTATGCCTAACCTTGGATCTCTTCTACCTGTGTCGGTGGTCTGCCATCCCATGTTCCACCCTTAAATGCCAGCTGTTAGTATAGCTCAAAAGAAGTGAAGTGAAGTGAAGAGAAGTGAATCTTAATTTTTTTGTACATATACATATTATTTCAGTGTTTGCATGGTAGTTTTAAGGACCGACTTTTTCAGACCCCACTACCACCAAAGTCTGTACATCTAGCCATTGTCATCACCACTGCCTACTTGCTCAACACTTCTTGTATATGTATCCCTGCTTACTCCTCATTTTAAAAAAATTAAACTTTAAAAAAAAAAATTCTAACCTTTTCCTTCCCAGTGTTACAGGTATGGTACGCAGCTGCCTGCATGATGTCTATTGCTGTATTACTGCACCAATCTCTTGTGCGAACTATGATTGTTCCTACCATGTATTAATGCACATCTTGTAAGTCGCTCTGGATAAGAGCGTCTGCTAAATGCCTAAAATGTAAAAATGTAAAATGTAAGGACATCTTGCATCGTAACATGGTTGGTGAAATGTCACCACTCCACTGTCTTTCCAGTCATGCAGACTGACACACAGAAATGGGAAAGACAGGAATTTCCCCTTGCACCAGAGTCCTGGTTTTCCACCATCTGCAATTTTGATTCCGCTTACATTATCGCCCATTCCATTACTCCTCTTTACTCCCATAAAATATTTAGCTTTAATCAGCAGATGCGGTTTGGATGCAGAGTGAGTTTAATCCCCCCATCCTGTCTTTGCCAGATTCTTTGCATTCTGTTGGAGTCCCTGATTCATTCCACAGCAGGGGTATGGCGCAATGATCAATGGGGTGCTAAAATCTATTCTGAGCCCACAAGACCATGCTTAAGGCTATCTATTTATTTTTTAAATAGCAGAAAGAATTAAAGAAATCCAGGCATTACTTATCTTGTGGCACGCACGTACCAGAGTCCTTTTGCCTCCATACATTTGACAAGGATGACACAATCTTACTGTACCTGGGTATTTCATTCTGAGGTACTGCATTGTGACTATATGAAATCTGGTCCTCATAATTCTCTGATATAAATGCGATACTAGAATATACAGTATAATAACTCGTAATCAGTTATTCATGGCTATTTATTCTAAGATGCAGGTCAAACCTTTGACTTGCAAGAACACTAGTTTTTGCAAGTCAAATACAAACCATACTGATTTACAGAAATAAGGAAATTCTGCATCAGTCACACAGAGTGATAGCAATAGAAATCCCATCAATCCAGCAAATAAAGTTCCCACAAATGCATTCTGGGAAAACCATCACTGCCTGGTGACCCAGCCACTGGGAAGCTGGGAAAATATACCAGCTTATATTCTTCATTGAAAGTTACAGTCAAAACACCGTAGTGGCTTCATTTAACACCCTCCAGAGACAGGAAAGGAAAGCATAACAGGATAAGAGGAGGAGCTATGGATCAGAAGGTGGACATGTAATCATTATATTATCTCATCATCATTAGCATTAATACTATAATCATCCTCCTGGGGTCTTGATGTCTCAATGGGGGGGAGGGCGGGGGGCACAACCGTAGGTTCTTACCACAGGTTCAGTACAGAGCACAAAATGGTTCATATAACAGTGCACTCTCTTTGATACAAAATATTCCAATCACCTTATTCATTTACTATCAATTTCACACTTCCAGTGACTAACCACTAAAGCAACGCAATAAAAAAACATTTTTTGCTGCCGCCCGCAGAATTGTAAGTAGCCAAATCATTGACATTCACTTAATGGTAATGTTCAGCCCATTATCACACAGGCCAATGAAGCCATTTTTTCCCTCGATGACATGAGCGGTAACATGACCACCGCCCTCAGCACACCACCTCAGCGAACTGGCTACACACATGTATTCCTAAGCCAGAACTGTGACCTCACGATTTGGATAAGCCAGCACGGCATTGCGGCATGGACAACGTGGCCCTTCGCTGAGCCAGAGGCCAGCGGGAGCATGTTCCGAGTGGCCAGGCCAAGCCCGTCATCGGGGGTGAAGAAAGATGGTATCTTTCATGACATCATCAGTATCAGCTGAGGTTTGCTCCAGTGCAGAAATAACCTGGCAGAGCTGCCATAAGATACATCCACCCAAAAAACAGCACTATAAATGAGCAATACTTTACCGCAATGTTGTGTCTTGGCTTAACAGAAGCGTCTTACATGTTTCAGCTGACCCGTCTTACATGTTAGCCCTTTACACATCCAAATGCTTAATGAGGGATTTCAGGCTGTGTACCTTTGTGCATGAGTACAAGAGCAACGCCTCTCCTAGGATTTGAACCCACTACCTACTGGTACAAAGAAGCCACACCACCACATGCAATGATGTCTTTAAGGGGAGTACACCTTTATCCACCGAATTCACTCTTCCACCATAATCCATGTGTGTTTTATTTATTCCACATGAGCAAAGGGTTATTCCCTTTATAAGTCAGTCAGTGTTTGGCAGTGAGCATTATGGACCAAAGAGCTCAGGAGTGTCTTTATAGTAAGAAAATCAGGGCTGTCATCCTAGGGCTTTCAATTTTGGTCAAGCGTTACTGCGTGCGCTTTTCCCCCCTGTGCTCAAATCCCCCCACATCACACTCTGTTGAAGAGATCATAAGCGCTTGCCCCTAGGTGACCGAGGTGCGCCGGAAAGGGAAGGTGTCATGCCAGAAAAAAAGAAAACACAAAAAGAGCATGACGAGATACTGCGGATCAGAAATTAATCTGGCCCACATTTCAGACAGGGTGGACATGGGTTTTTTTCTGTTTTGATGAGACTAAAATAGTTAGGAACTGACCTTAACGCCAACCGAAGCTAAACAGAGTAAAAAATGATGCATAATTCATTATTCTCTTCTGCCGCTGCCTTTCATCGCGCCGCGGTGCAAGGGGGTTCGTTTTTGCCAGGAGTTTCTGTCTTACATCAGTTCATTCTGGATAACAACCAAAACAACAAGGCCGGTGGTTTTTTGGAGCCTGCACCAGGGACGAGATGGGAGGGGTGCATACTGAGTCAGTCCTGGCCTAGATATCTCACTGACTGACATATGAAGGCTGGCAGCTTTTAAGGAGCCAGCCGTTCGCCTGGAGCGAGAGGAATCCAGTTATCTCCCATCAGCTCCAATCAGGGCTCGCTGACGGGTCTCAGTCTGCGTGCCCTGGACCCCGTCCAAACGCACGCCCAATTACCAATGCGAAAACCTGTCACCTCAACATAAACACATACTACATAACATACCAAACAAACCCCACAAAAAAAGACAAACAGTGCTAACAACTCCCTTAACACTTAAGAATGAGCACGTATCATATTCTCTTCTGAGAACAATTATGGGGAAGAACTAAATCTACACGTCCGCCAGAAAGCGCGCCTTTACTTGGAAAGCGACTGCGCGTCACGTTCATGTGGGACAGGAATTTTAAGAAGGAGACTCCCATGGATTTTTATTTGGGGCTGGTAGTGAAGTGCAGCATAGTTCACATGATGAGCAGGAGCTACAGTGTGGCACAGTGGTACTGGGCTTGTATGCAGGGGGTTGTGAGTTCACTTCCTACAGCTATATTGTACCATTGAGCAAGGCACCATATATGGAAGCAACCCTAATAAAAATTCTGTAAATTATTCAATAAGAGCTTCAACAAAAATGTACAGGTTTAACATAGATTTCATCCTTGCAAGCCAACATAGACAAGGGACTCTGCAAAGCAAATTCAAGTAATTTTAGAAGCCTGGGCATTTTATGTACTGTACGTGCATGCCATGAGTGCCCTTTCTCTCTGACAAATAGCTTCCATCTCTGACTGGCAGCAATGGGCCGTGCCGTGTCCGGACCGCAGAGGGCGTATCGCAGACTGGAGGCTCCTTTGAAGTTCTGAGCGGCGGGAAATGCCATCTGGGTGAGGCAGGCAGATAAGACGCACAGCCCAGCGTCCTACACAGCGTCCACGGAATTAAACGGATGCCATTGCATGGCACCTGGCTCCTGAGAATGACTCACACAGAACTTGTTTGACTTCTCCATCGTAACTGGGAGCCATGCGTATATGGTTCTCCTGGGGGGGACCATATAAGGATGTCTGTATAAGCGCCTATATAAGGATGGCTTTAAAGGGCATGGCTTTTTTCTCCTCAAGTTGAAATCATCAGTTGGGCCTCTCGAGTTACTGCTGTGCCAGGAGCACTGTAGCTGAAGCGTGTCGCCTCTCTCCCACAAACCGAAGACTATTTTACACCCTGCCCTATTTTACGCCCTTTCTCACCAAAGATAACCGGTAGGGGCCTGGCACGTTATTGGGAGGAGCCAGCAGTAACAGTAACCCTAGGAACCCGGCTGAAGGAACCCACCCTACCCCTGACGGAACGAGGCCAATTATGTGTCGTATGTCCAAATTCATGTCTCACTGCTGCGGCTGATGACAAAGCTAAGGCTGAAAACATACAACTATAGGGCCCGGTTTATGCTTATGGCAAGTGCCTTTGCTAACTAAGCCATTCATCGGTGCCCACATTGGATATCCCCCCCCAAAAAATAGATATTATATATAAATATATTCTATTATATATCTAATCTAAGGCCGTCATTACCGTATCTTGCTTGAAGTTCACTAAGAAAAGGAAATTAGATTTAATTAGATTTATTTTTATTTTTTTTCAGGGAAAGGCCTTACGTGTTCTATAAGCCCTCAGTTTGAATGCACGGTAGGATTCCTCCTGAGAAGGTGATGAATTAACCTTGACCACAGAACGGTGAAATTAAGTATCACAGGGATTGAAAGTCACACCTGATTTCCACCTCATTTCAGTATTTGGGTCAGAGTAAGTACTGCCACTGATGCCATTACATTGCTTTTCTGACCACTTCTCTGCCCTTCATTAGTTTGACTGGAGACAGTTTTGTGTTTTTGCAACCAGTGAGAGACACCTAAAATAACAGTGGGCAGTGGTTAAGGACCAGGACTTGAAATAAGAAGGTTGCAGGTTGGGACAATGATATCATACATTTAAAAGAGGTATTGATCATGACTCCAAACTACATTTGGAGAAACTATATTTATTTTTACATTACATAGTTTGAAAATTTGACAAATATGTATTTATTTTTATGGATATGGTTTGTATGGTAAGGTACATAACTGTTTTTTTATTATAGATGGACAAATACAACATTTTCATCATTTGTCAAAAACTAACAATTTTTACTCATGCAAATAGAGTAAAATCATATGGTATGCATGTTGTATGGGTAGTATGAAAACCAAATGAGGAGTTGAAGTTGGTGAGAAAGAAAATATAAGAAAGATCCTGGGAAAGTACTTTGCATGTATTCACATTCAAACTAATTATCAAGCTGTGCATTTGCAAAACTGTGCCAGTTTCCCTAAATAAATATGTGGAGGGCATCGGTCTCGGCCACATGGGAGTGGCATGGTTGCCATTGTCTTACATGTGGTGAAGGCCTTTGGAGCAGGGAGACTTTCCGGGGGCAGGTTTGGCAGTCTCACAGGGTGTGAGAGTGAACTGTCACCCGGCCATAGTTAATTATTTAATTGGTGTCAATCAGTTACTTGATATGGAAGTCAATTGACTGATTGGGTGTCTGTGTGAGAATGTGAGTGGGTGTGGTCTGTCAATTGTTGAGTGATTAATAGATGGGTGATTGCCTCACGAGTCCCACCTGAGCCAGGCAGAAAGTGAGCCTATTTAAGAGCAGGTGTGACGCACGTGCATGCGTGCGTGCGGGTGTGTTGTATTGTGGAGGGATGTTTTGTGGAGGGATGTTTGATGTTTGTGGAGTTTTGTGTGCGTTTGTCAAAAGTGACTGAGTAGAGTGCTTCCTGTGTGTGTGTGGAAGATGGAGAGGGGGCGCACTAAGAGTGTCCGCCTCTCTCCCTCAGTGTGATCGTGAAAGACAGCGAGAGGGTGCCCTGAAAGAGGGTCCGCCTCTCGCCCTCGGTGTGATTGGAAGAGAACTAGCACTCGGGCAGTGGAGAGTGTTTCTGGGCAACGGCCCGAGAACTCTCACTGGAAGAGTGGAGAGTGTCTCGGGGCTGGTTGACAGAAAACTCTCACTGTGGGGAGTGGCGAGGGTCTCTGTATGCATGGGTTGGAGAACTCGGACTGCAAAGTCGAGTGTCTCTGTATGCATGGGTTGGAGAACTCGGACTGCAAAGTCGAGTGTCTCTGTATGCATGGGTGGGAAGCACTTGAAAGGTCACTCAATATGTGTGTGCCTGGGGAGGTTCCAGGGGAACTCCGGACAAAGAGGCGCGGTGTCCCGTAAGTTTTGATTATTTTAGCTGGTTTGTTGTTTTTACCCAAAAGCTTCGCTGCGAGTTGGGTGAAGATTTTGTGTTTGTGTTTGTGTTTGTGTTGTTCTATGTTAACCTACATTTACATTTTACATTTTTAAGCATTTAGCAGACGCTCTTATCCAGAGCGACTTACAAGATGTGCATCAATACATGGTAGGAATAATCATAGTTAGCGCGCGAGATCAGTGCAGGAATACAGCAATATACATCATTGCAGGAATCTGCGTACCATACCTGTAACACCGGGAAGGAAAAGGTTAGTGAATTATTTTTTTAAGAGTATAACCTGCTCTCCCACTGTCTCTCTACCATGTCTGGGGGAGAGACAGAAAAGAATATATAATAATCCGGTTAGTAGGACCGTTTTTGAGCTGTACTGTGACAGCTGAAGCCTTATTTACCAACCAGTCAAGAAATAGCCTGGTTAGCTAACTCGCATGCCATGGTTAGCTTTTTAGCCCACTGCAGCCGTGGTTCAAAACCCAGCTGCGCACTGACTGAGAGCCCCGTTGAGAGCGGCGACTAGCTGACCGCCCCAGAGGGAGGGTGGAGGGTAAGACAGCATGGGCTTGCCAAGAACATTAGCTAGCTATGGACCTGTGGCAACTGCCAGCTGACAGTGCATACAATTCCCAACCAGCATTTAAAATATGAAATACAGTTTAGTGACAGGAATATCCAGGTTTTGCTAGCTAGCTCACTTGCTATATATTTTTTGAATGAATTCTTCTGGCTTGTTTGTGTTTCTGCTGACACGATGTTATGCAATGTTATCTCAATTTGTATTTGTTATTTGGCACTAGCTAGCTTCAATCTCTGGATAGCTTCACAAAGTCAGATGTGACTCCCGACTGGAACAGCTTGCTACTACTCAGTAGTCAGAAGTTTTTATAGCTAGCTGCCTAGTTTCAGCTATGAAATCAATATCTACCTACTAGTGATGGAACTTTTGTCTCTTTTCAGTGAGTCAAATCATTTGGCTCAGCTTACCAATCGGCTCTTTCGGCTCCCATACGGCTCTGTGTTCAGTACCATTTCCGTTTTTTTCTAAATCAGCCAACGTTAGTGATATTTTGACCTATGATTGGCATTTCTGCACATCTATCGCTTAAATTATTAAATGGAATCTTACTCTACCTTCTAATGACCAAAGTAATATTATTTTGCATTATGTTTGTTATAAAAAACTATTTAATTAAATAAATGTAAAAACAGCAAGATGCTATTACACCTGCATTGAAAGTAGAGAATTTGTAAAAATTTAAAAATAAATTGCACAATAAACACTATAAACAAATCACACTCATAAAAATAGAACATAATATTGCATATAGAGCATAATAAATAACAAATAAATAACACTATGCTGCAACCAACTCAACAATAAAACTGGTCACTTTTTTCTCTCTCTTCTTCAACTATTAGTTATTTTTGCATCATACAGTCATCAGATGAGAACACATAACATATAACAAGACTTCAATGCAGTTTATTCAGTCTATTTAAGACCACGTACATCATCATAACAACCAGCACTGCAATCAGACCCTCGTGCTCACGCTGCCTACACACACAGAAGGGAGTCAAACAAACATCTCAGCATTCTTTATTTGGCTCTAAATCGTTATTACCGAACAAGTCAGATGCCATAGGATCGTGTCTAACTCAGACGTCATAGGATCTAACTATTTGTCTTGTGCTCATTTACAAAAAAAGGAAATAAAAATAATCGGCTCTTCAGATACCGAGTTGGCTCCAAAGGTTCACCTAAAAGAGGCGGCTCAAAGAGCTAACTCATTTGCGAACGACATCACTACTACCTACTTGGCTAGCTAAGTACATACATACACGGAAATGTCCGACATGACCTAGCTATTAAAAACCACTGGTGCAGTAGTAATGTTATGCATGATAATGCCTGACAGAGGTAGATCTAGCCAACTATTTCAATGATTAACCTTGATCAATTGAAGACATGTTCAAGAGCAGCATAACCGGGTCAGCTAACACCATCATTACTTTTTTCATTCAATGATGACATTTTGTCCTGGCCAGCATTATGTGGGGTTTTACAAACTACTGGAGAGTATTAGCTCAGCTAATTCAAGCTTGTTGTCTGTCTGCTGAGCGCTGGATGTGGGCACCAAGTTTGCTTGGTAATTTTTGGTAGCTCACCATTCAAAGTCAATGGGTGCTCACCTAAAAGCCTCCCTAGGACCAAAATGTAGGACATCCGTACCAACAATTGTATGCAGCATATTTTTTGTCAGGTTTGTTGATATTTAGGTAGCCTGACAAAATAATTCTTACAATGTTTTGCGAATATTACCAGGGATTTGCTTCAAGAAAACGGCTAAACAGATCGGTGTGAGAGTTGAGGAATATATTTTGCAGGGCTATCCGAGGAGATGCGCCAAGTTTCAACCACATAGGCAATGGAACGAGTAAGGTGATGATAGTAGGATTTTGGTGGTTCGTGAGCCGTTCTCAAAACTTTTAATCGGTGATAATTGTAGGTATTGAGGACATTAAATAGGAATACAGAATGAAACACCGGCATATACAAAAGTTTGTGTTATGTTTTATTCCCTCCATATAGAACATATGTATGGCATTCCATACACAAGATAAAAAATACTACATACTAGATCTCCAAAATGAGTCTCAATGCGTGTCGCTCTCTTCCGTCTTCCTGTCCCTTCACCTTAAACATCCCTGGGCACGGCACTGAACTTGGCTAAAAATAACCACCGCTTGGGTGCACCCCCGCCTTCACGCACTATTAATAAAAGAGGAGGGTGACATTATATGACTTTAAACAGTGTGTCAGCTCCGGTGTTACTTTATTTAGTAATGGTTATTTAGTTTGGCCAATGGGTGGAACATTTTTGCCAGATGCGATAACTTTTTTGATAAACTATCATGGTATACTGTCTATTTCATGTACTATTAGTACTATTTCATATTTCAATATCACACCCCTAGTAAATATGTATAAAGAATTGCTGGGTGTGCTAACTATAACCTCTCTATTGTGTCCCTTCTGATTAACAGCTGTGAAAAAAAGGTCAGTAAGGGCACTGAAGGTAATATAAATTAACTATTCAGTTCTACACTGTCACAGTAGCAGACACAAAGCCACTGCACACACTTAACAAATTACTCCTACATTCTGAACTCATGTTCTTTGTTCTTTGGTCTGAAGTTTCCAACTTTTAAAATGAGAAATGACATTGGGCCTATACAGACGGGATCGCCTCTTTTCACCGCAGTCTACCAAATGAACTGTCATTGATGAACAGTCATTGCTTCGGAATGCGCAAAGACTACATTTTGTGCACAGCTTGCACAATAAGATAGGAGTCAACTCTGCCGACTGAAACCCTCCTTCCCTGTGTGATGCTATAGCCAATTATATCCCACTCTACAGGGATGCAGGCCACTGTTGGCACTGGCACAGTTAGGATTCGATACCATGCCTCTCAATTGTTTTTATAACTTAGTGCAGTTTAAAAATATTTCCACATTTTAGTTTATTTAATGCTCCAGGATGGGCATTATATGTCCTACAGAAGGGTCAAAAGGTCAAATCAATCAGCATGCTTACATATGGATGTGTGCCACTCCACCTGCTGACTAGCCTACTGCACTAAAACACACACCTCACGTGTGATAAATGAATGATTATTTGAGATCGTAATATGTTGATTGCTTAACAAGTAACTTCAGAAAGTCGCCCATCGACTTCTTGGTGTTGGAGGACAGACCTGCAGGATAATGGAGGAAACAGACCTGCGGAGGATAATGATAAATTATTGAGAATTACTACATTTTGACGGAGCATTTCAATTTAAATTTAGCATTTATGGCACTCAAACAAAATCATTTAAGAAAACTTTTTTGATGGTGAGGGGCCCCTTCACCCGTGCAGTTTAGCACCCCCCCGTCGACAGAAAATGGCTACTTCTTGAGGCCATTTTATCTAACACCTCTTTGAATTTTACTTGAAGACCCCTGGCCTAAACAATCATATTGATGTGCCCCTTCAAGTTTAATGGCTACTCTAGCATTGCTGCTGTAGCAGAGTGTGAAGCATGAAACATGAAGCACAGAGCATTGATTCCCTCACCAAACACTGCACTCTTGCATTGTTAGCTGGCCACTGCTACCAGTGTTACTTCATTCACTGTTTACCGTACCTTTCACCGTACGTACTCGATTTTACCGGATGGATTATTGAGATCAGCACTGGTCCTGTTCTTCATGTCTATCTGTCTATCTTGGTCTGTGGTTGGTGGTCACCCATTTATAACATAAAATAAAATAATGACTTTGGCAGCTAGAAGCTGCTGGCGACTGGAAACTGATGAGTTGACATTTCTGGATTTCATTATTTTTTTTTTTTTTATCCAATTATCTGACAAAACCCTTTTAATTTGAAATCAATTTTCAGGATGCATAATGGAATTCCTTCCAATGGTTGGCATGCAGTAACGTTCCCCAATGTGTTCAGAAGTCGGGTCAGTGTTTTGTTAAGAAAACTTGCAGTGTGTCAACTGGCTATATCCAGGCTCCCATTATTACATCATAATTGCAGGCAAATAATGCCATAGGACGAGGAATATGAATGGCCAAGACATGGCACGCCCAGATTATAAGCTTTCACACATCAGAACACCTCCACCACCTTATGGGTTGTGTAATATATAGATTGATAGGCAGACAGACATCTGCCTATATATATGTACTTTACATATGCGTGTATATATGTTACACAGCCTAACATATAGGTTATATATAGGTATATAGGCCTATATAGTCTACTATAGATAGGTTGAGTATGAGGGGGGGGAAGAGTCCATGGACAATTCCAAAGAAGATGCACATATTTCCTAACTCAACGGGTGTGATGCCTTTTACTGAGGAAATCCATCACCAGAATTACACATCCTCTGAAACCACACACCAGATTGCAGAAGTAATGCAAAAAAATACAGCAAAAATAAAAAATAAACACCACCAACACACGACACAAGAGATCACAAAAAAAAAAGCCCTGCCAGTTGGCATATGAGCAGTTTTAGTACACGGCACAAATTACAAACATTAATCTCATTTTCATTCCAAAACTCCCTCTGACCTAGAAAAGTCAATTTGCAGAAGGGCTGCGGTAACCGATCCCTATTCAGAGGATAATTCTGTCTCCAGTGGTCACACTGCTGCTGCTACTGCATGGCGCAGATGCCCTGCTCGGTGATAAGGGCACTGAGGCGTGGAGGAGGGGCTGCTGGGGCCGCCGGGGTGAGGGAACTCAAGGTCCTCTCTCTGCTTTCCTGCAGTCAGTGGGCGCTCACCGCTCCACGAAATCCCACTTCGACACGGCAACCGCAGGGCGACAGGAGACTCATCAGCCCCTGCCCACTCTCACTGCTGTCTCCATGTATGTGTCTGTGTCTGCTATGCGTTAAAAGTACCAGCGTGGCATTCACTCAGGCACACAGATTAGTCATAATCAGTTTAAGGGAGACAGACGTTATTGGGCATAAGTTCATTACATGTTTAAAGATGCACCATTCCCTGAGGTGGGGGGGTTCTAGAGCGGGTAAGGGGGGGTGGTGGCAGTTTGCAGGTTCAACAAGTGCAGCACTGTGTGCTGCTGTGCCCCCTCCACCCCAAGGCCCCCATTAACAGATCTCAAGATCTCGCCATGGCTCTAAAGCTCAAGGCACTCTTAATAGGGAGATTTCCGCTGAGTTACTGTTGATAGAGTAGATAAAAAAACTGGGAGAAGCAGAGACTGGCTCACATCCAGTGTAGTGCTGGCATAGGAGAGACATTTGCCAGCTGACAGCTTGAGATGGTAGCACTACAGCAGTAGGCCAGAGCCTATGCAGCTCTGTGATTCCAACACTCTCCATGGTTCCGCAGTTCCACAGTTCTTGGCTGTGAAGAATTGGGAGCATGGAGCATATGCAGGTATGTGCATGAGTGACCTGACAGCTTCGGTCACAGACGCACGTGAGGTGAGCATCACCACTTTGCCACAAAGCTCATGAGAAAGCCATTCGACAGAAGAACAAATATTTTGGCCGAAAGGTATCTTAGGTGAATGAAATATCCAAAATATGCAAAAAAGTCAAAAAACTGGCTAGAACTCCTACACATTGAAGCCTGGTCTCTTTTTGTTCTCAGCATTCAGTTCACTCACAATCTCAAGTTTCAATGGCTTTCAATTCATTTCTGATCAACCAAACACATCATGGAAATATCTGTGAGCCATGTATTTCTGTCCAACCAAAATAAATTACCATTAGAAGATTGTGATCCAAAGGACTTAAATATAAGGTGAGCTTCTAGTTATGCAGAGTATTTTTGAAAGTAAAATGCCACAAAATTATATCCGTTAAAAAATATTGTATTTTTTAAATATAAAAAAGCTCTCTAGGATCTGCCCTTAGTAAACGATTTATGGTCAATTACTGCAATTGCGCGGAGGACTATAAAATACGCTCCCCCTTGTGGACAAATATGAACGTGCAAGGATAAATCCACCTGAATTAGATAAACCACATTTAATTTAAAACAATATATATTCTTTATTAAATATATGCATCTGCATGTATATATATATGTTCATAAAACTATATGTCGACTCAAATTTACTGTATCCAAGTAATTACACAACAGGCTGGAATGATATATGTGTTTTAGGAAGGCAAAAAGCAAAATATGCATAACTATTTTAAAAATACATTAAAATACAATTGACAAATCGTATTCATAATCATTACAAGCATTGTGCCACAACCCCAAATATTTCACTCTCTCACACACACATGCACGCGCGCACGTTGAAACCTAAAGACTCCAACTATGCAGCAGTAAAAATCTGTATCAAATAGTATGCTTTTACAACAGCAGGCTACATATGGTAAAAGCAGTTACTCTAACGTGATTGTTCGACACCACGCGGGTAGCTCGCACGCCCCTTTGCAGAACTACCTACATAGCCTACTCAGAGCGCTATTCAAATTAATCTCTTGGCAGGAAGACATTCAAACCCAATGGCTATTAATAGAATGTACAACACAGCAATTTAATTACAAGGGTATGTTTGTTTAGTACAGGGTGCATTATTTAATTACCAAACATGTTGGACAATCAATGCATGACTAAGGAAAATCCCGTTATTTCTAGATATTAATTGCCTTATAATATGAACAGCACGCAACCATTCTTAGCATGGTACTTTCCCTCTTCCCTGTTAATTGTGTAGAATAAGCCACCTATAACTAGAACACTATATATTCACCAAACAACAAACAATATCTTATTAGTATCAGAAATGTCAGTTAATTGAAGTGCATTACTTTCCAACCATCCCGGTACGGTTAAAATTCTTAGTCTAAATATTAACCCCCGAGCTGCAAATGTGTGCAGCCCTGATGTGGTTAAAATGGAATTAATCCTAATTGTGTAGAATATAACATAATTTGGACACCTGCAACCTTATGGAAATACTGCTTTAACAATCAAATAATCGCGTATTTATCGATCACATGCACAACATTTTAAAAAGAGCATATTAAGAATGTCAAAGACAACATTTAGCCATCAAAAAAACTTGTGCACCGAGAAGCATCACATATTGCACTTCAACTCACCTTGAGCTGCCGTTCCGCGGGTGCTGAAAACACTTGCTATCAAAGTGGCCACATACCAAATCATAGTACTATTGCCAACCAGAAAGAAACCTCATCATATCTCAAAGTGCGCCTTTCAATAAATCTTTCATAGCCGAGCCCCCTGAACGATAAACGCACGGCCTGCTGCTGGTACCCTTATATTCATGCCCTATACACTTTTTCCTCTGCTCTTTCCTTCATTCTTTCCCTCCCCTTCTCTCCGTTCGCATCCTCTCGTTGAGACGGAGCACCTGCACCAGCGAGACGAAGGCTGACGGAGCTGGCTTGCAAATCCAACGTGAAACCAAGCATGACAATTTAGCTGCTGGGTCCGCCTCCGCTAGATTTTCATTGGTAATCGTAGGAGGTTTTGGGGCGTGGATTGGTCTCTCCCCCGTCGCTCCTGTGGTAGTACTAGACGAGCCCGGTTTCAAGGTGAGTTGGAGCGTGAAGTTTCACGGGAACCGCAGTATCATGCGCAATAACAGAGCGCCGAGTTAGCATCTTCTCATCGTTTCGCCGTGGCCCTTTTTTAACATTGGGATTGCATTTGAAGTTCAGCGAGGCGATTACACGGGAATGCTGTACATTCCATCCATAAAATGTAACCTATCATGCATGTCTTTGCGAGAGAGGCGTTTAGACGACGCTCGTTTTCTGGTCTGGGTAACCTCGCCTCAGCCTGTCCGTGCTGAATGACCATAAACTTGACTTTTAAACTACACAGAATATCGATAATGACATAATGTGAGACACACTGGACGTTTGTTTGTTTTGAGCAGATTCGAATCTGTCCGTGTCTTACATTGGGACCAGCCTAACAGCGTCGACCGGGTGTCTCTGAAAATGATATCATCAGTTAACGTGATAGGCTTTTATTACGTGCATGTTGCAAATCATACTGTAGTAATAGCCGGAGAGTCACCCATTGGACGTAAAGTCAAACACATGTACTGCCCAAATTCGTTTATGTTATAATATTGTATAGACAGAAGCTACGATGAAATGGTTTACAATTAATCGCCTGGAAAGAACATGCAGTCTCTCGCACACACGCGCAGTGCTATAGAGAGCGCTCGTATTGTATTAGTGATAATATCAAATATCGATGAATAAGCCAT
Source organism: Aldrovandia affinis (assembly GCA_029706075.1). Taxonomy (NCBI): domain Eukaryota; kingdom Metazoa; phylum Chordata; class Actinopteri; order Notacanthiformes; family Halosauridae; genus Aldrovandia; species Aldrovandia affinis. The sequence continues at coordinate 1,201,855 of JAINUG010000086.1, forward strand.
ACTGTAGAAATTGGTCACTTGCTGGGATATATCTCCATCTTGCAATATAAACTGAGTAGTTTATTCCAGCCACGAACGGATGCCAATATGACTTCTTACTTTATCCATTTTTCTATGCACGTTTAAAATGGATCGCACTTCACACTTTGTTTAAATTGTAAACAAAACTACAGTAGATTATGTTTTTATTCTCACAATTGATAAAGATGAACAAAAGAGATCATATGAAATAAATTGTATAAGTAATGAGCTTTAGTTTATGCTCACAAAATGCATACAATTATATTCTTTAATAATAATACATTGTCATGAACCACAATCGAACGGTTCACAAATCCTCTTTTTTCCCCAAGAATCACAAATATTCACACCCCTGTTATCAGTACTTTGTGGTTCCTCCTTGGCCACTATAACAGCAAGTAGTAGCCTGCTCTAGTGTCCTACAAGGTTATTGAACTTCTTATGGGTACTCAACCATTCCTCCATGCAGAATTGTTCTTGTTCTTCAGATTCTTGGATTGATGTTTGTTGACTGATTTTTGAGTTCAAACCACAAATGTTCAATTGGATTCAGGTCTGGAGACTGAGATGGCCACGTCAGGACATTGATCTTGTGCTCTGTCAACCATTTCTTAGTTGCTCTGGACGTATGTTTGGGATTGTTGTCTTGTTAGAAGGTCCATCTGCGGCTAAGGCATAGCTTCCTGCAAAACAACCCCAAAGCATTAAAGATCCATCACCGTAGGCATGAGATGCTTTTCAACATTACTTGCATTCTTTGGATGTGTCACGTCTCGTGTTCGTGTTTCCCCTAACTAAGCGTTTGTAGTTTGTTCCATGTTTCCTTGGTGTCTGGTCCGTGTTTTTACTTTCGCTTACCTGTTCCAGTCTCGTCAGTGTATTATCTGTTTCACCTGTTTCTCGTTATGTCTGATGTGGTTAACTGTTCATTTCCTGATTGTCTCGTTATTGTATTATCGTTTCCACTTAAATCCTCATGTGTCTGATTGCAGTCAGCTGCATTCATGTTTATTCCTGATTGTTTCTCGTTATGTCTAAATGTATTTAAGCTGTGTGTTTTCCCATGTTCGTTGCCAGATTGTCTTGTGCTTTGCGTTATGCTCACATTACTCTCCCGCGTTATCTCTGTTTCCCAGCGTTTTGTTGCTTCGTGTTCGTGTTCGTGCTTGTGCTCCAGTGTTCGTCTGTACCCCAGTCTCGTTCCCGCTCCTCCCTGTGTTCCCTGGACTGCCTTCTCGTTTTCGACCTTCGCCTGCCCACTGACCACGCCTTGCCTGCCCCTGATACCCCTGAAGCCCGCAACGAACTCTGCCTGTCCCCGACCATCCTTTGGATCTCTGCATTGCCCTGATTACTCCTGCCTGACCTTTGCCTGTTCACCGAATAAAAGAAGTTTCTGCATTTCTGGGTCCGCGCCTGGTTTTCTGGTCCCCGTCGTGACAGAACAATCTGGCCAAGATGGAACCAGCGGACGATCCGATCCCAGCGACGTTGCCCGTTACCACGGAATTCGCCTTGGGCATCACGAAGCGGAGTTGCGGACGTTGCAGCAGACCGTCCAAGCTCTGGCGGAGCAGCTTTCGTCCATGGTCCGTATCACTCAAGAGTCTGCAGAAACGGCCCGTTCTGCACAGAACGCAGCTATCCAGGTGCAGACGCAAGCTGGCTATCAGAGGGGGTCCGAACCACGATTACCCCCTCCGGAACGCTACCTGGGCGACCCCAACTCATGTCGCGCTTTTTTGAGTCAATGCTCGCTTGTGTTCGAACTCCAACCCTCCTCATTTCCTACGGAACGAGCGAAGGTCGCCTATGTACTCACACTCCTTGGGGGAAAAGCTCGCCTATGGGGACCTCTCTCTGGGAGTCTGGACACCCTACTCTCACAACCTTCTCATCCTTCGCGGAGGAGATGAGAAGGGTTTTCGACTCGGTCCTCGGTCGGACGGGCGGCGGCACGTCAACTGCTTCAGCTTCGCCAGGAGGACAATCCGTCTCGGACTACTCCATCGAGTTCGGACCCTGGCGACCTCAGCAGGATGGAATGCCGTGGCCACCTACGATGCCTTCTTGCACGGCCTCTCGAGCGGGTTCTGGACCGAACTAACCGTGTGCGATCTACCCCAGGACCTGGACAGACTCGTGGACCTGGCTATCCGCATCGACACTCGTCTGCAGGAGAGAGGAAAGAGGCGTCAGGAGTCTCCTGCTTCCCCGTTTCCGCCCAACGACACGACCCGACTTCCCGCTCAACCCATGGCGACTGCGGAGCCCATGCAGGTGAATCGGACTCATCTGTCCGAGACCGAACGCCAGCGCCGCCGGGAGGGGAGGACTTTGCCTGTACTGCGGAGGCAAGGGACATTTCCGGTTATCCTGTCCGGTAAAAGACAGCGCCCGTCAGTGAAGAGGAAGGTTCTGACGGGCGCCTCTCAGTTTTCTACCTTCCGACCTCAACGCCCCATGCTCCACGTCCTTCTCTCCTGGCAAGGAGAACTGTTCCAGTGCAGGCTCTGATTGACTCGGGGTCCGATGCTAACCTCATCTGCCCTACCCTGGTTCGTCGCATAGGAGTCCCAGTATCTCGTTTAGCGACCCCCTCCAAACCAAGACCTGATGGGCACGCCCCTAGCCGAGATCCAGGAGATCACCCAGCCACTGGATCTGCTAGTTTCTGGGAATCACAGGGAGAAACTGGCGTTCTACCTTATGGAATCCCCTCTTGCTCCTGTAGTGCTTGGCGGACCCTGGCTGGCAACCCACAACCCCAGCATTGACTGGGCGACTGGAAACATCCGGGAGTGGAGTGTTTTCTGCCAGAAGTCATGCCTGCGTTCCGCTACTACCCCTGGGGATCCCTCGTCCAGGGCTAAGGAGAGACCAGTTGACCTGTCACTAGTGCCCCCCCGAATATCACGATCTCGGCCAGGCGTTCAGTAAGTCCCGTGCCTGCACATTACCACCTCATCGTGCCTATGACTGTCCTATTAACCTTCTTCCTGGTTCTACTCCACCCAGAGGCCACCTGTATTCTTTGTCCGTCCCAGAAAACAAGGCTATGGAGGAGTACATCTCCACGTCTCTAACCTCAGGTATCATCCGCCCTTCGTCATCCCCTGCTGGCAGGGATTTTCTTTGTTAAAAGAAAGATGGAACCCTGCGTCCTTGTATTGACTACAGGGGCTCAACGCCATCACTATTAAGAACCGCTACCCACTCCCATTGATGTCATCGGCGTTCGACAACCTTCAGGAGGGGCAGTTCTTCACTAAATTGGATCTCCGCAACGCCTACCACTTGGTCCGGATTCGGGAGGGGATGAGTGGAAGACGGCCTTCAACACCCACACAGGTCATTATGAATACCTGGCCATGCCTTTCGGTCTCACCAATGCCCCTGCTGTCTTTCAGGGATTGGTGAAGCGATGTACTCCGGGACATGTTGTCCCGCTTTGCGTATGTTTATTTGGATGACATCCTGATTTTTTCCAAAACTATTGAGGAACATGTACAGCATGTGCGTCAAGTCATCCAGAGACTTCTCGAAAACCAGCTATTTATCAAAGCCGAGAAGTGTGAATTCCACAAGACCTCCGTTCAATTTCTGGGTTTTATCATCTCCCGAGGCCATCTGGAGATGGACCCCACCAAGGTGCAGGCGGTACAGGAATGGCCCGCACCCACCGACCGTAAACAACTCCAACGCTTTTTAGGATTCGCCAACTTTTACAGACGGTTTGTGCGGAGTTACAGCACTATCGCTGCACCGTTAATCTCTCTCACTTCCACCAAGTTTTCCTTTCGTTGGAACCCCGATGCCCAGGAGGCCTTCGAGAGACTCAAGTCCCGGTTTACATCTGCCCCCATCCTCGCACTCCCGGATCCCACACGTCAGTTCATTGTGGAGGTGGATGCCTCCGACTCAGGCACTGGGGCAATCCTATCTCAACGAACCAAGGACAATAAGGTACACCCTTGCGCCTTCTTTTCACACCGCCTCTCCACTACAGAAAGGAACTATACTATTGGCGACCGAGAACTCCTGGCCATTAAATTAGCTTTCGAGGAGTGGAGACACTGGTTAGAGGGAGCCACTGTGCCGTTTTGGTTTGGACAGATCATCGTAACTTGGAGTATCTCCACTCAGCTCAGCGGCTTAACCCGCGTCAAGCTAGATGGTCCCTATTTTTGCCCGTTTTTGTTTTCACTCTGTCATTTCGGCCCAGGTTCAAAGAATATAAAACCTGATGCCCTATCCCGGATCTACGACTCTCCAGAAGAGGAGAGTAGCCCTGAACCTATCCTGCCCCCTAGCTGCGTGTTAGCGGCAGCCAAATTTGACATTGTTCGGGCGGTGGAGGAGCGCTTCTCACTACACGGTCTCACAGGGAGACGCGGCCAACCGCCTATTCGTTCCTGAGACCGTCCGGTCTCAAGTACTGGAGTGGGCCCATTCCTCCCCGATAGCCTGTCACCCAGGGTTTCACGCACCCTAGCCTTTCTTTCGCGTAGGTTTTGGTGGCCCACTATGAGGAACGACACGGTCGGTCGTGACAGCCTGTGTGCCCTGTGCCCGGTCCAAGTCCTCCAACGCTCGTCCCAGTGGTCTCCTTCAGCCCTTGGCGGTTCCACGACGCCCATGGTCCCACGTCGCCTAGACTTTTGTGACCGGTCTACCACCATCAGAAGGTAACACAGTCGTCCTTACGGTGGTAGACCGGTTTTCTAAAAGTGTTCATTTCATTCCCCTGCCCAAACTCCCCTCTGCTAAAGAGACCGCAGAACTCATGATCAAACATGTTTTTCGCCTCCATGGATTGCCGTGAGGAGATGACCTCGGATCGGGGCCCCCAGTTTTCCAGCGGGTTCTGGAGAGCGTTCTGCTCCCTCATTGGCGCCAAACCTAACCTCTCTTCCGGTTTCCACCCAGAGACCAATGGCCAGACGGAACGTTACAACCAGGAGTTGGGGAAGGGACTGCGCTGTCTAGCCGAACAAACCCCTACCACTTGGTCACGCTCCCTGCCCTGGGTGGAGTACGCACACAATTCCCTCCCCGTTTCCTCCACTGGTATGTCTCCTTTTCAGTGCAGTCTAGGGTACCAACCTCCTCTATTTCCGGAGGAGGAGAGAGAGGTGGAGGTGCCATCTGCCAAAGTTTTTGTGAATAGAGCCCAGAAGACTTGGAGGAGAGCGCGTGCCACCCTGCTTCGTCATGTCTCGGCTATGAAGAGCCAGGCCGACCGCCGCCGCCGCCCTGCTCCTCACTACAGAGTCGGTCAGAAAGTTTGGCTATCTGCTAAAGACATTCCCCTGCGTAGTTTGTGTAAAAATTATCCCCAGATTTATTGGTCCCTACTCCATTGTTCGTGTTATCACCCCCTCAGCCATACAGTTGCGCCTCCCTCCTCCCCTACGCCGCATCCACCCTGTGTTTCACGTGTCTCGTCTAAAACCCTATGTTGTCTCCCGTTTTAGCCCTCCTGTCCGCACCCCACCTCCCCCCCCGGCTCATCGAAGGGGGCCCAGTCTACACTGTTCGCCGCCTGCTGGATGTCCGGCCTGCAGGGGCCGTGGTCGCCAATTTCTGGTGGATTGGGAGGGTATGGTCCCGAGAACGCAGTTGGGTACCTGAGAGACATATCGTCGACCCCTCCCTAATCCAGGAATTCCTGTCTCGGCATCCAGTACAGGTTGGTGATCCGCCAGGTGGCGTCCCTAGGGGGGGGGGTACTGTCACGTCTCGTGTTCGTGTTTCCCCTAACTAAGCGTTTGTAGTTTGTTCCATGTTTCCTTGGTGTCTGGTCCGTGTTTTTACTTTCGCTTACCTGTTCCAGTCTCGTCAGTGTATTATCTGTTTCACCTGTTTCTCGTTATGTCTGATGTGGTTAACTGTTCATTTCCTGATTGTCTCGTTATTGTATTATCGTTTCCACTTAAATCCTCATGTGTCTGATTGCAGTCAGCTGCATTCATGTTTATTCCTGATTGTTTCTCGTTATGTCTAAATGTATTTAAGCTGTGTGTTTTCCCATGTTCGTTGCCAGATTGTCTTGTGCTGCGTTATGCTCACATTACTCTCCCGCGTTATCTCTGTTTCCCAGCGTTTTGTTGCTTCGTGTTCGTGTTCGTGCTTGTGCTCCAGTGTTCGTCTGTACCCCAGTCTCGTTCCCGCTCCTCCCTGTGTTCCCTGGACTGCCTTCTCGTTTTCGACCTTCGCCTGCCCACTGACCACGCCTTGCCTGCCCCTGATACCCCTGAAGCCCGCAACGAACTCTGCCTGTCCCCGACCATCCTTTGGATCTCTGCATTGCCCTGATTACTCCTGCCTGACCTTTGCCTGTTCACCGAATAAAAGAAGTTTCTGCATTTCTGGGTCCGCGCCTGGTTTTCTGGTCCCCGTCGTGACAGGATGCCAAACATAACGCTGATGTGCATGTCCAAAAAGCTTGGTTTTTGTTTCATCTGACCACAAGACACGGTTCCACTTGTAGTTCAGATGCAGTTTGGCGAATTCAACATGCCTTTTTGGTATTGTCTTCAAAGGAGGCTTCCTTCTTGCAACTCTGCCATAAAGGCCATTGTCATATAGGTGTCGTCAGATGGTAGCTTTAGGCATCTTGTGACCTCAAGACACCAGGTTGTTTTGGAGAACTGTGCCCCTTGGACTTCTTTTTGCCTCTCGAACCATCCATCACACTACACGCGGGGGCAAGATAGACTTGCATCCTCTACCTGGCAGGTTAGGCACTGTTCCAGTGGCCTTAAACTTCCTAATTATTGACACAACAGTGTAAATCGGTATCTTTATCTTTTTAGTGATTTTTTTGTAGCCATTTCCTGATCTGTAGAGGTCAACTTTCAGGGAGTTATTTGCCTTTCACCATGATGATGTCTGACCACAGTATTTCAAACGTGTGTTCCCTACTTTTTATACCCTAGGGATTACATTTAAAAGAATAGTTAGGGGTGTGAAAAAATATATTATTAATAAAACAAAATATGTTTTTCTGAACAACTGAATTAATATTGTAGGTTTGGGATTTTCTTAATTTTTGAGCATAAAATATACCTCATTACTTATATAGTTTATTTTATACAATCTCTTTTGTTCATCTTTATCAAGGGTGTGAATAAAAACAGAGCCTACTGTAGTATAGCATAATGAGGCTGATTATTAACCCCCAAACCCCAATTATGGAGACCTTCACCAGGCATTAGATGCAGCAGCACTGCCTGGTAAAACATAAATACCATAAACTATTTTGAGATATAATTATATTTCCATGTGATAAATATATTTCCATATGTTCAATTGTGGAATGGACATGAACTTGAATGTAATACTGTACAGTATCTTTGCATTTCATACCAATTGTAAGGGTCTATTTGCTGTCCAAGATTATTTTTTCATTTAAACTTGAATGCACGTGGCTGTCTTTAAGGACCATTTTCAGGGACTGTTTGCTTTGATTTTTGTTTTATCCAATGTTGTAAATGGATACTTTGGTGCCCTGCCATTGCATTTCTCTTCTCCATAATATGCCATCCACCATAGGCAATTTACACAGGGAAACTCTCAGTCTGTCACATGCATAAGCAAAATCATTGCTCTTCAGTGCTAATTTCTGCTCTCTCTCTACTTAAATTTCTTGGCACCAAAATTCACTCAGCAAATAAAAATGAACTATGCACCTCCACTCATAAAAGAAAGCAAACCTTTATATTTTCTTTCTTAATTGGTATAAATATGCCCCATAAAGAAAAAAAGCCTCTCAATTACGATAATCGGTGTGATGATGAGATTAAACAAAATAAACAAAACACTAAATTTTGGCTTTTCATAAGACTAGTTTGTCTCAAACTTTTCCAACTGTGATTCACATGATATTTGTGCAGCATTGTTTGGGCTGAATAATAATTAAGATCTAAAGGGGAATTCAGTCTTAAATTTAGCTCAGGGAATCATCCATGTGTAGGCTTCAGTTGAGCTTCAGATAGTTCCACCCCCCACATCAATTTAGAACCCAATTATTTTTCATCATATGTTATGCGGTGACATGAAATGCATTAGTGTCTTACTGATGGCTTTTAATACTGATAGGAAGGTTGAATTTTATTTATTTTATCAGATAAAACATGCAGGCTACTTAGCAACGGTCTGCTGCTACTGTAATGATGTTTCATGTATCATAGACTGGCATATTTTTTCCCATTGTAAATTATTACAGGAATTTAAAAAACGAATTAACTCTGTGTAGGGTGCAATAAAATGTAATGGTATCAATTAAGCCAGAGAGTAAAAGCAATAATCCAATAATAGTTTACCTGCCTTTCAATTCACTCAGTGGAAGATAGTTTTGTGTGAGTATTTTTCATTAGATTAACCAATCGACTTTATTAGACTTATAATTAACTTTATTACAATGTAGAAGAATTTAGTCAAGTCAATACATTAGAATAAATACAGCCTACTTTTTTTTTAGCAAAGCATAAGCATATACTGAATGTCCAATCATATTTTTCAGTGTGTCTCATCACTGCAAAATCCTCCGCCAATACTGGGGAGCGCAGACTGGCTACAGCCAATTATTGCAGAGTGAAAAGAAGCAGTGGGACATTGCAGCGATGGGACAGACCTACAATTATGAATGGGCATTCCAAACGGAGGAGAAAGTATATGGGGGAAAAAAAGTTGTTGTCAAAATGATGGTTTCATAAATATTTGCATCACCTCAGGTATATGGTTTAACAATGTATAATGTAGGTATTTGAATGACTCTTTTATCCAAAGCAACTTACAAGAATGGCAATACAAGTGACTTGATTGATATGATTTTTAGTTCTTGGTGAGTCACCATCAGATGCGACTCATCTCAGTGGTTAGTGGTGATCACTCTAAATAAAAACCTTTTTTTGTTGCTTTTTACCAATTTGATCATTGATGTAAGGATATTTATTGTAGCCACTGGTACATTTGTTTAAATTAAATCCACTCCTCTTAGCACACTCGCAGTACCATTTAATTGTGGAACTCAGGGGTGTGGGTCACTAAAGAGAGAGTTTGGGTGGAGGGTGAAAGGGGTATTTGATATATTTTATAGCACTAGGGCAGCCTCAATTTTAGGGTATATCGCCACAAACCTTTTCTGTGTCTGGCATTTGCAGGACTTATAACAGTGATGAAAAGCAGGTGCCTGCACCTGAACCCATGGTGACACAAAGGGCAGTTTAATGGGACAACTAAGGTGCTGAAGGCAGTCTAAGTAGTGCCTGAGTAAAATCCAAGGTGTTCATCTGTTAGAATGCAATTTTTATTATGTAGAATAAACACTATGGTTGGTCTGTGAATACACAGATAATGTAAATAATTTTTTCCAGATTTCAGATGTCCCATGCCTGTTAGAGATCAATTCCACAGCCATCTCACACCAGTAGTGTCACAGCTCCCCAATCAGGGCGAGGCCTGTGGTTTTACAACCAACAATTAAGAGGGGGTTGTGTAAATGAGCCTCTAAGGGCTCCACTGTTTCAAATTGAAACATTATTGTACCATGCATGTTTCCGTGGCCAGCCATTTATTCTACTTTCCTGTATTCTGTGACAAAAGTTGGGTCTCTCAATGAACACTCAGATTATTTTACTCATACAGAAGACCTCAGAGTCCAGAGTTTCATATGGTTCGGAATGCTGCGCGAGTAGGCGACCATGTAGCATATTGCTGTAATCGTGCAAAACACGAATGCCCCCAAGCTAACGCTGAGCTGCGCATTTGCATGCACAATCACATACCGCACAGTGGTACATTTGTTTGGCTGTTCACATGCAGTTTGGATGCCCAAAGCATCCCCAAATTGCAAAAAAATGCATCTGTCCCTACTTTGGGCTATGACTGCATTCATCCTGTTGATGCTTAATCGAACAAGACCAACTCCAGGTTTACTCATTGCATGAACACTTATTGGTGCCACATCTATGTAATAAAACTCACATGCAGCATTGCCCTTGATATTTCTAGGGAAATAAAAAAACACAATGTGAAGCAAGGAGGCATTGAAATCGATAAAAGGTCACCTTGAGGGAAGCCAATAAGAAATTCCCTTCCATCCACCTGTGCTCAGGGTATAATTTTTCCATGTTTCCCTTTACATGCTTTGCCATGAGTTATGGCAAATCTTTGAGAATTTCCTCCTGTTTACGTGAAGGTTTAGTAGGCGAGGTTGAGGAAGCAAACATTACACCTGAGGAGATGGCTGTCAGACAGTTATAAATTACAACAGTTCATGATATAATTGTATGATGATATACAGTACATATATATATACTGTATATATACATACACACACACACACATTTATAGACTTCAAATAGGTTAGAAATAGGTTAAAATAGGACTTAAATAGTTTTTTTGCCATTAGTCTCATGTTTTCGCTTTGTGATTATGGGGTATTGTGTGTAGATTGACAGCCAAAAATATATATTTAATCCATTTTAAATGAAGTCTATAACACAACAAAGTGTGGAAAAGGTGAAGGGGGCTGAATACTTTCTGAAGCCACTGTCTATACAGTATACTGTATATCATCATATCATTGTATCATGAACTGTTGTAACTGTTCAATAAGAATGTTGCTTTTTCCTGTTAGTTCACAGGGAAAGATACTATGAATGTTGTTTTATTCAGACTGCCTTACTTTGCTGGGAAATTGAGTGATAGTTCCACTCTCACATTGTTGGGAAAAAAACAGGCCATACAGTAAGAATGAACGCTCTGACAATTTAAGCGTCAAAGTGTTTCCAGTTTAAGTCTAGCCAAAGAATATACGATCTGAAAAGCACCGAAAAGCTAAATATAGCCAATAAATCTCCCGGGCTCTTTCCCTAAATCCCTGGGTTTGGATCCACTGTAGTGAAGCATCTGCATTTAAATGGTTTTTGGATCTGTTGCTATCCAAGCACTGGGTCTTAGAGCAGTGTTTCCCAAGCTGTGGGTCCTGAGAAGGGTTCAAACAGGTCGACACAAAAAAATAACTTGCTGTATATTATATACTTTCTTTTTTTTCTTTTTTATCATTTTTGTTTCACATTTTATCCCATTTTGGTAGCCAATGAGACCTGCAATTTCTTTTTTATACCAATCCCCCTAGTAATGTGACTTCGCTGTCGTAGTCCTGCGACCGGTAGTGACAAGTCATGACGGCTTCCCTACCCCCTCCTTGGGGCGGACAGCCAATCGCCGCCCCTGGTGGCGCTCCCGGCCAGAGCCGACTCTGGCGAGACGGGGAATTGAACCCCGGTCTCTGTGGCCAGCGTCGGACGTTGTAACCACTGGGCCACGCGGGAGGCCATATTATATACTTTCTATGTGGCTCTGACTGACTTCCACACACTCCTGGCTACCTTTTCCTTTAACCTCTCCTCTGCTAAGTCTGCATTTTTCCTTTCCAAGATTCAATCTTGTTTCTAATCCTTGAAAACTCTACGTTTTCCTCTCTCATCACCCCTCCCCCTCCCCAACCCCCCTCCTCTCTAACCGCGGATGACTTTGCATCCTTCTTTCGTGAGAAGGTCGATGACATTCGCAACTCCCTCCCCTCATCCTCTCCCTCACCTAACTCTCCCTCACCCATCTCGCTACCTAAACCTCTCACCCCTCTGTCCTCCTTCTCGCCCCTCCCTGACTCGGACATCCTTCAACTTGTTCACTCCCACTGTCCCACCACCTGCCCTCTCGATCCCATTCCTTCCCCCCTCTTCCAGTCCATTGCTATGGACATCCTCCCCTTTGTATCCAATGTTATCAACTCCTCTCTTTCCTCTAGCTCTGTCCCCTCTTCCCTCAAATGCGCTCATGTCGTACCCCTCCTCAAAAAACCCTCTCTGAATTCTGCTGTCATTTCCAACTATCGACCTGTCTCTCTCCTCCCTTTCCTCTCCAAAACACTAGAACAGGCTGTCTATAACCAACTGTCTGCTCATCTCCTACAGAACGACCTGCTTGATCCTAACCAATCTGGGTTCAAGGCAGGCCACTCCACAGAGACTGCTCTCCTTGCGGTCACTGAGGCTCTTCACATAGCTAAGTCCCAATCCCTTAGCTCCGTCCTCGAAGTGTCAGCTGCATTGGACCACCGGATCCTGCTCTCATCTCTCTGGATCTGCATTGACATGGTTCAAGTCATACCTGGCTGACCGGTCCTACCAGGTGGCCTGGAAAGGATCCCTCTTCTCTCCCCACACCCTCTCTACTGGAGTCCCGCAGGGCTCGGTGCTAGGCCCCGTCCTATTCTCCCTGTACACCAAGTCACTTGGTTCTGTTATCTCTGCTCACGGTTTTTCCTATCACTGTTATGCCGATGACACTCAACTCTTTCTCTCCTTCTCTCCATCTGAGACCCAGGTCCCGGCCCGGATCTCTGCATGCCTGGCCGACATCTCTGCATGGATGTCCACCCACCACCTGAAGCTGAACCTGGGGAAGACAGAGCTGCTCTTCCTCCCAGCGAAGGGCTCCCTGATGATTGATGCGTCAATCACCATGGAAGGCTCCATAGTGTCTCCGTCCCAGTCTGCCAGGAGTCTTGGAGTGACCCTGGACAACCAGCTGTGCTTCTCGGGCCACATTGCAGCGATCACTCGGACCTGCCGATCCGACTGTTCCTCACCCAAGAGGCCACACAACTCCTCGTCCAGGCCCTGGTGATCTCACGTCTGGACTACTGCAATTCCTTGCTGGCAGACCTACCGGCCTGTGCCATCAAGCCACTGCAACTAGTCCAAAATGCTGCCGCATGTCTGGTGTTCAACCAACCAAGGTTCACCCACGTCACCCCTCTAAATTGTAATGTAAATGTAAAATGTTTCCATCGATTTTCACACAAATCAGATTAAACGCTGCACTAGCTACATGCATAGCGCTAGTTACAGTGTGCATGTTTTGACATATTTAAAAAAATGCAATCTCATATTTTAACATATATTTGGCTACATTTTAAGAACAGGTAAATCACAGGAAATGAGGTTACTCATTAAATGTGTGGGCTCAGAAAGGTTGAGAACCATAGTCTTAAATTGTCCCAAAATTGTAAGTCCTCAGCAAAATTGTCAAAATATTTTCAATTTTTAGAATATTTTGTTTATTTTACCATAATGTATAAACAACATATTTCAGACTTAATTAGACTTCAAGAAAAAATTACTTGTCTGATACACATCATTGGTGAGGAATTGTTTTAGTATAAAATAATATAATTTCCCATTTCTTGAGCATACGATATAGCTTATAACTTTATTTATTTTATACAGCCTTTTTTGCTCATTTTTACCAATGGTCTCAATCATTTCAGATCTGAATATATAATGTTCTAAATATCTGCATGCCATTTATAAATGAATGCTATTATGATATTACGATTTCTGTGTACTTGTGTGTTTGCCCATTGCATTGCAGCTGTAATGGATGAAATTCCCACTGTATTGTAGTCTGTAATGGATGAGTGAGATGAAAAAGTTGGGGAACCCGTCTTAGAGGTCGGTACTGCATAACTTATGCTGGCTCATGCTGTGTCTGACCTACCTGCGTCTCTAATTGGCTCTGCATAAAAACAAGGAGAGCTAGATACAGGCCCTACCACAATTCACAAAGATGACATTCCAGATATGAATTTGTCCCTGGAGCAGGATCAATCCAAACAAATGGTTTCCCCATTCGTCACCAGGAAAGCATGGATGTGCTTTAATTCAGAGGTACAGTATTTCAAACTGTTCATCATGGTTAGAGTCTCTGCCCTGTTGTACCCACGAGAAAACGATGGGTTTGAAACTCACTGCAGCAATACTCAAAGATGATCAAAACGGTACCAACTGCGCCCTTTTGTAAAATAGGAGTGCAAACGGAAGGCTGTAAATTGCAGCAATTGCAAGCCTTGACAACTGTGAGGTTGTTTGTTCATGGCCTGCCACCTTGTAAGAATAACTGATGTACTGGGTCCTGTCCAGGTGTACGCCTGACCACATAAGCGTCTCAAGTATGGCTTACTGTATATTTCAAAAATACATTTGTCTTCTTTATCTATATGCATGAATTTTCAAAAAATAATTTTATTTTTTATCTCTGATTTATTTACTTTCTCCCAAACTAATATAATCGTGGTAAATTCCATTGTCAATTCAGGAGAGCGCAGACTAGCAGGCGGTCTCTCCTCCAAAGGGCACCCAACCAGCCGCCGCTTCCTTTCACTCTGCAGTCCACCGGCTGGTCCGCGCAGTCATTGTGCTGCAGAAGAACACTTCACGTGTGGCCATTGCAGGCGGACTGCAGTTGCCTGATTGACCACAGGGGTCACCCTTGCATGACGAGAGAGGGATAACCCTGCCTACTGAAACCCTCCCTACCAATGATATGCCACCCTGTGGGTCTTCTGACCACAGTCGCCACTGGCATGATCAGGGTTCGATGCCATCAGTGCATCACTACACTGAAAGCCATTGTTTTAGCAGGGCGCACAATTTGATAGCTCCCAAATCTTCTATTCTGAATGGGGGGTGAGATCATCATCTGGTACTGTGCATCCCACACACCAGTGTAGTTTTCACACAGGGTTGTCGGAAGAGAGCAGAAGCCTCCATGAAGTCCTTCATCTCCTTGATGACTGTTTTAATTGTTTCCGTTATTGCATTTCCCAGGAAGTTTCTTTGTTCCTGTTGACGATATGACGAGTGTGTTGGCTGAAATGTTCATTGTTCGCTCCGGTCTTTCATCTCAGCAAAGGCAGCATGGGATTTTTTTCTTTCTTTTTCAGATCTGCCATGAATACATGTGTCATAAAAAAAACCCTGATCGTATCTCATCAAGTACTGTACAGACATCAATTTCTAAAGAAATTAGGAGGCTAATCCTAGTGTTGTTGTACACTTTGTATTACTTACCCTGATATTCAAAGGAATTCAATCTGATATCAAAATATGATTGCTTTCTGCCATAGAGGGCTTTGTTCCTGCTAAATGCTTAAAATGTAAAATGTGTTCCTTATTGCGTGTAACAAATCTGAGTCAGTTTAACAGCTGTTTTTAAAGTAGTTTTCGCTAATACCAGTGTGTGGCCACCCCATGATAGCAAATGGATGGATGGGAAAGAAGGCCTACATTTTGATTAAAGAATGAAATGACGCTGTGTGCCCTCTGCAGTGTGATGTGTCCTGTTTCCCACTCTGGGATGTGCATACATGACGAGGGCCCTCAATTGTGACATGACCTGGATAATTGTGTTGCGGACGCCTGTTTTGTATTTGCGCTGTGTTAGTGGGGCGTTGAGCGGAGGGGGTTTGTCTGCCCTGTGCCAGCTGTACCCCCCCTCTCTCTCCTGGGTGTTGGGAACCACTGACTGGGGAGCGAGGAGCCAGCAGCAACCCCAATCTCTCTCGCCTCATTCCTCCATCCAGAAGCACAAGCAAAATTAGTCTCAAATAAATTATTTTATTTTATTATTAAATATTTTCTGTGCCTCAGTCACTCACATATATATATGATTGTAGTTAATCAAAATAATACACACAAAGTTATGATCTGTGTCTGCTTTTGACATATATAGACTGAGACAGATCAGAGTTTGGCTTTGAGGTGCCAACACTTCTAATGTTAAAAAGATGAAAAGGTGACCTATTTTTATCGCAACCCTTGTAAGACATTGTGACAAGACCATATTTCACTGAAACTTTCTAATACATTATTTGTGACAGTTGAACATATTTTAGTTTTGTACATGTAGAGAAACACTGAATTCTGAACATAAAGTAAAAGCCCTGTTTCAATGTAAATTCAATGTGCCTTGCCCTTAAAGATAAACTAAGCAATTTGACGTCACTGCATGAGAGGTAGTGTTAGTAAGCACATAAAAACTAAAAGTGCCTGTTGTTCTTTGGATTATAGTGTTACATTGCCAGTTATTGCAAATATTATTGCTATCCTTTTCACGTACATATTTAACCAGAGCTGTATGTTCTCAAGAACCACGTAAATGGTTTGGTGAGCACAGGTCAAGTGCCCACTACATTGAACGTCCACACAGCATCGATTATTGTACGCTTGTTACGCACAACAGAAATGTTTACCTGAGTTTATTAATTCAACAAGTCAACCAGAAAAGGCACATTTTAAATAAGAATATAGCTCAGCTGCAGTTATTATTATTCTATTTATTTATTTATATATTATATACTGTAGCTGATATGTGGATCCCTGGTGTTCTTTTAAATCTGGCTTGAGTCTCACAGTTTCAATTAGCATGTTGTAGGAAAGTGTGGTTTAGTACATCTGTACAGGAAAAGCAGTGGGTGACACATTTTATATTACCCTATATTTAATATCAATTTGTGATCTGAATACTATCTCAAGGAAATCTAAATCACTGCAAGCACACTGCAATGCATCATTGTGTTCTTGTGTTCCTATTTGTCGCATTTGTAAGTGCAATTTAAAGGCAAATCAAGATTTTTGAGAAATGCTATTATTTTTTCCAACACAGTTTCATTACAAAAATAATACAGTTGTCATTTTTTTGTAGGTTAAGCTTCCCAACCTCAGAGATATAGTGGAGTGTAGTATTGATGAAATGCACCAGACGTTTAGCTTGAGGGAAAAAGCACAGATCTATTTTTTTTTTTCCTGTCGTGCATACTTCAGGCGGTCTGACTGAACAGCTAGCTCAGCCTCTCAGCATAGTTCAGTTATGTGTCAAAACTCTGACTCTGATAGGAGGACCTGTCCCACACAAACATTAAACTATGAGCTTATATCTATTAATTATTTTGTAGATTGAATGTTACCCTAGATAGTGTGCTAAAAAGAATGGCACAAACTACAGCTACTTTGTTAGAAAGTGGTGTTGGCGGGTCAGTAGGGGGCAGTCTTTCCTCAGGTCAAAGTAGAAAGCCAATGCCTCTTGTGCAGTGACAGGGACACTGTCCTGCAGGAGAAGCTGTCTTTGAGATGAGACATTAAACTAATGCTTAATGATGGGCATGATGGATGTGAAAAAATGACATTGTACTTACTCACAGTGTAGGCTTAACCCCCATGTAAACCCACAGTACAAATTTGGCCACCTAATCACCCCCTTTACTTTTGATTGGCTACATAGTACCATGCATTCTCCCCTTCCCGTGCGTCTCACTTTATTATAGAGATTAGTTCTGAATTGATGTTCCTGTTTAAGGTTAATACATAAAAATGAAAAAAAAAAAAAAATTCTACTACATGGTTTAAAAAAGAACAATAATCTTGAATATTGAATGTGATACACTGTATTTATTATTCAAAAACTTAAGTATAAAAAATAAGTTTAACTTTAACTTAAGAAAAATAAGTTGATTCTATTCATATATTACAGCATAAAAAGGAGTCCTGGCCTCCAGATGTGTCAAAACACATGCAGCTGATTGGTCCTTACAGGTTTTGGAGTGCTGTGTAGTGAAGCGGAATGTAACTGAACAAACAGCTTATTTGGTGGCTTCAAACCAACACTCCCATGTAAGCACATTCTTACTCACTGCCCACTTCATCACTGGGGAAACAAACAATCTCAAATGATAAAACAACCAATCATTGTAAAGGACCCTTAAATACACTGTATTTGTTGTTTCAGCCAAATTGTCAAATCCCAGTTGCTGGCTGTAATCAGTATTTCTGTTCTGTTCTGTTTTCTGCTCACAACTCTCCTTGCAGAACAAGAAGTATTTTATTCCATAAATCTGAAAAGTGTTTAAAGCAAGTGTTTAAACTATATAATCTGACAGGTGATACAGAATGTCTAATAATATATCTGATATTTATTTGGAAACATACTGTACACTGCATTGAAAACATACTGGCCAAAACTGATATTCAAGGCATTCATCATGTACAGATAAATGACAAAATTAAAGGAAATGCCAACATAAAGTGTCTTAATAGGGTGTCATTTTGTGTATTGTTGATGGTGGTGGGAAACGCTGTATCAGGTGCCGCTGCAGAATCTCCCATAAGTCTTCAATTGGGTTGAGCTCTGGTGCCTGAGATGGCCATGGCATATGGTTTACATCATTTTCATGCTAATAAAACCATTCAGTACCCTGTGGATGGGGGAATTGTCATCCTGGAAGACACCACTCCCATCAGGATAGAAATGCTTCACCACTCAGAATGGCTTTGAATTTATTGTCATTTACCTTGCCCTCGAAGGGGTTGAGTGGACCTAAATCATGCCTGGAAAATGCAGCGCACACCATAACAGAGCTCCCAGAATCCTTTATTTACTCAAGTATTTCCTTGACTTTGTCAGTTACCTGTATATCATGACTTCTGGGCTGATGATATAGATATACTTTTTCTATTGTGGCATAGATTATGATTAGCCATTTTTCAATACACAGAATCATTCTTTTGCTAAACCCAAACCAAACAAATGGATAGACTAAATATTGGTCCTTATACAAAACTGCCAATTTAGTCCTGGTATTTTCTACTTTTTCCCCATTTTAGTCTCCAATTTGGAATGCCCAATCGCACCTGTGAGCCTGTCCCATCTCTGCACCATCCTCCATCAATTCAGGATGTCTCTCTGAAAAGCATAAATTCAGCCGGCCACTTCTTTTCCACACTGCAGTGTGCCAGCTGAGCTGTCATAGCTACTGCGCCAGAGGACTGTGCAACTGCTGGTGCAGCAGACCACTGCGGGTGCCCAATCAATCAAAGGGGTCACTATTGAGTGATACAGCTGGGTTTGCCCTACCGATTGAAACCCTCGTTCCATGAGCGATGCAATGGCCCAATTATACAACTCTGTGAGTCTCCTGGCCTAAGGCTGCCCTAACACAATCAGGATTGGGTCCAGTGTGTAAGGAGCATTCACTGCACTGTTCACAAGAAATTGTGAAATTATCATTGTGCTCTGAATGCTTTGTATGCAGTGGAGGCTGGCATCATATAAATATGGCAAGCAGAGAGCATACTTTTGTTTGATAATCTTCCTGATTATTTTGCACAATGAGCAAGAAGAACTGACAATTTATATAAGGGCTGTATCTGACTCCTCTGTCACTGATTGCATGTAAAGTTGCCTTTGCGCACATCACATACAATAATTGTAGTCATAATGAAACAACAACAAGGATTGGGTGATGCTCACGTAACGTTACATTGAAAAGCCTGTTAATCATAAGAAACTATCAACTATAAAACTTGTTCAAAACCATTATCATGCTTCCCCTATTTTGTGTTCAGGAGACACCATCGATTATATCTTAGATTAATTGAAATTAAGTTGGAGCAATGAGCTTTTTGAATTGTCAAGTTAATTAGCTTCACACAACAAATTGGTACAATTTGCCTCAGGCTTTCTGCAAGCTTATTTGTCAAAATCAGACTTTTCTCTTTTGCAGAGGGGTTGGTTCCTACATTCAATCAAATGCTCATCACAAAATGAAATTCATTCACATATACACTACCGGTCAAAAGTTTTAGAACATCCCCATTTTCCAGTTTTTATTGAAATTTAAGCAGATCAAGTCCAGTGAATAACCTGAAATGGTACAAAGGTAAGCGGTAAACTGCCAGAGGTTAAAAAAAAAAAGTTTAGGTTACCAAAAACGAATGTAAATATATCAATTGATTAGCTTATTCCAGCCACGAATGGATGCCAATATGACTTCTTACTTTATCCATTTTGCTATGAATGTTGCACGTTTAAAATGGATTGCACTTCACACTTTGTTTAAATTGAAAACTTCTGAAAGATTCTGTTTTTATTCACACCATTGATAAAGATGACAAAAGAGATCGTATAAAATAAACTGTATAAGTAATGAGCTTTATTTTATGCTCACAAAATGCATACAATTATATTCTTTAATAATAATGCATTGTCACTAACCACAATCGAATGGTTCACAAATTCAAATTTTTCCTGAAGAATCACAAATATTCACACCCCTGTTATCAGTACTTTGTGGTTCCTCCCTTGGCCAGTATAACAGCAAGTAGTCCTACGAAGTTATTTAACTTATTGAACTTCAACCATTCCTCTATGCAGAATTGTTCTAGTTCTTTCAGATTCTTGGGTTGATGTTTGTGGACTGAGTACAAACCACAAATTGGAGACTGCGATGACCATGTCAGGACATTGATCTTGTGCTCTGTTAACCATTTCTTAGTTGCTCTGGATGTATGTTTGGGATTGTTCTCTTGTTGGAAGGTCCATCTGCGGCCAAGGTATAGCTTCCTGCAAAACAACCCCAAAGCATTAAAGATCCACCACCATGTTTCACCGTAGGCATGAGGTGCTTTTCAACATTACTTGCATTCTTTGGAGGCCAAGCATAACGCTGATGTGCATGTCCAAAAAGCTTGGTTTTTGTTTCATCTGACCACAAGACACAGTTCCAATTGTAGTTCAGATGTAGTTTGGCGAATTAAAGATGCCTTTTTCGGTAAATTGTCTTCAAAAGAGGCTTCCTTCTTACAACTCCTCCATGAAGGCCATTGTCATATACAGTAGGTGTAGTCGGATGGTAGCTTTAGGCATCTTGTAACCCCAAGACACCAGGTTGTTTTGGAGATCTTGAACTGTGCCCCTTGGACTTCTTTTTGCCTCTCGAACCATCCATCTCACTACACGTGGGGGCAAGATAGACTTGCATCCTCTACCTGGCAGGTTAACCACTTTTCCAGTGGCCTTAAACTTCCTAATAAGTGACACAACAGTGGAAATCGGTATCTTTAACTTTTTAGTGATTTTTTGAAGCCATCTCCTGATCTGTAGAGGTCAATAAGCCTTTGTCTGATGCTTTCAGGGAGTTATTTGCCTTTCACCATGATGATGGCTGACCACAGTATTTCAAGGTGTGTTCCCTCCTTTTTATACCCTAGGGAAACAGGAAACCATTGTAGGCCACTATATAGTTCCATAACCTTCCAATAAGCTTCAAGTTGTAAATTTATGAAGATTTGTTTTTGTTGGATTACATTTAAAAGAATAGTTAGGGGTGTGAATAATTGTGATCCAAATATGTTTTATGAACAATTGTATTAGTATTGTAGGTTTGGGATTTTCTTAATTTTTGAGCATAAAATATATCTAATTACTTATATAGTTTATTTTATATGATCTCTTTTGTTCATCTTTATCAAGGGTGTGAATAAAAACAGAGTCTATTGTAGTATAGCGTAATGAGGCTGATTATTAACCCCCAAACCCCAATTATGGAGACCTTCACTCTCGGGCATTAGATTTAGGTGATTGCAGCAGCACTGCCTGGTAAAACATAAATACCATAAACTATTTTGAGATATAATTACACTACCGGTCTTAAGTTTTAGAACACCCCCATTTTCCAGTTTTTACTGAAATGTAAGTCCAGTGAATAACCTGAAATGGCACAAAGGTAAGCGGTAATGTACATTTTTTGGCAGTGAGTAGTTTCCTACACCATCAAAAGGCATTTGGAAACTGGAGGAAACTCTGACAGGAAGAGGTCTGGCAGACCCAAAGCCACAACAAAATCAGAAGACAAGTTTCTGAGAGTCAACAGCTTGCGTGATAGGCGGCTCACAGGACAGCACTGCTTAACACTGGTCGAAGTAAGGAAGTCTCAATTTCAACTGTGAAGAGAAGACTTCGAGCTGCAGGTTTTACAGGTCGAGTGGCAGTAAGAAAGCCATTGCTAAGATGGCAAAATAAGAAAAAGAGGCTTGCCTGGGCCATGAAGCACTGCCAGTAGACTACTGAAGACTGGAAGAAGGTCTTATGGACTGATTAATCAAAAATTGAAATCTTGAAAGGTTTTTGTAGGTCATTGAGTAGGCGAAAGGATAGTTCCTCAGTGTGTGACACCAACTGTCAAACATGGAGGAGGAAGCATGATGGTCTGGGGCACTTTTGTTGGATCCAGAGTCGGTCAGTTGCACAGAGTGACTGTTAAGCCACGTTAACCCATTACTTGTTATCTGAAAAGGGCCTTTTTTAATAACTGTAATGTATGTTATTTTTCCATTTTTGGTAACCTAAACTTTTTTTTAAAACCTCTGGCAGTTTACCGCTTACCTTTGTACCATTTCAGGTTATTCACTGGACTTGAACTACTTACATTTCTGTAAAAACTAGAAAATGGGGGTGTTCTAAAACTTTTGACCGGTAGTGTAGATGTCCAAGTTAAGGATTCTATTCATAGTGTGTATATATTGAGTTTGTCTCCACACTATTTTTATCCCAACGCGATTCTAATAAAGCATTTAAAATCCCACTATTGTTCTACAGCAGTGGGTAGGCAGCTGTTGATGTGCACTCTATCGCATTTCTATTTCCACATGCCTCGCTCAGAATAAAGGAGACCTTTTTTAACTTTTTTGGAATGAACAAGCCGAGCAAACGTAATCCCCTCCTCATTCTGGTAAGCCTGTGCAAATAATTGCATAGCTGTCGGCAGGCTTTTCTCAGTACTGGCACAGCTCCATCTACAGGACCAGGGGTAGCCTGGCATGGAACCCTCGCTGTGGCATCCTGGCTTTTTCGGAGGGAAAGTAGGTCAGGCAGAGAGTGGCCAGAGCACCCCCTTCCATCCTCCTGGGTTGACACTATCTGAGGGTGTCACTGTAATGCCTCCTCTGGTCCAGGGCATTGCTGTGTCTGTCTGACCGCCTGGGAGAAGAGAGGCTGAGGATATTGCGCTCTCTACTGCTGTCTGGCTGTAGCCAAAAGGGCTGAGAGATCGATGCGTCCCCATGCTCGTCCAGAGGAACTGATAGGAGTGTGTGCCATACTGTGTGCCACCTCTGCCTGGTTCACGAAGTGTTTCACTGCCTTCTGTGGCCCTGCACCACCCTGGTGTGAACTATACTTCCGTAACGCAGCCCGTAACGCCCAGCAAACCAGCTATAAAACTATACAGTCATATGATGTGAGATTTACTGAAGCAACTTAGGCACTGTATGTTGCTCAAGGGTAAAACCCAGTTTTCATATGGGGTTCAAATCTGCAATTAACTGGTTATAAGTTTGCTGCCCTGTCCACTACATGACGTTGCTGCTTTTGTGGTTAAGCACATATGCATTCTGAAATGTATACGTGCAAAAGTGCAATTCTGCAAAATCTCTTTATAGCATGTTTGTCAGTCAAGAGTTAGAAAGGTGCTGATCCCTAATTGATAAATGTACGACATCGTGGCGCTATTAGTAGAACAGTGTTGTTATCCAAAAGCTCTTTCTGTGTTGAATGATGAACGTTTATGTTAATAAATGTAAATCAGCCCATAAAACCTTCAAAGAGGTGCCCAATTCCTAACTCAACGTCAAGGGCAATGAAGGATTTGGATGATTTGTCTCTCTCCGTTTGGACATGATCTGCCGATGCAAATGCATCCTGCACCCCATCGCGTAATCCCTTCCCGGTCGCAAGTACATTTTTAGAAAGGCAGCTTGAATATGGTATTATTGCAAGCCGCCTTTTCCAAATGTTTACAGTCAAATTTCACGGACATCTGTTCCCCCCTAGCAAGGACCAATGGTGAACATCGCCGCCTTTCACTGGCATTGATGGAGCGCCAGACTTTATTTTGGGACAGGAGGGGACAGTGACACCCCTATGCTGGGTGAGTGAACTTCTACAGATGAATTATTAGATAGTATAATACACGCTAATTGCAAAAAACGAATAATAAGCCACATTTAAAAATATATATATCTTTTTAATACATTTGTTTCAGATTTCTTCCCAATTGTACCCCCTATTGATGTAATTACGAGCCTGCCGTCTACAACCCTGGGACCAGCCACTACTCAAGGACCTTCAAGATGGACCCCGCCAAGCTGATGCCAAGCTCGTGCCAACTTCCCACACCCCTTCCCTGGGGCAGACAGCCAATCGGTGCCACCTAGCAGTACTCCTGGCCAGAGCCAGACTGGCGCAGCCGGGTAATTGAACCCCGGCCGCCGCCGTGGGTAACCTGCACTCCGGGTGAGTGCCTTTACGGTTGCGCCACCAGGGGCCCTAATAAGTTATGTGTTGGCAGGAATGTCTTCAGCTCTTGGGGGCACAAAATACCTTACTCAAAAGCACACCATTGTGGATGGTCCTCAAAGGAGTTAGAGATGGGGTCTTCTCAAAATGGAGGATAAAGAGACCTGTGTAACAAAAATGTTTTTTCAGATTTCACTCATATAAAGAACATTTTTGACATTCCAGCATACTTTTTTTTTTTAAACCTGCAAATAGAAGACTGAATATAAAAAATATGAATTTTCCTAATTTAATAGATCTTGAATCTTGATATTTATTTCAGAATTCCCAAAAAGTTTTGACTAACACTAAACATAGGCTAATTCAATGTAATATATTTAATAGAATTTACTACACACCTAAATTCGAAAACTATTCTTGATTCTTGACCAAAATAGGGGACCTGATACATATGTTTTAGAAATGGCATAAGATGAAACCCTACAGGGAATTCAATCATTCAACTGTCTAAAATCATACAAAAAGATCTGCCTTTTGACTGTCGTATATCTATTCTGGGTGATGTTGGGATGCTGACAGATTATGTAATCAATAAAGGTATTTATAGGGATAAATCCCTACATTTATGAGTACTTAACCATCATTTTTTCAAAGATGAGAAATAATGGTATATATTCACGTTTTCATAGCTGATTAGCTATTTATATAATGTGTTCATCCATTCGCATATTTATACAGTTATGACAACTTGCTTGTGAAAGTTTTCATAGAATGTATGGATATCGGTCAATGGATGTATATTGAATGTTTGTATGTAATGATCATCAATGCTTATCAAGGTCAAGTGTGTGCACTTTGGAAAATGAGGGGAGGGGCAGGGGAAGGAATCATTTGTAAGTATTAATTAGTTAATTCTATTCACTGTTATATATGCAAAGGGGAAAAAAGAAAGAAAAACTAAATAAAAAGAATAATTTTTTTAAAAATCAATAGTGTTATTTATGGTGTAGCCTATGACATCATGCTTTAAGTGTACAACATCAATGGCCAATCCCAATCGATGTGTTTCTAAAAATGTTCAATTCCAACAGATATTGTGAATCATTTTTTAATTTGTGGTATATTAATTGTGAAATATATATATAGCAATATGATGCTGATGCTTTATGGATGAGGCCCAATCATCAAGTGAGTCAATGATGACAACAGCAGCAGATCTGCTGTGATGTGATTTCAGAGAGGATACAGTGGTGGGAAGTGTTATGAATCCATGGACAGATGGAAAATAGTCCTCAGGGCCTAAAGATCCCCTTTCCTTTATCAGGCAGACCATATCAGACCATATCAGCTGGACATCACTGGAGACAGGCAGGGTGAAAGGAGCCCCTGGATACATAAGTGTTTGGAGGTAGTTATTCCAGATAGTTAGAAACCTGGCTTTGGTTGTCATGTATCATGTCACCAAAGTAGCACTGCATTTGTCCACAGATGTCAGAGATCTGATAAACTGGACGCCTAGTTCAGCTCAGAAGAATTGAGGTACTGTGCAGGATGAGGTGATTCGTTCAGGCCAAAAAAAGGGATTGCATTCATAATGCGAGGCAGTCAGGAAAAGCAGGATCTTTACTGCATAGGTGATATATGCTGTAGTATGTTTCTTTCACTTGCTGTATGTTGATGCGTGTGTGTGTGTGTGTGTGTGTGTGTGTATGTTTGTATTTATGTACTAGTATGCTTGTGTGTGTGTGTGGATGTTGGTGTTTGGAGATGAAACTGCATTGAGAAGGCTGTCAGTCCACTTATGCAGAATTACACAAGGGAATTTGGCTATTTTTGTCCTGGTTTCACATTTGATTTGTGCAAGGCTGTTCATGGGCCTGCACCATTTAGCTATTGTATTAACTGTAGTTGTTTTTACAGAGCATTCATTACTAGAAATATAAGTATGAATTTTAAGTGCATATAACAACCAAATATTTACCTAATTTTGTTCTAGAAATGAATCAGTTCTGTAAGTCCTGCACTCCTCTGGAAATAATCTATTTGCTTATAGATGCAAAGAGAAGGTTTGAGAGAAAGTCAAAGAGAAAGCCAGTCCAGTGGTTGTACATTTAACATTTTAAGCATTTGGCAGATGCTTTTATCCAGAGCGACTTACAAGATGTGCATTAATACATAGTAAGAACAATTATAGTTTGCGCAAGAGATCAGTGCAGTAATACAGTGACATTGTTTGAAGTAGACCAACATAGTAATAGTACCATAGCAGGTATCAAAACATTGTGTGTTGAAAGCCTTGTCAATGCATAGGTCAAGATATGCTCCTTTGAATTTCTCATTTTTCTGCTTTTGCCAACCATTATCTCTCACTTAACATAGTTGGGTTACATTTGCATACTTTTTTAACCAGAAGTTAATCAAATCCTACTTAAAGATGTTGTGTTGTGTGATGATTGTGTATATAACCAGTAAATAGTGTGCTACAATCAGGGGCGTAGCACACAATTCTGGGCCCTATACATATGCAGTCTTGTGGGCCCCATTCCCCTCTTGATCCATGACTCTCACGCATCTTTAGAATTTTTTTAATTGAATCAACAACTATACACATGAATCTGTAGTGGCTATTAGGGTAATCGCTAATGAACTGCTTATACCACATTTAAACAAATAATTAGTAAGATTAGTAAGATTCTCTGGCCATAGTCCTGGGTCCTCTGGCAAATACCCTTCTGCATTCCCCTCACTTTTTTCCACTTCCTCCTTTGTCTTCTCCTCATCCTTCTCACTACCCTCAGAGCAACCTTCATTTTCCTTGCTCTCTTCACCTCCATCATCCTCTTCACTAGTCCTACTGCTACTCTCTGCCTCTTCTTCCTGCTTACTCTCTGTCTCGATCACATCTTCTTCCTGCTCACTCTCTGCTACAAGGACAGGCCCCTCTACAAGCATGAAGCATACAGGATTGATATTAGCCTCTTAACCTGCTTATAATATACAATGAAACAGGCTACAGGCTAGATTCTGCTTAATTTACCAGCTAGCTAGCTAACTATCATAATGTAGCTAGCTATGTTAGCTTGTCTTGTTATAGAACTGGATCAAATGAGTCTTCAAAAACAAAGTTTCAATGCATTTCACCATCACCAGTAGTATGTTTGCCTGCTTGCTTTCAGCCAGTAGCAAGTGAAACTGAAATGAGATTAATCGCGATTTTAAAAAACGCGTTATCCATTTGAAATTAATCGCATGCGTTGACAGCCCTAGTTCAATCGAAACAACGTACCGATATTAGCTTAAACACTTTTAAACAGTGTTAGCAAGTTGCTTACCTTTCTTTTGAAAGAAATTAGTGAGCAGTTGTTTTCCCTCAGTTTGCCTTTTTTCTCTTTCTTTTCTTTTTTGATCCCCCGACTTCACTTTCTTCTGGAAATACATGATTGACTGAAATTTGCGAGCTCCAGCATCAATACCAGTCAGCCTGATTAGCCGTGTTTGGCGACGAATCTTAGTGTAGGTATGTTACAAAAATTTGAGATGTTATAAATCCATCCCACCAGATAGAGCATGAAAATACCTTTATTTTGATATCTTAAGTTTTAGTTATGGTAATTTTTACACTCGGAAATGTGCATATTGACTACTATTGTTTTTCAATGATCTTGAAACAAAAGCTGTGATTCAATAACATAAATGCACATAACTTT
The DNA here is from genome assembly GCA_029706075.1 of Aldrovandia affinis. Lineage (NCBI taxonomy): Eukaryota > Metazoa > Chordata > Actinopteri > Notacanthiformes > Halosauridae > Aldrovandia > Aldrovandia affinis. The sequence continues at coordinate 1,229,568 of JAINUG010000086.1, forward strand.
ATTAAAAATAAAGATAATTGCATGAAATTTTCGGTAATTGCAGATTGAAGCATTCTAAAAAAAGATATGATATATGTTAATTTGAATTATCTGAAATTACATTACATAATCAATTAATCACTTAATTACATGTTGCGCACATGCCGCGACACGGCAAAAACCACGGCAGGCAGTGAGCATTTGGGCAAAGATATCTTACATTCCGGGTCAAAAATATCACATTTCGCATCGACAGATTTCAATGAAATTTCACCAGAAACAAGATAAAATATTAAATTAACGTCCTGGATACCTTTTATTTAGTCCTGAACTTGCGATATATCATTTTGAAAGCACTAAACACAGTCTGACTCTGAAGTGTAGCGTATGACCAAACCGAGCAATGTTTAATCAAATTTCGGAAACAAGATGGAGGATTCAACCACGTTATATCGCAGACATATGGTGAAAAAAACAAAAAACGACAGCCCTTGAAAAGCCTGCATTTTTGGGGTATGGCCATAGTCTCTCGTAATCGCTCACACAGGGACACAGGCACATCTAGACCGTTGCGCACAGGAATTGTAACATACCTACTTAGTGCAGGGGGGCGGACTAAACCATTTGCGCTTTTCGAGAGGTGAGGGGGCCCAGAGAGCCTCCAATATTTTTATGGATACAAAGTTCAGTCTCTCAATCTATTTATTCAGCCAATATAATTTAGTAATGACACTAATTACTTAGAAATTTTAAATTGCAGACAAATGGTTTTTTTCTCCATTCAGGCTTTTCAAGGGCCCTCCCCGACTTGGGGCCCTAGGTAGTCAGTTCCCCTTTTCCCCCCGCTACGATGCCCCTGGCTACAATGGGGGTTATGCGCAACGGACTTCCATGTTTTGCTAAACGTTACTGGCCATTTCCGGTAGACGAGATAATGGCGTTGTTCTATACAAGATGCTTACAGGACCTGCCCAAAATTAGTATATCCGATGTGCATCGGATATGCAAGTCGACATCTACGGCTCCTATGAGCAAAATGGACAAGGGGTTTAAGCTATACGCTTCCTCCTATATCCATGACTATGAGGGTACTAACGACATTTTTGTGCCTACTGTCTATTACCTAGCGTTAGCATTAGCTAGCTAGTACTAACGACATTTTTTAAGTACCTGTGCCTGCTGTCTATTACCTAGTGTTAGCTAGCTAGTACTAATGACATTTTTAAAGTACCTGTGCCTGCTGTCTATTACCTAGCGTTAGCGTTAACTGGTCGGTTGCTCAATAACAGTTAGCTATGTAGATCTTTATGTTGTCTTCCTCATTTTTCACCAGTGTCAAACAGAGACAGGATAGCTGCCGATGTTTGCATCAGGGCAGCCTGTCACAGGTCTATGCAAAAGAGCGAGAAGCCCCACAGCCTGAGAGTAGGGATGGTTAGCATAAGGTTGATCTGTTTGTGTTCACCATCAGTTCTAGTTCAAGGATGGTAACGCTATGTCAAACTTCTCAAGGTATAAAGGCTAATCTGGCAATACGATCAGGACCCTCTTGACTATCTAATCTATCTAATCGTCATGATTTAAAAGGCACGACTTATACCAGCATTCCCATTTTGAGAAGTTTGATAAAGGCATCAGTCCAAAATAACAGCTGTTCAAGTTTAGTGTTGTTGGTTCAGTCTAATACATTTCAGCTGAAAAACGAGTATAGGCAAGGTTATTGGGGTAACGGTATTATAGTTTCTTGTAAATCATTGATTATCTAGTGGCATAATAGGCTTTTAGCCCTGTTATTCTAATCAGGTCTCTCAAAATAAAATTGATCACTATAGAGAGACCCCTGATCAGTATTAACAACCAGTATTAACAACCCGTGCTCTTGTTTTTATTTAATTATCACATTGACCTTGTTGACTGGTGGAAGTGAGTAGGTGTGTTTTCCGGTTTGCTGACGTGATGCTCGACATATACTCTATTGGAAACATGTTGAAAACCAAATGTGGTTCACAAGTAATGCACTTCCAGTAGATATATATTTTATTTGTTTGTTTGTCAGGGGCAAAAAGTCTGAGGTTGGTGAAAAGCAAAGTTTGTAATAGCATCGGCACGGTGGTGCAGTTGTTTCACAGCAAGAAGGTCTTTATCCAGGCCGGGGCCTTTCTGTGCGGAGTTTGCATGTTCTCCCGTGTCCGCGTGGGTTTCCTCCGGGTACTCCGGTTTCTTCCCACAGTCCAAAGACATGCACGTTAGGCTAATTGGAGAGTCTAAATTGCCCATAGGTATGAGTGTGTGAGTGAATGGTGTGTGTGCCCTGCGATGGATTGGCGACCTGTCCAGGGTGTATTCCTGCCTCTCGCCCGGAACGCATGCTGGGATAGGCTCCAGCCCCCCGCGACCCTGACCAGGAATAAGCGGCTTAGATAATGGATGGATGGATGGATGGATGGATGTAATAGCATCATAGAAAATCATGTGTGTCTAGTTTACATGATACATGACACCAACTGGCTAACTATAACAAATAAACAAACTAGCACCTAACTTCAGCTGTCAAACCAGCTGGTACTAACTAGCTAGCTAACATTACCTAGCCAGACTAACATACCAATTTGTATTATTGGTATAAATACTGTGGCACTCCACTTTTTCATCAGTGCACTGGTCTGTTTAAATGTCTGACATGTTCTAATTTGGTGAAAAACTTGATAATGCTGGAAAAAGATGGTAGAACATTATGAAATGTTAATGATTTTTACTTGTCTTTTTAATAAATAATAATTGTTCCTAACAGATTTGTTTGAGGATTAGTTTGAATAGTATTTTCCCTTTGGCAAAAAAATGTGTATAGGTGCTGGAACATTTCCAGGAGGGGACTAGTTTTGTGCCTCATCACACTCCTGGGTATGTAATTATCCAAGGACAGTGCACACCCCATCATGGCTTATGAATGCATCACCATTCAGTGCGTACAACTGATCAACTTTGTTAGACAAGCTAAATGAAATAATAATCTCAGTAATGCTCCAACACTCTCTGCTCTTTGATGGGTAAACCCGCCATTACTCATATCCCTCCTCTCTCCTCTCCTCCTCTTTCCTCTTCACTGCTTTCATCTTCCCTCCTCTCCACTCTCATCTCCTCTTAAATTAGGAATTTGACATTGGTGCACCTGTCAGGTCCAACGGGAACACAAGGGTCTGGGGTGTGTTACTGGAAGCAGGGTCTAAGGCCTGTCGCTCTGTGTCTGGTGTGGGAAATTCAAACAGAGAGAGACACGTCAGCAACCAAAGTAACAATCGGGTTTGATACAAACTGATCAGCAATTTAACAGGCATACAGAGATTTGGCCCTCATGGTATGCTAGAGTTGATGTCACACCACTTGTGTACGTGTCCCTGGGCGCCACATTTCACTCCGGAGACACAGAGACAGCTCTGGATAAATTAGTGACACTATGACCCCAGAGGAGCTTGATGACCTCCACCCTAGAATGACACATTCTCCCATTAAACACCTCTGCTCCTACTCACCAGAATGTATACAGAAAGAAGAAAAGGTTATACATAAGTTCTCTAAATGCATTCTCTAAATTCTCCTACATATACTATAGCTAATGGTTATGAACATGAATAATATAAGACATAGGATAAAAGAGTTAAATGTTGAAGTATGTTCCGATGTTGAATCTCATTAAGTACCTATATATGGATCATAGGTGTGTGCTTGTGCAGATGATTGGAATCAGAATCAGAATCAGAATCACTTTAATGATCCCCGGGGAAATCAAGTTACATTACTCAGACATATCACATATTATACATGGCACAGTATATACATCAACGGCAAACATTCAAACATCATAGGTGTAAGAATAAGCAATAATTGTAATAATAATAATAAAAATGTAAAATAAGATAGATTGGACTATTCTATGTACAGTATGTGTCAATTTGTAGTTGAATTGAGGTTGATTGCACATTCATTTCCATTAGAAGTTTTCACATGAATAGAATCAAAATACAAAATTTTTCACACCACAGTGTCTGATAGCCTATGCAGCGGCCTGCTCCTGCTCCCCTAAAGACACCCCTCTGTTACACACTTCTCTGGCACCCTGCCTCATTCAGTCGCTGCAGGATGCAGCCAGCTGTCACCACTCGAAGATGAATGGGCGATTCCCAGCTCACTGGCCTATATTTACTGTAGATGCAAACACTAATTGGATTTTATTTAGGAGGAAAGTGCTGAGCCAATGAATACATGAAAGAAAGGAGGAGGGGGGTGGGAGGGGGGGCAGGGCCAGTAAAGTAGTGAGATTACCTAATGAAAGCCTAAAGCAGATGAATCTGGGGCAAAATGTGATTACATCTCTCCAGTGACCTCACATGAAAAGAGAAAAGGGAAAGGAGGGGGAAACATGAGGTAGAAATGTGTGGGTGCTACGCTCAAAGGTTATCTCTCCAAACTCGAGTGAAGAACTAATTACTGAGTTACAGAAAAATCAATGGTGAACACTGTAACTGAATAAATGTGCAAGAGAAGGGTGAGTAACGGTTTCAACTCTCCAATGTGCCAGTGCACAGAAATATGCTTCAGGGCCAATAGATGATTTCTTTTTTTTCATGTTCATAAATATTCAAATCAATAACACAGAATTAATTTTATCATATCATGCCTTCCCTCCCTATTTTGAGTTCATATTTGTATAAATGTGTAGAAAACAATATTTTTTATGTTTTCTGCAACAAACAAATAAGTGAAGACTTTATTAAACTGACCCCTTAGAATGAATATTTTGCAATGCAGTTTTGCATACATTAACGGGTATCAGTAGCAGTCTGATACAGTTGTAAGGGAACTGGGCTTTTAATGAGGAGGTTGCATATTTAAATCCTGAATGAGGTACTCTTGTACTAAAGTAGCTAATCTGAGTCACCCTGTTGACCCCTGGATTCAATTAAAACTGGTAAGAGGAACTGCTATTCAATAAAAAGCCTAAACCTGCCCAGATTAATCCATCACTGTATTACAAAACAGTAACTTTTTCCTTAAAGATGGATTGGCAGAGATTATTGAATCCAGACGCCTTTATTGCAATACGGTGGCTGATCAATCTGGGAGGGCTTTTTAAGTAAGACTTTTCAGTAAGACAATTCCAACAATTTCCCGTCCCCCAAAATTAGAAAGAGGTATTATACTGTATGTGTGCGACAGATTATTGGAAGCCTCTAAAGTGCAGGATCATAGACAATTTCACCGCAGGTTCAAGCGTCAATCAGGACATGCGTGTGGCATGTACATGTGTGGCAAAAGCAGAATCCCTGCTTCCTGTCAGAGGGAAAAGCTCTGAACTCTGCACTCCAACAAGTGTCAAGATCAATGACCTCTTTCGATTGGACCCAACTACATCCAACAGTTCCCATAATGTACAGAACTGTATTTGATGTGCACTGTTGGACCCAACTACAATCCAACAGTGCACATCAAATACAGTACTGCACATTATGGGAACAGAGCACGGTATTAATAAACAGTATCATGATTAAACACAGCAGGAATGCCTTCAGCGTTCATAACATTAATATCAAGTCTTTTAGTGGAGAATCTAAGGGGGCTTTCGCTCGGTGCCCCTCCAGGCCAAATGCATTTGCATTTACCACCATAGTTTACAATTTAAAACAGAGTGCGTATGTAAAATATCTAAAAAACAAAGCTGATACTAAAAAGAGAGTTAAACTTAACTTTAATTCCAGCACCTATTGTTCAGCTGTAATTGTGGCCCTGTCATAGACATTCCTTTCCATCGAAAATGTGTAATTTAAAATGATTGTTAATTATGGTGGGATCTCTTGCTCTATTTTGGATTTGTTTAAAATCACCAACTACAGCCTCACCTAGGGGGATTGGTAAAAATAGCGGGTGGTCAAATTGGGAGAAAAATGGGAGAAAATCAGAAACAAATGTAAAAAATAATAATAATAATAAAAATCACCAACACACGTTCAACGCTGGCCACTGTGACCGGATTCCACCGGCCGTGGCAGTATCAGCTCTGGCCGGGAGTGCCACTAGGGGGCAGCAATTGGCTGTCTGCCCCAGGGAGGGGGGAGGGAAGCTGATATGAGTTCCCTGTGTATAGCAGTGGCTCTGTGTACCACAAGTTATTTACAGTCGACGGCTTGGTGAGTGCCAGCTCGTAGGAGATAGTACATCGCCTTTGCCACTGCCGGTCTCAGGGCCACGGCAGATAACTCACAATACAAGGGGGGATTGACATGAAAACAAGGGTGTAATTGGCTACTAAACTGGGAGAAAATGGGAAAGAATCTGAAGCAAAAAATCTTAAAATCACTAACTACAAAAAAGAGCCATGACTGAGGGACACACAGACACAACCATATAAAGGAAGTCTTTAGATCTATAGTTACATAGGTAGCTAGCTACAAAACCAACCATCTGGCTATTATTTTCTAAATCTGGTGCAAAGGGCACCTTAGGCATTTGAACAGATAAATTGTTGGGAGATACAGGTAGCTACCAAAATAAAGAAAACATCAACATAAAGTGTCTTTATAGGGCGTTGGACTACCATGAGCTGCTGTAACAGCGTCAATGCACTATGGAATAGATTATTTTAATAGATTCTGGAACACTATAGGAGGGATGCAACATACATTATGCGACAAGACATTCCATCATTTGGTGTTTTGTTAACGGTTAACGGTTAGTTAGCTTTAACTAGATATTGATATTAAGGGATGGAAACTCACCTCAACCATAAATGTGTAGCATGCACACGGGTTATGCACGGCAGCCATTTTGCACCAGAAAGCTCACAGCACATCATCTGAGGAGGAGAGGTTGGGAATTATTGAGTCAATTATACTGAGGGATGATTTATGGTTAAAATGCCAGGTTAGGAATTTTGCCAGGAGACACCCCCCCCCCTACTCTGAAATCAAATAATAGTAATAAACATCAACCTGAACATTCAATATATCATTGCTTTGAAGGTGCTTAAAAATGGCATTGTTCATTATTAATCTTTTAGTTGCAATCCCTTACTTAAATTTGGTCATGTTGCTTGTTGATATTAAGGATATTAATATTAATAATTGCTACATGTCTGTTGTGATTGAACTGTGTGTATTTATAGTCATGACACACACTTGATTGTGTAACTTGATTGTGTAACATCAGATTCAAGTCACTGGTGCTTGCTTTTCAAGCGGCCAGAGGTACTGCTACCCCATGTCTCCAGTCACTCATCACTCCCTACACCCCGCCCAAACCCTCCGCTCCGCCTCCGCTGGCAAACTGACTGCCCCATCCCTCCGGGCGCCTGGCAGCCGCTCCTTGCGGTCTCGCCTCTTCTCTGTCCTGGTCCCTCGTTGGTGGAACGACCTCCCGCAATCGGTCAGGACTGCAGAATCACTTCCAATCTTCCGCAAGAGACTCAAAACCCACCTCTTCAGACTCCACTACCCCTGAACTCTGTCCATCTAGCTAAATTGTCTTCACCACTGTTTACTTGTTCAACACTATACTCCCAAAAAATAAAATAATAATAAATAAATAAAATTCACTAACCTTTTCCTTCCCGGTGTTACAGGTATGGTACGCAGATGCCTGCAATGATGTCTATATCGCTGTATTCCTGCACTGATCTCGTGCGCTAACTATGATTGTTCCTACCATGTATTAATGCACATCTTGTCGCTCTGGATAAGAGCGTCTGCTAAATGCTTAAAATGTAAAATGTAAATGTAACTGCAGATAATAAGTTAATCCAGCTAAAGCAGAAGAGAATGATTTTGAAACAACACATTCCACCCATGTGAAATATATCCAAATTGAGTGATATGATGATTTAAATTTGATGATGCCTTTTTTATCCAATTTGAATTGGAACCTTGAAATATCTCAACAAGCAAATTGATTAGTTCCTGTCACAAATTTGACTGTTTTTTGTTTGTTTTGAAATCCAATCTGTCACTGGTATTACTGGATCAAGTGATCACAAGTCATGTTAGGGTATGGCAGCTTTTTGGCAGGCTTAAGGGTAAAAAACATCCGTTGTTTGAAATATCTCAGTATAATCTCCTCAATCATCAGTCATGACAAACATCAGCCTCTGACTGAACATTAGACCAAACTGTAATAATAATAATAATAATAATACAGCTTTCTTCACCTAACTTTGTTGTTACCTGCCATGGATTGATTTATTTGGCCTTTCTCCTGGATTAAGCCTCTTGCCTCAGTATGTGGTAAATTACACAATTGCAAGCTGAATTCATTATTGTATGCTCATTTAACACATATTTGGTGCTCACTCAACACTTCCAACACCACCTATCTCTCTGGAAATATATAGCATGGTTGCGGAGGAGCTTGGGTCATGACCTGAATGTTGCAGGCTTGATTTTGTACCCTTCAGGGAAGTAATTATCCTAAACCGCTGACCAAATAAGGGTTTTAAGGGTTTCCTCTGAGGAAAAATTATAGCTATAGCATTCAATAAATAAATACATACACACCCAACTGGGGTTTTAAATGAAGATTCAGAAGAAAAATATTAAATACAACAACTGATGTTCTTTACAGGTATAGAAATGTCACAGAACTTAACCCTCTCATTCCAACTGTTTCTGGTAATGTATCAAAGTGTATCAAATATGATACACAGTTGTAGTCAATAAAGGTCCTCTGGATACCACCACCAATAACAACAACAACAATAATAATAATAATAATAATAATAATAACAACAATAATAATAGCAATAATAATAATAATAATAATCATGCAAATTAATTTGAGTTAAATACAATTTCTTGAGGCAAAATACTATGAACAAGAATTTTAAGTGTATTTTTTGTGTACAATTATTTCCTTTTTAATTTCTTACTGACTCAAAAGAGTGCCTCCATGACCACCCCTCCATTAGACCATGTAATAGCAAGACCTTACCAGCAGAGGGTGTGCTGAAATTCAAAATCATTTCATTTCTGACACATCAGTGAATGACCACCTGCCAGGTAGTTTTTTTTTACCTTTTAACAAACCTACCAGTATATTTTTGTACTGGATCAAATGTTTACAACAATTTGGATTCAAAGTATTCAAAGGGTATGAATAACCAGTGCATTGATAGCAGGTAACCATTCATTGCTGCTTCATTGAACCAAAAAATTGTCTGCTGGGTGAGGGGGAATGTGTATCAGAAGTTATTATTCTGAATCCTCAATGCTTAATATGTATTCCTTGATAAATATACAATTATACATTTTCCATTTGTACCCAGAACATAAATATGTGAGAACATATATGTGAGATATCTAACATACACACTTTTTTGTTTGGTAATGTTAAGTAGCCCTAGTTTATTGTATTCCATCTGTTCTTGGTCATGGCAGCATACTGTAGAGTACCAAGAGTCAACCTAACTGTCAGAGTTAATGTTACGTTCCCCGTGCTGTACAGAGAGAGAAAGAAACTAAAAATACACAAAGAACCTGGTCTCACTGAAATCCATCAATCGCACACCAAAATGCTCAATGCTGAATCAACTCTGATAGAGTACATTTTTATCCCTTTTTATTGGATTCACATGCACTCTGTAACAGTTGAATGAACTCTATCTTACATCAATTATTTTACTCTGCATTCTTTTTCAGCATTCGGGTATACAAGCAGAGCACATCTGAGCACAGACCCACTGCACCAAATATCACAGGGTACAGTGACATCACCTCAACGGCGGCTTTAAAGCCATTAAATAATCAATTACATAATCCCGCTCCGGCTTCCCACATCCCCTCAGGTGACGGGAGCGAGTCTGCTCCGGAGTAGATAAGGAGACAGTCTCCCGCTCTCTGATTCAAGTGGGAGTGGCTCAATAGTCTCATGGTACAAAGAAATTAGACCGTGATGTCTTTTTTTTCTTGCTCACGAATTACATTTTCTAATAACAATAGTTCCCATCTCTTACACCCAGAACCCCCACCCCCTCCTGGCCACATTAAGCCCAACCCCCGCCACCTTGTCTCTTCCCGTCTGTCCTCATGTGTGATAAGCTCACATCACACCGTTGTGATCTGCCTTTTGCTCTGATGCTCTGATGCCGTGCGCACAAAATATCCTCTTTATAGCCCTTTCAAAAGCTGGAATCTTGAGGTGTTCTGTCCCCAAGGGAGGATACCACTTTTAATTCATCATGTTTTTCTGAGCTCCTCACACTGCTGTGGTTAATGTCCAGTGGAATTTCAAAGCATGACCATGTCTGTAGATAACCCCCACTGGAAGGCTGCACATGTTTCTGAATGTCATGCTTACTTCTGCCCTTAATTATTTAATTATCCCAATCATTTACGTGATCTGACATTTTAGCTCATAGATGACAGCTCTGACTGTTTTTGTGTGTCTATATAAAAAGTTTTACTGTGGTCTAATCTATGAGTGAAATGGCATTGTTTTGTACAGATTATTGGCTAATATTTGTAATTGGTGGAAACAAAAACCTGCATACACACTGGCCCTCTGGGTTCCCCAAACCTGCTTTATAAATACATGCTGTTCGTTGGTCTTAGAATGTGTAAGGTGTGAGTTAATCCAAACAAGAATGGCTGCAATGCAAAAAAGAAAGAAATAATTGAGTGGAGTGAGACAATGCTGAAATCCCCTCATTTAGTGGAGCTATACTATGGCCGGGGATTTTGTTCCCTGATCTTCAGCTTTGCCGGATAAACGGAACTAACTGTTCCACTGCAAGTATGGCTACGACCCATATTTAGGACATGATATTCAGAGGAAACCCTTGAAATTGTTAACAATAAACCCCGAGCCTCAGGCCCACAGATGTATGTGGAGAAGCAATGCACTAAAAGACATATAAGGACTTTCATGGCAAAGCAAAATGAAGGAAATCCCTTTTGGTGACATGCCAGTAAATAACCATTGGTGGAATAACCAAATGCAAGTTATACAGCATGGTAAACATTATTTTAAAAAATCTTCTCTTTCTGCTTTTTTCCCCATTTTTATCCCAATTTATTAGCCAATTATACCGCTTGCTGCCAGTCTTGAAACCGGCAGTGACATGCGGCGGAGCACCGCCTCCTCCGAGCCGAAACCCACCAAGCCGCCACCGTAACTCCGGTATGCACACAGGGCCAGACAGCCAATTGCCACCCCCTAGTGGCACTCCCGGCCAGAGCTAAAACTGGTGTGACCTGGTGGAATCAAACCCCAGTCGCAGTGGGCAGCGTCGGACATTCTACCGCTAAACCACCTGGGAGGCCCTGCGGGTCAAACATTCTTAAATTGGCTTTGTAGTGACTACTTACTTAAGTTTCTCTGGGGTCTACTTTCAAATCCTTAGGCTACATAACTGTCAAAAATACATAAGTGCTTATATTTTTTCAGATAATTTCCCTACTGTAATTTCCCTCTCTGTTTGGGCATCAACAACCCAAATGTTGGGAGACAAATCTTTAATCATGCTTTTTAATGTTTTGCCATTCTCAAGATTAGTTCCTGCTGATCAAAAGAAACCTGCAGAGGCCTTTTTGGGGAGATTGTATTTGTTCATTCTCAGTGCATACACACATGTTATATATAGAAATAGCTTCACAGATTTACTCATTTTGTATTTCATTGTCTCTGAATATTATGTTGGGGGGAAATAAAAACAAATTCTGTGCAATTGTTACAATGACAATACGGTTGAATAATTAATTTGGCTTGGTGGAAATTGTGCTGACTGCACTCCCAGGCTAATGGCAGCTGGTCATAACTTATTCCCCTTTCTGTCTTTTCTTTCCTCGACTGTATTTTATCACCGGGGAACAGCCAACAGCCTCCAATGTAGATAATCTCGTTCTCCTCTTCAGATGCGATTCTTGTCATTGGGAAACAGATGTGGCCATTTGGCCATTCTTTTCCCACTTCTAGCTGTTATTTTTGAGATATTTAAATTATTACTGCTCGTTGTGAAAATAGCTGATCCCTGCAGGGCTCATAGTTACTTGTTTTTCTGCGACTTGCCAATTTTCATCATTGATTGCAGGAAGGCAGGATAACAGTTTGGTTTTCAATTAACTTTCTCAAAGTGCTGGGGACGTTTTGCTGTCAAACACACCTGTCAGCGTCCAAATTACTGATTTATTTATGTTCACGTGAACTGGAAAGTCATTTGGATTAAAGACATTAGCTGAGCTACGCAGTCATTTATTTTCTAATAATTTGACAGAGCATGCTGCAGTGATGGGACAAAGCTACGCATGTGATGTGGCATTCTAAAATTGGGATACAAATTAGTGAAAAAAATAATAGTTCCTTTTGCTGCTCCTCCAGCACGTATCTGACTTATACTGTAGGACTTCCATGTGTTTTATGCTTTTGACTAAACTTTGCCTTGAAGAATTGTCAGTGAAGTGGAAGAAAATTTCAAAAACAAGCAGCATCAAGCATCATCCCACTCACCGTCTTTAAACCCTGCCACATCTTGCTTTGTGTGCTGTCCATACTGTAACTATCCCCTGATGAGTACACATTGAAATGTACAAATGGATCCATGTACTAATGCATTAAAAAAATTATTAATCAATGTGGCAATCTGCAGTACTCTCTGTCGCTTACTGGTGCTGATGCCTCAAGTGATGTCAATGATATTTACCGACGTGAGACACGCAGATTCATCACACATGGTTTGTGTGTGTGTGTGTGCCAAAACTAAAGGTTAACAGAACATGTGTGACTAGCATACTGCTGACAGGCAGCATCACACAATGTGACAACTGACATCACCGCCACATTTTCCTCCCGTCACCTTCACGTCCAAGAAAATAAAGAAATAAATCAGACAAGCTCTGGAATCAAGAGTTACTTATGATTAAGTCGCATGTAACATAAGTTTATGCCACCTTGCTTTCTTCAGCCTTGTCCGAAGTGCAAATTGTCTTATTCTATACGTCTGTGCGCAAGCTGAATAGTTAAAAGATTTGAGTTCAAGCCGATTTCGCTGTGCAGTCTCATCATCTCTCCCTCAAGTGCATTCATTTATATTCAGAGCTACATTGGCATGACAAAAAACAACATTCAAAGTATTTAAGCATTTAACATTTATGAAGTAGACCTATCAAAATTGCTACCATGAGAACAATGAAAGGCACACAAAGATAAATCGGAAAAGGATATTATTTTATACTAATACAATTGCTCAGAGGAAAAAGATTTTGCTTAACAAGTAATACTTGTATTGGGAAAAAGGACACGTGTATTAAAGTATATAAGAGTATGTATTTGGAAATTCCAAGATGCCAAAAAAGTTAATGTTATCAGATCAAAACGATTTTTATACTGTTGTTGCTTGTCCTCTTGGGATGTCTGAATTATTCAAAGGTCATATTCTGCGATTTGAGAAGTAATTTTTTTAAATGGTTAAAACATATTTTGTAGCTTCCATTTTCACATTTCGCTCAAACACCACCAATTTGTAACATCCACCTGGGTGATGCATGGAAGCCAGAATGCTCACCACACATCAGCTAGGTTGTAAAAAAGAGCCAAATACAGACAGTTTAATCGTGCTGATACAGTGCCAATCTTTTTCGTTTTTTTAGCACGGTTCTAGAGAAAATATGTTGAAAACTGATGGGAGCAAAAACAACTTGTCTGTTTTGACCTCACACTACTACAACAGGAACAATAAAAGTATATTGTGAGTGGCATGGCAGGACATGTCCAATGACACAACCATTCTCTGGAGACATTTGGACCGGTTTTAGCTTTGGTAGCATCTCAGCCAAACAGACACAAACAGGTCAGGCGTTGAAGCCGAGATGCATAGGCGGTAACACAAGGAATTTGATTGTGATGCAAGGGACCTTTCCGAATCTTCAAATCCTCATGATGTCCTACTAACACCATGAAGCTGGCTCACTGAATAGGTCAGTAAAACCCATACGCTCTCAAACAAGCAAGCAATATAATTGATTTAAAACCTTTTGGATGATACATTTATGGCCAATGTTTATTAAAATGTAATGAATAAATGCATAACATCACCTTACCACATGACTTGAGAGTGTCGTCCACTCCCACATTATTTAGGTTCAGGAATAAATGTGAAAATGGGGGTTATCAATGATTTGCTGAGAGTCCATGAACACTTACAGATGCCAGAAGCGCATTGCAGAAAGCGTGCTACCACTTCCATTCATCTTCATAGACCTGCTCTCTGGCAAAATGGCCCTTGTATATCATCAACTATCTTCTCTGGATTGTAACTCTGTCCTGGATCGCTTCTGAAATGGTATATATGGAAATCTATATATCAGGTCTCACACTGTAATTATGAGACTAGTTCATAATTTGTGATGTAGTTGGCATTGCACTGTGCCATATAGTGATTTCTCTGACAACCTAATAGAGGCTAGTGCATGGCTGACAGCATTAATGCACACATCTCAATGCACCTTTAAATTAATCCAGCTCACTCACCTGTCTTTTTTTTTTTTTTTACTTCATCTGCACTTTCTGTGCAAAACAGAGAAATAAATTGTTAAAAACTGGTGGCTGTTTAACCTCCTTAGTGGTTAAAGGAAACTATGTTTCCTTAGTGTATACATTATACGGACTCAATAAGTACATTCTTAGTATGTATATGTATTTATCTCACATCAATATTCAAATAAGCATACTGCAGGCACAGAAGATCTGAATATAAATAAATAAAAGTAATAATATTAATAAATGTACTTTTAAGAATGCTCTAAGTCAGGGGTGTCCAAACTACGGCCCACGGGCCGCCATTTTTAATTGTCCCGCAGCAAATTATAAAAATATAATGGAATATGGCCCGCGCATGAAACTTGCACTTGACTGAGTTGTAATTCTTAGTTTCACCACTAGTGGAGCCACCTGTATTCATTGAAGACTCATTAATACAGCAGCCTCTCCCTCCAAATTAATCAATAAAAATGTTGCAAGAGATGACCAAAAATGGCGGAATCAAAGAAACGCAAGATAGAAAGTGAGTGCAGAAAATATCAGACACGGTGGGAAAATGAATATTTTTTATAGAAGTCAAGGGGAAGTATGTCTGTTTGATTTGCAATGATACTGTTGCAGTGATGAAAGAGTACAATATACGTAGGCACTACGAAACAAAACATCAGACCTACAGGTCCTACACCGGTGCTGAGCGGGCAGAGAATGCTAAACAAATGGCAGCTAGCCAGAACTCTAAACAAATGATTTTTTCCGTGCTAACAAAATACAAGAGAATGCTACCATAGCCAGCTATGAGGCAGCTCAACTTATAGCAAGACACGGGAAACCTTTTTCAGATGGTGACTTCATTAAACAGTGCCTCACTAAAGTCACAGAAATAATGTGCCCGGAAAAGATGCAAGAAATCAACAACGTGAGCATGTCCAGAAACACAGTTGTGCGCCGAATCGAAGACTTGTCTGCTAACTTAAACCACCAAGTGTCACATAAAGCTTGTGCTTTTGATTTTTACTCGATTGCATGTGATGAGAGCACAGACACCACAGACACCGCACAGCTGTTAATTTTTCTGCGAGGAGTTGATGAAAACTTTTGCATAACGGAGGAGCTGCTTGATCTCAGGAGTCTAAAGGGCACAACAACGGGTAAAGACATTTTTGAAGCTGTGTCAGATGCAATCGACAAGATGAAACTACAATGGGACAAGCTGTGTGGAATTACAATGGATGGGGCTCCGGCTATGACAGGAGAGCGCAAAGGAATGGCTTCAATGATGTGCGCCAAGGTGTGAGAGAGTGGAGGTGACGCTGTTAAAATGCACTGCCTCATTCATCAAGAACCCCTCTGCGCCAAGACAGAAGGCCTACAGCTTAATGATGTGATGAACACAGTTGTGAAAACTGTCAACATAATTCGATCACGAGGGCTCTACCACAGAGAATTTCAAGCTTTCCTATCTGACATTGAAGCGGAATACGGGGATGTACTTTACCATTCGGAAGTGCGCTGGCTCAGTCACGGCGCTGTGCTGAAGCAGTTTTATTCCCTGAGGTCAGAAATTGACCAGTTTTTGAAAGAGAAGGACCGACCTGTTCATGAACTAAGTGACCCTCTATGGTTGGCAGACCTGGCATTTCTTGTCAATCTTACTGATCATCTTAACACACTGAACAAGAGCCTGCAAGGCAAAGACCAGCTTGTGCCACAACTTTACGCACACTGTAGCGCCCGCGTAGGCGCGTCCTATGGCGTCGTCATAGAGGGGAGATACCTTTCGGCACGCTGGCTCCACCCCGCGCACTGATGGGAACCCCGGGACGGATTCCACAGCTGACGCGCGTAATGAAATCACCAGTCTTTAAAAAGAGCGCTCTCTCACAAGGACGCTGTTGGGAGTAGGAAGGAGATAGAGAGAGAGAGAGAGAGATAGATCGAGATAGAGAGATAGAGAGATAGAGAGAGAGAGAGAGAGAGAGAGAGAGAAGATAGCTAGCTAGTTTTTGTTTTTGGAATTATTTTTTTGGACGGATTATTTTTGGAAACGAACTACGGAATTGGACGACGCGGCACGACGGCAACGGATTACCCTGGAACGGACCACGACCACGCAATCGGATCACGGACAATCCTGATAAAGGGAAGTTTGTGGACTTTGTTTTGTGTTCATTACGGGACTTCTGTGCCGGCTGTGTTTTCCTGCCACGGGAAAGACACTTCCGTATGCGGAATCCTTCCGCCTGTGCCTAAAAATAAACGTGTGTTTATTTGGAACTGTCTCCCGTGTCTCCATTATCTGCGTGGTACAGTGAATAAATTATCATTTATTAGCGAGTGGAAACCCCACACCCTTGGTCTTGCTACATATGGTGGAGAATGCGGGCAGACTATAACGCTAAATAAAAAAATAATTTATTCAGTACAAAGTAGAAATGGAGTCACTAATGTTGAAACAGATGGAGAAGACTCATGCTGCGCAGCTGGCGCACAACGCAGCGGTGATAGAAGAGCATCGACAGCAGACAACGCTACTAAGGCTGGAGGTAGCACGGCTGTCAGCTACTGGAACCCCACGCCGACCAAACCCCAGTGCGTTCCTGGTCAAAATGACCGCAGAGGATGACATCGAGGCATACCTCCAGACATTTGAGCGTACAGCGACCCCGAGAGGGGTGGGCTCCAGAGCAATGGGCCGGACTGCTCGCTCCATTCCTGTCCGGGGTGGCCCAGCACACGTGCCAGGACTTAGAGGAGGTCCAGGCTGCAGACTACAACATCCTGAAACGGGAAATTCTGCGTCGCGCCGGACACAGCCTCATCGGGCAGGCACAAAAGTTCCATAACTGGACCTTCAACGCTGCCTTACCGCCCCCGAGCCCAGATGCACGACCTGATACGCCTAGCCAAGAATTGATGACCACGGAACCCACGTCCCTGACGCCCATGGAAAGGTTTGTCATCGACAAATTTTTGCGCTCCTTACCTTTCGAAGCCAAGAAACTGGCAAGCCAGGCAAACCCCCGGAGCGCCGATGAACTAGTGGCGCTGGTGGAGGGGTACCAAGCTTCTGTGGAGGTCCTGCGTAGCAGCCGACCCACCCGATCCGAACAGGAGAAACCCGAAGCCTCTGTCCGAACCGGGACAGGCCGAAACTGGACGGGATGACCGGGGCAAGGTTCAGAGAAGGAACCCGGGCACCGCCCAGCCTCCAAGGAGACGCCCTTCATGACAGAAGACCGCCGTGAGTGTTATGACTGTGGAGAGGTGGGACACCTCTCCTGGAGTTGTCCCAGACGGGACGTGGTGATGCGGACCGCATCCACCACAGACACTCCAAGACGCAAAACCCTGCGGGCTGCTGCTGTCGTGCTGGGCTACCGAGGGGTGACCGTCGCCCTGACGCCGGTGAGGGCCAACGGCAAGGACACCACCGCCCTGCTCGATTCGGGAGCATGGTGACCCTGGTCCGGCCCGAATACGCCCGGACGGAACTGCAACCAGAAAAAAATGGCCATTTCCTGTATCCATGGCGAGAGCAAGGATTACCCCGTAACCCTCTTAAAGCTACAGACAACCAAGGGGCAGTACGTGGGGAAAGCGGGGTCGTTGAGAATCTGCCGGTTCCGGTGCTCCTGGGTCGGGATTGCCCGATATTTCCTCAGCTCTGGACAGGCATGCGGGGGAAGAAGCAAGGAGGAAGAAAAGGAGAGGTGGCCAAAAAGGGGAGGCGGCAAGGGCAACACAAGTTCCCTCCCGTGGAGAAGGTCAAGAGGTGGAGTTGCCGCTCTCATCGGAGGTGGGGTCCGAATCTGAGGTGGTCGAGGCCGCCAGATTGTGCGGTTTTCAGGAGCTGACCCACAACCATCAGCAGAGGGGCCATCAGAGGACGGCGCTGCTGAGGCAAACCCCATGGAGGAAGAACCGACATGGGAGGAGATGTTCCCGATGGGACACGAGGAGGCGCCAGCATCCGCCCCTGACTGGTCGGTTCGGGACTGCCCAACTGGAGGACCAGAATCTGAGGCATGCATTCCAACATGTCACCGTGGTCGATGGGACTCTCATGGAGGGTAAGCGAAATTTCTTTCCCTCATTTTGCCATTAAAAACCACCTCCTATACCAGGTAGTTAGGAGTGAGGGGCGTGAGATAGAGCAACTGTTAGTGCCCCACTCCATGGTGAACACTGTTTTACAGTTGGCGCATGCACACGTGCTGGGGGCGCACTTGGGGTCGAGAAGACCTCCGAACGGATCAAGGCACGCTTTTATTGGCCAGGGATAAAACGTGCAGTGGAGAAGTTCTGCCGAGAGTGCCGGGAGTGCCAGAGGGTGGCGCCAAAACCCAAGTACAAGAGCCCTTTAATCCCTTTGCCGATAATCTCCGTTCCTTTTCAGTAGGGTCGCGCTGGATCTCGTCGGGCCCCTCCCAAAAAGCAGCAGGGGGTTCCAATATATCTTGGTCATATTGGACTATGCCACCCGGTACCCGAAGCCATTCCTCTGTGCACGATGGCCACCAAAGGCATCGCACGAGAACTGATGCTGCTGTTCTCCCGGTCGGCTTCCCGGATGAGATCCTGACGGACCAGGAACGCCCTTCATGAGTAAGGTAATGCGTGACTTATGCCAGTTCCTTACCATCAGGCAGATACGTACGTCGGTGTACCACCCCAGACTGACGGACTGGTGGAAAGGTTTAACCGCACCCTGAAAAGTATGTTGAGAAAGGTGATGGAGGCGGATGGACGGAATTGGGACCAGCTCCTCCCTTTTCTAATGTTTTCGGTACGAGAGGTACCGCAGGCTTCGACAGGCTTCTCCCCTTCGAGCTGCTGTATGGCCGACGGCCACGAGGCATGCTGGACCTGGCCAAAGAGACTTGGGAGGCCCAGCCGTCGCCCCACCGAACTATAGTTGAGCACGTGACGGAAATGAGAGAGCGGATGGCCACGCTGTGGCCCATCGTTCGGGAACACATGTTGGAGGCCCAGGAAGCGCAACAGCGCGTCTACAATCGTGGGCGCAGCTCCGGAGTTCCAGCCCGGGATCAGGTACACGTGCTGGTTCCCACGTCCGAATGCAAGTTCCTCGCCCGCTGAAAGGTCCGTACGAGGTCCTAGAGAAAGTGGGCGAGGTGAATTACAAGGTAAGCCAACCCGACCGGCGCAAGAAAACACAGCTGTACCACATTAATCTTTTAAAAAGGTGGCATGCCAGTGACCCGGTCCCAGAGGGGGGACCACAGCCGTGTTTTTCAGCCAGCCAGACCGAAGAGGTGCCGCTAGGGGAGCAACTGAGCGTAACACAACGACAGGAACTACAGGAACTCGTGGGCCGCCATCGGGATGTCTTCTCAGTAGACCCTGGGAAACCGATGTCATTAAACACCACATCGTCACTCCCCGGGAGTCAAGGTAACCCAGCGGCCGTACCGCATCAGAGGCGCGGCGGGAAGCGGTGCGGCGGGAAGTACAGGAGATGTTGGCGGCCGGGGTCATAGAAGAGTCCCGTAGTGAGTGGTGCAGCCCCATAGTCCTGGTCCCCAAGCCTGATGGAACCATTAGGTTCTGTAATGATTTTAGAAAATTAAATGAGGTCTCTAAGTTTGATGCCTACCCCATGCCTAGGATCGATGAGCTGATCGACCGGCTCGGGACTGCCAGGTACATCAGCACACTGGACCTAACGAAGGGGTACTGGCAGGTGCCCCTGACCCGGGAGTCTAGGAGAAGACCGCGTTTGCTACCCCGGAGGGCCTGTACCAATACAGGAAACTGCCATTCGGCTTGCACGGGGCGCTCCCACCTTCCAGCGGATGATGGATCAGGTACTGCGTCCCCATCAAAAGTATGCTGCCGCATACCTGGACGACATTGTCATCCATGGAGAGGACTGGGGGACCCATCTCAGACAGATACAAGAGGTACTGCACGCACTAAGAGGGGGGGCTGACAGCCAACCCCGGAAGTGCCACCTGGGGCTACAGGAGGCCGAGTACCTGGGCTACACCATCGGCCGAGGGCTGGTCAAGCCCCAAGCGGCTAAGATAGAATCTATACGAATTGGCCCCGCCCACAACACAGAAACAGGTGCGTACGTTCATCGGGCTGGCCAGTTATTACAGGCGATTTATTCCCAATTTTGCATCCCTGGCTAGCCCGTTGACCGACCTGACCAGGAAAAAGTTGCCGCGACAGGTGGAGTGGACCGAGGCAGAGGAAACCGCCTTCCAACACCTCAAGGCCGCGCTCTGTTCCGGACCGGTGCTAGTCACTCCCGACTTCCAAAAACCCCTGCTGGTCCAGACGGACGCATCAGAGACTGGAATCGGGCGGTCCTGTCTCAGGTACAGGGGTGAGGAACACCCGTGATGTACATCAGCCGTAAGATGATACCGAGGGAAACAAGATACTCGACCGTGGAAAAAGAGTGCCTGGCGATCAAATGGGCACTAGAGACACTCCGGTATTATTTATTAGGAGGACATTCACCTTAGTCACGGATCATGCCCCGCTGGTCTGGATGTCCAGAAATCGCGAGACTAACCCGAGAGTGACCCGTTGGTTTCTATCATTGCAACCGTTTAATTTTAATGTGCTCCACAGGTCCGGCGTCCACCATGGCAATGCGGACGCCCTCTCGGGAGAGAAGCCCTGTGGTGCCAGGCCGCTCCCCGCCCGGGTCGGAGCTGAGGGGAGGGTGTGTATCGCCCGTGTAGGCGCGCCCTATGGCGTCGTCATAGAGGGAGATACCTTTCGGCACGCTGGCTCCACCCCGCGCACTGATGGGAACCCGGGACGGATTCCACAGCTGACGCGCGTAATGAAATCACCAGTCTTTAAAAAGAGCGCTCTCTCACAAGGACGCTGTTGGGAGTAGGAAGGAGATAGAGAGAGAGAGAGAGAGATAGATCGAGATAGAGAGATAGAGAGATAGAGAGAGAGAGAGAGAGAGAGAGAGAGAGAGAAGATAGCTAGCTAGTTTTTGTTTTTGGAATTATTTTTTTGGACGGATTATTTTTTGGAAACGAACTACGGAATTGGACGACGACGACGGCAACGGATTACCCTGGAACGGACCACGACCACGCAATCGGATCACGGACAATCCTGATAAAGGGAAGTTTGTGGACTTTGTTTTGTGTTCATTACCGGGACTTCTGTGCCGGCTGTGTTTTCCCTGCCACGGGAAAGACACTTCCGTATGCGGAATCCTTCCGCCTGTGCCTAAAAATAAACGTGTGTTTATTTGGAACTGTCTCCCGTGTCTCCATTATCTGCGTGGTACAGTGAATAAATTATCATTTATTAGCGAGTGGAAACCCCACACCCTTGGTCTTGCTACAACACATAAAAGCATTCTGTGCCAAACTTCGTCTCTTTGAAACACAACTACGTAACTTCAATGTTGCACACTTCTCCGCGTTGTCCGAAGTCAAGGGTGCTTTTCCAGAGGCCAAACTTTCCTCTAAAAGGGGGAAATATGTGTCTGTGATTACGTCTCTTATAACAGAATTCAGTCAGTGCTTCCAAGACTTCTCTGTCATTGAGAAAGAAATCAGGCTGTTCTCGACTCCCTTCCTGGATGCACAAGAAGTGGAAGAGAGTATGCAATTAGAACTTATCGAGATGCAGTGTGATGATTCTCTGAAGGCGCAACATCAGCTTCTCTCCCTACCTGACTTCTACCGGAGTTTGGAAAAGGACAAGTTTCCTCTGATGCGACGCCATGCAAAAAGAATGACGAGTCTGTTCGGCTCAACATACTGTGGCATCACAGGGGGACGTGTGGTGGAGGAGTGCTGCATTCCCCTGCTGATCGGCGGCCACTTCACAAAATGGCCGCCGTTGTACACACTACAAGCCCCACAATGCAACACAACTACAGGTGTAGGTGCTTGGGCCACCTAATCAAGGCCAGTATAGAAGGCCCACACGCAGGACAAAGGAGAGAGAGAGAGTGGGGAGCCGAGCACATGGCGGGAAGGAGCTGGAAGAAACAAACCAAGGAAAGTAACCAACCAAGGAAAGTAACCTTTTGATTTGAGAACTGTTTATTGGAAGAAGACTTTTAGGTTGAGACCTTTTTGAATGTTTTGAGTTCTGGATGAACCCTTTTTCCTGTTGGAGTATATAAGTTGGATTTTGGATTGTTGTTTGGAGGAAGAGTACCCATTCATGCCCTGAGGAGAAATAAACCTGGACTTTAAGTTTGAACCGTCTGTGTTTTGCCTGTTTTTTAAATGTTGTTGCACTGCCCCACACCGACCTGCCCTGGTAAAACCTCTCATGATGTCACAGATGGTGGAGAATGCGAGCATTGGGGCCTAAGTGCGGATGATTGGACTCAACTTTTTTGCAGTACGCAACACAGAAGAGGACAGGACACAAGTAGTCAGGTTAGGTTTTTTTTTGTTTAAAAAAATAATGGCTAAGAAGCAGGGAAGCACTGGTCTCGATGAGATGCCCTTCACCCCAATGAG
The DNA here is from genome assembly GCA_029706075.1 of Aldrovandia affinis. Lineage (NCBI taxonomy): Eukaryota > Metazoa > Chordata > Actinopteri > Notacanthiformes > Halosauridae > Aldrovandia > Aldrovandia affinis. Next base: position 1,252,544 of record JAINUG010000086.1, read on the forward strand.
CATAACATGGGAGGACTTCGAAGCCTGCCCCGCAGAATTCCTAGCAGAGATATTGTGCCTTGCCGCAAACTTCCAGCCAAAAGGTGGGGAATGCCCCAACCCAGGGCTCCAGGGAGCACCCAAACCCTGCCGGGATGTGGAAGCAGACCTAAGATGGCTGAGGTCCCCAGAGGTGTACCATTGGCTGCAGATGGACGGGGAGCTGTACCTGGATCAGCGGGACATTGAGTCAATCCTGGACTTCATGGATGAAGACGAGGCTACCCAGAAGGAGGAACTGCTGCAGGTGAAATGGACCTACCTTACTCGCCTCATGGAGATGGCTGCTCCAGTTGTCCTTCTCCATGGGCCATTGGGCCAGAAGAGGACGGACTACACCCTCCCACTAGTCAACGCTCCCCAGCCCCAGCCGCAGCCATGCCAGGCTACTGACCCCAAGAAGAAGAAGAAAAAGAAGAAGAAGAAGACTGCCAGCCAGGTAGAGAAGCAGACCGAGGTGACCCCCATTGCCGCTCCCAAAGCGATGGAGGCTAAAGCACACAGTGATGAAGTTGCTGCTGAGTCCATGGGGGAGGCCGTCGCAGGCTCACAGGAAGGGGCCGTGGAGGCCGTCGCAGCCTCACAGGAAGGGGCCGTAGAGGTGGTCGCAGCCTCACAGAAAGGGGCCGTGGAGGTGGTGACAGCCGCAGTGACTGAGGAACCAGTGCCGGCTGAAGTACTGGAGACACCGGCCGCGGAAGAGGCACCACCTGCAGATGAGGTCACCCTAACAGAAAAGGGAGAAGGTGATGTTGCAGCGTTAGCCGTGGTGGCTGAGGCAGTCCAGGAGATTGTCCAGGAGACGGTGAGTACCGAGGTCCTGGCACCCACAGACGAGACTGCAACCACAGAACCGGCAGTGGAAGAAGCTGAACCTGAGCCTGAACCTGAGCCCGAACCTGAGCCCGAACCTGAGCCTGAACCTGAACCTGAGCCCGAACCTGAGCCCGAACCTGAACCTGAGCCCAAACCTGAACCAGAACCAGAGCCAGAACCAGAGACGGGCAGTCAAGCAGAAGAGCCTGTCCCAGCAGGTGAGCCCACTGCAGACCTGGCGCCAGAGCCCATTCTGGAGCCTGAAACGAAGGCTGGGGAGGAAGCCCCAGAACCTGCCCAGGAGGAAGTTCCTCACCTTGTCATGGAGGAGCCTGCACCAGTCAGTCTCGCAGCCACAGGAAGCACAGAGGAATCACAAAGTGCCTTGGAGCCTGTCCCGGAAGCAGTGCCCATCGTCAAACCCGAGCCGGAAGCTGAGTTTGAGGCTGAGGCAGAAACTGAATTTGAACCCGTTGAGCCTATAGTAGTGTTGGGCACAGATGGCGACAACCTGGAGGGCCCAGCCAATGTTGCCTCACTGCGCTGCCCAGGGGGTCTGCTGGTGGCCCCCATGTTGCCTTGTCCCGTGAGGCCAGATGAGGCCCGCATGTTGCCTTGTTCCGTGGGGCAAGCGGAAGGCACCATGCTGCCCTGGCTGGACACCCGTCCGGTGATTTTCTCACCCCACACCAGTGTGGGTCTTCCAGTAACTGTGCCCTCATTGTGGTCCAAGGGATCAACAGTCTTCCTTCTCCAGCTAGGGGGAGCCATGGTGAGTGTGTGCCTCACGTTCAGCATAACTGTGCCCTTTGTGTTACAGAACTTTTGCATCATCTCCCTGATCTGTTGGGAGAGCCGAGTGTTCGATCCGGGGGGCCTTGTTCACCCTGCCGAGGGCGGCAGGCACGGGGAGAGGATGTGTGGCATCACAGGGGACGTGTGGTGGAGGAGTGCTGCATTCCCCTGCTGATCAGCGGCCACTTCACAAAATGGCCGCCGTTGTACACACTACAAGCCCCACAATGCAACACAACTACAGGTGTAGGTGCTTGGGCCACCTAATCAAGGCCAGTATAGAAGGCCCACACGCAGGACAAAGGAGAGAGAGAGTGGGGAGCCGAGCACATGGCGGGAAGGAGCTGGAAGAAACAAACAAGGAAAGTAACCTTTTGATTTGAGAACTGTTTATTGGAAGAAGACTTTTAGGTTGAGACCTTTTGAATGTTTTGAGTTCTGATGAACCCTTTTTCCTGTTGGAGTATATAAGTTGGATTTTGGATTGTTGTTTGGAGGAAGAGTACCCATTCATGCCCTGAGGAGAAATAAACCTGGACTTTAAGTTTGAACCGTCTGTGTTTTGCCTGTTTTTTAAATGTTGTTGCACTGCCCCACACCGACCTGCCCTGGTAAAACCTCTCATGATGTCACAATACATATGTGAGCAAACGTTTTCTCTGTTAACTCTGAACAAAAGCAGATTGAGAACCAAACTGACTGACAGCCATCTCTGTGATGTCCTTCGCATCTCAACCACCAAACTGACTCCAGACCTGCCAGCCATACTTCAGTCCAAAGCGCAGCATCACTGCTCCCACTAATTGTAAAGCTGTTCTCATTATATGTGAGCTAAAAATAAATACTCTTTTATGTCGAAAAGCTCAAATACTCATCAATTATAATAAAAGTTGATTTTAAAACAAAATTTAGTTGAAAAGTTAATAATACCAACAGTTTATTCACATAAATTAACATGCCCCCTATCTCTTTATATAGGGCAGTGAAGGGGGGTTTGGCTCTGTTTAAGTAGAAACAGAGACTGATATTTTGAGAATGTGCCGTTAATCCATTTGCAACAAAATATATTAAAATTCATTAATAAAAAGTCGTGATGTCTGTTTTCTTTTTTATTTAAGAATATTGAATTATCAGGCATAATTTACCTACATTTGACTGATTTTGTTAATGTTAATGTTAATAGTAGCCCAGCCTTTCGTATATTTTTCTGTATGTGGCCCTCAGTGGAAAAAGTTTGGACACCCCTGCTCTAAGTGTACTGTGAATCAAAGAGATGAAATCACTATGTGAACTGTTACTTGCTGGATAATCTGAAATACTGTCTATAACAATAGTAACAGCAGAAATCTAAAACAGCAATGTACATACATCATACAGGTATGAAGTGCTCAAAGGTAATGACTCCAAGCAATCATGAGCATTTTAACATATCATGGTATTTAAATAATAATAATAATAATAAGTCATCAGCAACAGCAGCAGCATCATAATTATAACATTGCTATCACATCTAGTGATGATGAAATGGAAAGAGAATTATAATTGCTTTGCTGTTGAGGGGGTCAAGGACAAATTTTCAGTTAATCCACTTCCAATAACATGGATCACCAGCCATTAGGGAGGGAACAGAAGATTGCTCAACATGAAGATGATGCATTCAAAATATAAAAACATGGTTATTCAAAGAGGATATGGTATTGACATTTGTACAAGTATGACAAATTATTTATTTTCATTTCTTACTTTCTTGTGAGCACACTCCAGATATAATCAGTATTCTTAAGCGATATATTGTACAAAAACTATTTGAGTATAGTATTTTGCATTGGTATAGACTACTGTGGCAAAATATTCAGCACAGAACATAAAACAGGGGTGGCCTGGGTATGGGGTGGGGGGTTCAAAACCTCAGTTAAAAAAGTCATTTCGACTTCCGGTGGCGCCATGTTCGAGTAAGACACGAAGTTCGGAGCTCCGCTGAACGAATGCCCTACCTAAACGATAACTTTATCAAAACTTGGCAAACGAAGGCCCAATAACAAAGTGAGAATGAGTACAGAGGAAAGAGCGAGTAGAAACCCGAAGAAATCCAAAAACGAGGAGAAATCATCGAAAACGACCGTCGCTAGCAGCAGCACGCCTAGCGTGGCTAAGTCTGACACGTTAGCTAGCAAAGACGGGGAGGCTGCTAAGAAGAGTACGGAGGACATCCTACAAGCAATAGAGAAATTGAATCGAGAAATTCGAGGGGATTTTCAACAGATGAGAGAAGATGTAAAGGAATTCAAAGGTCAAACTACGGAGTCATTTACTAGACTCGAAACGTCGATTGGGGGGTTAGGTGCGCAGTTAACAAAACTTGAGAAGAGGGTCGTTGATACAGAAGAGCGTATTGTTGCTGCGGAGGAGACGGTCGCGACCCATGGCAGAGCCATCAACTTTCTACTGCAACGAGAAACGGAGCTCATGGAAAGATGTGAGGACCTCCAGAATCGCGCAAGAAGACAAAATCTGCGCCTGTACCAGATACCCGAAGGTAGTGAGGGGAGGAACATGGTGAGCTTTATTAAGGGGCTACTGCCAACCGTATTGCCATCACTGAAAATGAAGGAAGACGACATTAGGATTGACCGTGCCCACAGGGCACTTGCACCGAAGCCGAGAGAGAATGATCCTCCCCGCTCCATAGTAGTCGGATTTGCCGACTACACAGTGAAGGAACAGATCCTGCGGCAGGCTTGGACGCAGGGCCAAGTGAAAATGGGAGATAAGCAAATCTACTTTGACAATGACTACTCACCTATGTTGCAGAGAAAACGCGCCCAGGTTAGGTATGTCATCAAAGAACTGAAAAAGAACGGTGTTAAAGCAAAGTGCCTGTATCCAGCGCGACTGAGGATGATGGTGGGGTCCGAGGAGAAGACGTTCCAGACACTGATGGAGGCTGTCCCAGTGCTTCAGAAGATGAAAATCCAGGTCCGAGTTGATGAGCGGGACAAACTTGAGAGGGAGCTGGCCAAGCACGGATGGGAGAGACGAGATGACCGCAGAAGGGGAAATGCGACTTGGCTATCAGTGGAGGACTGCCGGGTTCTTTTTCCTGGAGGTAATTGACGGTCACGCTGAGGTAAGGTTGATCGCTTAGGCTATAGATGGACGTTTGAAAGTAAAACTTTATAATGTTTTCTAAGGGCTATTTTGTTGCTTATATTAAATTCGAGTTTATGTTTACATTTTGCCGAGTTCAGATAGGCTATTAGTATATTTAGTCGTTTGGGACAGTGGCATCGGCGGCTGCGTTTTACCAAGATAACGAGTGATTCACACTCAGCCCGAGGGCCGCGGCTGCATATCCAGCGGATTGGGACGGCTGCTTTTTCACGCTGTGACTTTATCCCAGAGAGTTGCCGCCACTCTCTGCCCGGTTCCATTCGGGGACTGGCTGCTCTAGGCCAGTTGAGGACTTGGAAGCTAGAAATGTTTGTTTGTTTGTTTTGTTTTGATTTTTTAAAGATTGTGTTTATAGTTCCTGTTCCTTTTCACTCACTGACAGCTGATAGAATCTACAGAGTACATTATTTTACATTTTACATTTTCGGTCTGATTAGAAGGCTCTGCAATGATAGCAAGGACTAAGGTACATCATGGATAGTATAACTGTAGTTAGTTATAACATTAAGGGATTGGGAAACCCTATTAAGAGAAAAAGATACTCTCTCAGCTTAAAGCATTACAGTGTTCAGTTGCAATGTTACAAGAGACTCATCTGTCTGAATCGGAGCATTTAAAGTTAAGGAGGCAATGGGTGGAACAGGTGTATGGTGCTTCTCACGAGGGTGGGAGGAAGAGGGGGTTGCTATTTTATTCAATAGGTCTGTGTTTTTTAACAGTGAAAGAGTAGTTCAAGATGAGGAGGGCAGATATGTTATAGTAATAGGCACGATAGGGGAAGAGAAATTCACATTCCTGAATTTATATGCCCCGAATGAGGATTGTCCTTATTTTTCAAGAAAATAGCTTCAGAATTGGCAGATAAGGGGAGGGAACTATTGTGATTGGGGGGACTTTAATTGTGTGTTAAATGGCAGAATAGATAGATTACCGGCTGAGATGGGACCCCAATGTAGGAAAACAATTACTGCCCTGGGGATGTTGGATGGACTAGGTCTGGTAGATGTGTGGCGGCATTTCCATCCCAAGGAGAAAGACTACACCTATAGGTCTCAAGTTCATGGGAGCTACTCTAGAATAGACATGTTAGGTGTGTCGAAAGTTTGCATAAACAGAGTAACAGGATGTGAGATAGAACCGATAACATTGTCAGACCATGGCCCTGTCACGATGAAAATGAACCTAGGTCAGGATAGACAATTCAGATACTGGAGGCTTAATGTTTCAATACTAAATGATCCTCTGTCCCAACAGGAACTGCGGGACGGCATGAATGAATATTTCGATATAAATGATAACGGGAGGTCAATCCTTCCATTTTGTGGGAGGGAGCCAAAGCTGTGATGAGGGGACAGATCATTCAAATTTCTTCTAGAATTAAAAAACAAAGAGAAGCCAGGAGAAAGGAAATTATCCGTCTTGAAAGGGAGCACAAAGTATCAAGGGATGGAGGCACGCTGGAACTGCTAAAACAAGAAAAACAAAAATTAGATGATTTACTTACCTATAAGGCAGAGGGAGCACTTAGATTTGTAAATAGAAAGTACTATGAATATGGCAATAAAGCAAGTAGGCTATTGGCTTTTCAGTTACGTAAGGCTCAGTCTAGCCGAGTGGTACCTAAAATCAAACATCCAGATACTAAGAAAATTACATCCCAGTCAAAAGAAATAGCGGATGCATTTGCTACGTATTATAAACAATTATATGAGGGTCAGGAGATGCAAGGGAAGGTGGATAAGATATCACACCTCCTAAATTCAGTTAATTTAAACACATTATCACAAGAGGAGGCAGAGGGGATGTGTTCCCCCATCACAGTAGAGGAAATAGTAGACAGTATTGGGAGGCTTAAAAATAATAAATCACCGGGTATCGATGGATACTCAGGAGAGTTTTACAAAATGTATGTGAATGAGCTGGCTCCAGTCCTTTGTCGGGTATATAATTATGCATTAGATGAGGGAGACCCCCCAAAATCCTGGTCAGAGGCGATCATTACTGTTATTCATAAAGAAGGGAAGGACCCCACACATTGTGTGGGATATCGTCCCATAAGCCTTCTTTGTCAGGACTTAAAAATCCTGACCTCTATACTGGCAGGCAGAATACAGAGGCACATTAGGAAACTTGTACATCCAGACCAAAAGGGTTTTATAATAGGGCGCCAGGGTACCAATAATGTTAGGAGGGTTCTAAATTTACAATCACTTGCCACGGGTAGGAAAACTCCATCGATGCTTCTCAGTTTAGATGCTGAGAAAGCATTTGATAGACTAGATTGGACATTCTTGAAGGAGACATTGACACGCATGGGCTTTGGTCTGACCTTTATAAAATGGATTGAGGTATTTTATAAGGACCCAAGATCAAGAGTGAGAGTCAATGGTCATTGTTCAGAATTCTTTAAGTTGGGAAGAGGAACTAGACAGGGAGATGCTTTGTCTCCAGCCCTCTTCGCTCTTAGTATTGAACCTCTCGCTGAGTTGATTAGGAGTAATCCCAAGATACAGGGAATTAAAGATGAGGGTGGGAATGAACACAAGATAGGTTTATACGCAGATGATATAATATTGTTTATAGAAAATCCAGTCTCCTCTGTCCCGGCCCTTTTGAAAACCTTGGAGGAATACGGCCAGGTGTCAGGATATAAAGTAAACTCTACTAAATCAGAGGCATTGATGATTTCAGGGAGTGGCCTAGCCAACTTGACAGTATAGTGTCCTTTCATAGATCAGGGCAGGGTTTTAGATATTTGGGCATTACAATCACCCCAAAAATAACAAAACTGTATCAGGCAAATTATAAGAAGCTATTTGAAGTGGTTAAAGGGGATTTGACTAGATGGGATGTGCTGCCACTGTCCCTTTTGGGTAGGATAGAGGCGGTTAGGATGAATCTATTACCCAGACTCTTGTTTTTGTTTCAGTCTCTGCCTATCTGGGTCCCGGCATCCGCCTTCAATATGCTGGATAAGCTTATATCCAAATTTATATGGCAGAACAGGAGACCGAGGGTGAGATATAAAACACTGACTCTGGGGAAGGACAAGGGCGGACTTGGCCTTCCTAACTTAAAGCACTATTTCTGGGCTGCACAACTAACTGCGGTAATAGCCTGGATAAACAATGACACAGATACTGGATGGGTTAGTATAGAGCAGAGTTCAGTACCAGGTATATCTTTATCCAGTTTAATTTTTATGGGCCAACAATCTCGAAAGAAAGTAGGAATTCAGAACATTTGGGTGAAGCACACCTTGAAAGTGTGGTCCGCTGTTCAGAAGAGATTTAGGGGAAGGCTACTCTCTCACGGGCCATGCGAATAGCTGGAAACCCAGACTTTCTCCCTCAATGACAGATAGTGCCTTTAAGAGGTGGGCGGACAGAGATCTTAAGGTCATTGACCAACTATTTTGTGGCGACAGTTTACAGTCATTCTCTTATCTCCAGGAGAAGTTTTTTGTGCCACAGAGAGACCAGTTTAGGTATTTCCAAATCAGGCATTACATCATGCATCATGAGGATTGGAATATAATTAGAAACCCCCAACAAACATTGAATCATATTTTATTAACATAACTAAATTCCAAATACCCTCCAAGAATCATGTTTCCCATATTTATAGAAATTTATTGAATGATGTAGCAGATAGCACCCTCTACATCAAAAACAAATGGGAATTAGAATTAAATATTGTTATTGAAGATGGAGAATGGGAGAGTATGTGCGCTGGTTGTCACAAAGGTATACATGGTAACATATGGAAAGAGTTTGACTGGAAGACAAAGACACGTTTCTTTAGAACTCCTTTGGAAGTCTCCAGGTTTGTAGATACCCCTACAGCAAAGTATTGCTGGAGAGAATGTGGCATGGTTGGTGATCATTCACACATATTTTGGGACTGCCCGAAGATGGTTCAGTATTGGCAGGAGGTAAAGGGAGAGATAGGCCAAATTCTGAGGATTGACTTGCCACTTAACCCTAGGCATTTTATTTTGGATTTGTTTGGAGAGGATATGTGTACTGGGGACCAAGCGTATCTTTTACATATTTTTTTTGATGACTGCAAGAAAAATTGTCACTTTGAACTGGATGAAACCAGGACCACCCACGGTGGCACAATGGAAGAATAAACTGAGGGAGGTGTATGTTATGGAGGCTCTGACTGCCCAAATACAGATGAAAACAGGCCTCTTTCAACGGAGGTGGTCACCCCTACTGTTTTATCTTAATATCTGACTGGAACCCCAACCCCTGTGATGTACTTATTATTATTTATATGTATATATGTATGTATATATATATATATGTATGTATGTGTGTATGTATATATATAGATATGTTTTTTTGTTTTTTTTTTTTTTGTCTTAAATTATTTTCGACACTATTTCTTTTCCTTTTCATGTTGTGATTTTTGTGATTATTGTGTGGATTCTGATTCACACATGCTGTCAAGTGAAATGTTTGTATTTGTTGTGTTTTGTTCTTAATAAACACAAAGTTCAAAAAAAAAAAAAAAAAGTCATTTCAAGTAGTAAAACTTAACTTCTAAACTTTTAAACACTTAAAACAGCTAAGTTTGTTGTCACGCTGTTGGAGGCCTGCTGTATGTGAGCCATTTGCAATTAAATGGTGCAATTTGGTAACTGATCTGTTGAAAACCTCACAGTCAAATGTGCAGCACATTTGGCTCAGAGGTCTTGCATACCAGTAAATAGGCAGATCTCAATCTTGTGAGGTCATGTGCACAGTTGAAACAGAAATGCTCAGGGAACATGGGGTTTGAGACGGATAAGTAAAGCAAACAGAGTGTGAAATGGAGAAGGCAATGAAACAAAACTATGATGGAAACCTTTGAGTCATTTTCCTGAATATAAACGGTCCTATATGCATGTCATATATTGTAATGCAAGCTATTGGTGGCAGTGGTATGGGAACACTGAATGGATTGCAACAGTCAGTATTTTCAAGGTTTAGGCAGTGGACCCATTCATACCTGTCATGCTGGTCTCTATGTGGTAGCATGGTCAATTGATTGTAATTTAAATATGCATACAATGAAGACTTGGAGGCTGAGGTACATTGAACACAACTCCTTTCTCTTTAGATTTGAGGAGCTAATTTATACAGAAATAATGTTTATTTTTTACAGTAATTTATTTGAATGTGATCATATATCATGCAATGTATTTGAAAGAATGAAATGCAATACTTGCTCAGGCAGGTCTCTAAGGACACAGTGCCATTGTGATTTGATTGACTGCTCGCTTGGTATAGTCACATATTTGGTGGCAGGCCATGCCTAGTGCCGATAGTTTTCTGACGTTAAAAAAAAAGATGTGGCCTTGTTTTGAATCAGTGCAGAGGCTTCACAGGATTTTGACAGATCTGAGATTCAGTGACTTTCCCTCAGGATTAGAGACTGTATAACTTTATTAAGAATGTGTTAGTATATTTTCTTTTGAGAAAAAAGACCAAAATTAACATCTAGTCTTAAAATGTCCAGTATGACGTAAATTACTCTTTTGGTTGACTATCTAAATAACAATCCTTACTTTTACTCCACGAATAGATCAGTGTTAAATCCTAAACACTATTCTACACTGAAGAGGGAATCAGAAGCATATTCTTTAAAGATGAATCACTTCCTAGAGTGTTTTCTAAGCCAAAATGAGGACCTTCTGCTCTGCAGTAGCACAGAAATGCAACTGCCTTCAATGGCTCAATAAACCTTGTAATTGGATTTAGCCATGCAATTGTTTTTCGTCTTACAAAAATATTGAGATACCTGAAACAGTCAACAAAATCATTGAATTAAACTGTTTAATTTTTTTTAAGAATATTCACTTGAGCTTACTTATGTTCAGTACAAAAAACATTGATTGACAGCGTGAGTGGCTGCTGCTAACACCACTATGTGGCACAATGTGGCCACATGAATCTAATTTGCACTGACAGATAAAAGAACTGTGGCGGCACGATGGTGCAGTGGATAGCACTGTCGCCTCACAGCAAGAAGGTATCGGGTTCGAATCCAGGCCGGGGGCCTTTCTGTGTGGAGTTTGCATGTTCTCCCCGTGTCCGCGTGGGTTTCCTCCGGGTACTCCGGTTTCTTCCCACAGTCCAAAGACATGCACGTTAGGCTAATTGGAGAGTCTAAATTGCCCGTAGGTATGAGTGAGTGAGTGAATGGTGTATGTAGTGCCCTGCGATGGATTGGCGACCTGTCCAGGGTGTATTCCTGCCTCTTGCCCCAATGCATGCTGGGATAGGCTCCAGCCCCCCCCGCGACCCTAACTAGGAATAAGCGGCTGAAGATGAGATGAGATGAGATAAAAGAACTGTGTGAGATTCTAAATCCTTTCCTCTTTGAAAGATGCATGTCATGAAACACGACATACACATTGGACATTTATACTGAGAGTTATATACCTGTATTATCAGCGTTAATTTGGTCATCATTATTGCTGATGTTATCTTACCTTAGTAATTTGCCAATTCTGGAGAACATTCTGGAGTGTCGTTTGAGAGTGAGAGAAAATGATGAAAGGAAACCAGCACTGAATTCAACTCCTCTGTGTTTCGGTTTATAGGTTTGTCAGATGTTTTGATTACCCTGTAACAGTTTCAGTTTCTCAGTTGACAGCAAAACACTGGGAAGCCATAATGACAATTATACCCATGCATCCATAATGTTCGTCACTGGGGGAGAGGGTTGTGATGATGATTGATGCCAGCAGCTGAAAAAAACACCTCTTCTCCCCTTTGCCTGTTACTCATCTGATAACGACGAGCGTTTGGCCCAAATGTGAACAGCATCTGATCTGGTCCACCTCCACAGCAGCTGGTTTCATGTACAGAGATTGATTAAGCCTGGCAATGCCTTCAGTGTAGTGTGGATCGAAGGTGGAAGAGCTACACGCAGACCTCACGGGTATCTAAAAGCTGAACGCAAGCGATCAGCCACTAAATCTGAAAACAGACTAGGGAGTGGGGAAAGCAAATAGAAAAGGAAAGGGATAAGAAAACCCTGGGACAGAACTCCACGGGAATAAACCCAACAGAAACAACCCAAAAAGGGCGAACGCTCCTCACCCTCTTCAAGCGTGGAAAATAAATGGCTATCGAGACTTTAGCTCTGGGGAACATTAGCCCCGACAAACAAAGAATAAATCTCAAAAGGAAACCACCGAAGTGGTGAGCTTAAAACCCTTAGTTTGGAGATGATTAATCTCCCTAAAAGGCTACCACAGAGTGGTGACACTAAACCTTTATTTTGAGATAAATAAGTTAGAACCTTCTCTCTTTAACTGAGAGAACCACAGGGTGGTAAGCTAAACCTTTGTTTGGATACCCGCTATGGTGTAACAATTAGTTTGACACAGAAGTCTTTGAATGAGGGAAAAGGGGACCTTAAGTAGGAGACGGAATTAACACAGATTGCTCTCAGTTGAAAGATATCAGAGCACCCGCTGACACAAGACCATATAAGGATGGCGGAAGTGACAGTGATTCCTCTCAGCAGTAAGAGGAAAAGATCATCACATGACCACGTGCCCTCCAGAGGCCGAGCGAGGTAAAACCGTGACATTCAGATGCGTGATAGACTATGTTTAAATTGCTCTGGCTCTCTTCTGCTTTGTGTTCCTGACCACACAGTCCTATGCTTGCTGCTTAAAAGGCCTGCATTCATTTTGCTAAAAAAAGACATAAATATATGAATTTTTAAAAACGGGTTTCATTTTTGACAGAAAAAAAAAATCACTGTAGTGTTCAACATAACGTCTTTAATGCTCATCTGCCACCCTCCCTGACACACAAGATGGGGGGAAGGGGGATGAGTGTGGGGTGTGAGGCTTCTCTCTATCTTCTGACAGCACCAACAGTCTCTTATCAATGTTCAAGGCTCGCTGGTTTCATGGCCCTCTGATAGTAGTAGTCTACTTGGGGCGGATAAGACAACCGTGACAATGTATAGGACACAGTATCGCCCATGTTGTTTGTTTTAATAAAGTGGCTATCGGGGCTTTGTGGTGTATGACGCACGTAGCCAAATTGTCCTTACTGCTTGCCTCCAAGTTGTCTTCTTGTTACACCCCAATGCGCAAATTATTTTCGACACTATTTCTTTTCCTTTTCATGTTGTGATTTTTTGTGATTATTGTGTGGATTCTGATTCACACATGCTGTCAAGTGAAATGTTTGTATTTGTTGTGTTTTGTTCTTAATAAACACAAAGTTCAAAAAAAAAAAAAAAAAAGTCATTTCAAGTAGTAAAACTTAACTTCTAAACTTTTAAACACTTAAAACAGCTAAGTTTGTTGTCACGCTGTTGGAGGCCTGCTGTATGTGAGCCATTTGCAATTAAATGGTGCAATTTGGTAACTGATCTGTTGAAAACCTCACAGTCAAATGTGCAGCACATTTGGCTCAGAGGTCTTGCATACCAGTAAATAGGCAGATCTCAATCTTGTGAGGTCATGTGCACAGTTGAAACAGAAATGCTCAGGGAACATGGGGTTTGAGACGGATAAGTAAAGCAAACAGAGTGTGAAATGGAGAAGGCAATGAAACAAAACTATGATGGAAACCTTTGAGTCATTTTCCTGAATATAAACGGTCCTATATGCATGTCATATATTGTAATGCAAGCTATTGGTGGCAGTGGTATGGGAACACTGAATGGATTGCAACAGTCAGTATTTTCAAGGTTTAGGCAGTGGACCCATTCATACCTGTCATGCTGGTCTCTATGTGGTAGCATGGTCAATTGATTGTAATTTAAATATGCATACAATGAAGACTTGGAGGCTGAGGTACATTGAACACAACTCCTTTCTCTTTAGATTTGAGGAGCTAATTTATACAGAAATAATGTTTATTTTTTACAGTAATTTATTTGAATGTGATCATATATCATGCAATGTATTTGAAAGAATGAAATGCAATACTTGCTCAGGCAGGTCTCTAAGGACACAGTGCCATTGTGATTTGATTGACTGCTCGCTTGGTATAGTCACATATTTGGTGGCAGGCCATGCCTAGTGCCGATAGTTTTAAAAAAAAGATGTGGCCTTGTTTTGAATCAGTGCAGAGGCTTCACAGGATTTTGACAGATCTGAGATTCAGTGACTTTCCTCAGGATTAGAGACTGTATAACTTTATTAAGAATGTGTTAGTATATTTTCTTTTGAGAAAAAGACCAAAATTAACATCTAGTCTTAAAATGTCCAGTATGACGTAAATTACTCTTTTGGTTGACTATCTAAATAACAATCCTTACTTTTACTCCACGAATAGATCAGTGTTAAATCCTAAACACTATTCTACACTGAAGAGGGAATCAGAAGCATATTCTTTAAAGATGAATCACTTCCTAGAGTGTTTTCTAAGCCAAAATGAGGACCTTCTGCTCTGCAGTAGCACAGAAATGCAACTGCCTTCAATGGCTCAATAAACCTTGTAATTGGATTTAGCCATGCAATTGTTTTTCGTCTTACAAAAATATTGAGATACCTGAAACAGTCAACAAAATCATTGAATTAAACTGTTTAATTTTTTTAAGAATATTCACTTGAGCTTACTTATGTTCAGTACAAAAAACATTGATTGACAGCGTGAGTGGCTGCTGCTAACACCACTATGTGGCACAATTGGAGATATTAATGTATAGCATTTCACAACATCTATAGCAGTGCAAAAACATACTTGTTGGTGGAGGTATGCTTTGTTCTATCTCTCTCCCTCTCCCTTTCTGTATTTCAAGAAGTACTGATTGAAGAGAGACCTGCACAATACATTCTCATGAAAATCAATATCAATCCACAAACTGAATTTGTACAACAAACCAGGATAATAATAGACCCATTTGATATCTTGTCTCATTGTTGATAAATAATGATTTGATTCAAATTATTTGGATTCCTTGAAGGAAGTCAGTTTTAACTATAACACCAACCTGATAAAAATGTCCTTGCATGAACCAACAAAAGAATTATAAGAGAATCTGATACATTGACCCTAGCCATCTCCTTGCTAAGGTCTATGCCATATGCAGTGCAGCAGGGCTATTCAATTCCAAGCTTTTAAGGCCGCAATGTCTGCAGGTATTTGCTCCAGCCACGCACTGCATCACCTGATTTCACTAATTAGTTTACCTCCTGAGATTGGCTAATAAGTGAAATCAGGTGGTGTAGTACACAGTCCATGGTATCGAACAGCCCTGCAGTACAGTATGCACAGCGTTATCCTTAATACATCAATTCATTTCAATTTAAACCATCGATGGAAAGTCCAACAATGTATAAGAATGAGGCCATCGTTTTTAATTAATGACATTGCTGGTGGAGGGGCTCTGGGGGATTGGGTGGCAAGACAAATGACAGATCCCTTGCATGGAGAAGTCGTGCTTCTAGGTAATTGGGAACGTGAGTTGAGCTGCAAATGTCTTGAAAATGTGTTTTCCCTCCCTCACACGAGCCGTCGTCAGCTCATACCAATCTATTAGTCATCTGACAGCTGGGATGAACAGGCACGAAGAGGTCCTTCTACAGTCATCTCCAAATGACCTTTAGCAGGGACAGGCGGGACAGCTACCGCAGAGTGTGCTTAGTTTCCCGCTGCGCTCAGCGGATGCCTTAGGCGACGTCCGGGTTCCTAGGGTGCTCCAGTGGTGCTCCAGTGGTGAAAGTTGCCGCACAGTGGTTCTGCTTTCTTCAGTTTCTCCTCTCACCAATGCATTGGCTCCATAAAACATATTATGGTCCAGAACGCTAAGGGAAGGGGCCTTTCCAAAACTCTTTTTAAATTATTATCACCCCTCCTTCTCTAAATCTATTTAACCTCTGAAAATCCAGAACAATGAAGAACGAGTTTATCCTGAAGTTCATCCTCCTCTGAAATCTATTACAGAATGTTAGCATAGAGAAAAGGGCAGATATGTAGGGTTACATCTACCAGGAGCCTCCACAGGGCCTTACTGCACCTGTAATCAGTGACGAAACAAAAGAAAACACAAGCATTGAAGAATTCATAATTATATCTGAAAATATAAGCCAATGTATCCATGAATAGTAAAACCTGGCAACAAGATATGGGATGCACTTGCTAAAATAACCATTACTCAAAGTTAAGCACAAAACATCATGGTGGTCAGGTTGAACTGTGCTAAAATGAGGAGTCTAAATAATATAGTGTGGCAACAGAAAACAATCACATATTGGCCACATGAATCTAATTTGCACTGACAGATAAAAGAACTGTGGCGGCACGATGGTGCAGTGGATAGCACTGTCGCCTCACAGCAAGAAGGTATCGGGTTCGAATCCAGGCCGGGGGCCTTTCTGTGTGGAGTTTGCATGTTCTCCCCGTGTCCGCGTGGGTTTCCTCCGGGTACTCCGGTTTCTTCCCACAGTCCAAAGACATGCACGTTAGGCTAATTGGAGAGTCTAAATTGCCCGTAGGTATGAGTGAGTGAGTGAATGGTGTATGTAGTGCCCTGCGATGGATTGGCGACCTGTCCAGGGTGTATTCCTGCCTCTTGCCCCAATGCATGCTGGGATAGGCTCCAGCCCCCCCCGCGACCCTAACTAGGAATAAGCGGCTGAAGATGAGATGAGATGAGATAAAAGAACTGTGTGAGATTCTAAATCCTTTCCTCTTTGAAAGATGCATGTCATGAAACACGACATACACATTGGACATTTATACTGAGAGTTATATACCTGTATTATCAGAGTTAATTTGGTCATCATTATTGCTGATGTTATCTTACCTTAGTAATTTGCCAATTCTGGAGAACATTCTGGAGTGTCGTTTGAGAGTGAGAGAAAATGATGAAAGGAAACCAGCACTGAATTCAACTCCTCTGTGTTTCGGTTTATAGGTTTGTCAGATGTTTTGATTACCCTGTAACAGTTTCAGTTTCTCAGTTGACAGCAAAACACTGGGAAGCCATAATGACAATTATACCCATGCATCCATAATGTTCGTCACTGGGGGAGAGGGTTGTGATGATGATTGATGCCAGCAGCTGAAAATAACACCTCTTCTCCCCTTTGCCTGTTACTCATCTGATAACGACGAGCGTTTGGCCCAAATGTGAACAGCATCTGATCTGGTCCACCTCCACAGCAGCTGGTTTCATGTACAGAGATTGATTAAGCCTGGCAATGCCTTCAGTGTAGTGTGGATCGAAGGTGGAAGAGCTACACGCAGACCTCACGGGTAAATCTGAAAAAGCTGAAGCGCAAGGGCGATCAGCCACTAAATCTGAAAACAGACTATGGGGAGTGGGGAAAGCAAAAAGAAAAGGAAAGGGATAAGAAAACCCTGGGACAGAACTCCATTTTGAGGAATAAACCCAACAGAAACAACCCAAAAGGGCGAACGCTCCTCACCCTCTTCAAGCGTGGAAAATAAATGGCTATCGAGACTTTAGCTCTGGGGAACATTAGCCCCGACAAACAAAGAATAAATCTAAAAAGGAAACCACTTAAGTGGTGAGCTTAAAACCCTTAGTTTGGAGATGATTAATCTCCCTAAAAGGCTACCACAGAGTGGTGACACTAAACCTTTATTTTGAGATAAATAAGTTAGAACCTTCTCTCTTTAACTGAGAGAACCACAGGGTGGTAAGCTAAACCTTTGTTTGGATACCCGCTATGGTGTAACAATTAGTTTGACACAGAAGTCTTTGAATGAGGGAAAAGGGGACCTTAAGTAGGAGACGGAATTAACACAGATTGCTCTCAGTTGAAAGATATCAGAGCACCCGCTGACACAAGACCATATAAGGATGGCGGAAGTGACAGTGATTCCTCTCAGCAGTAAGAGGAAAAGATCATCACATGACCACGTGCCCTCCAGAGGCCGAGCGAGGTAAAACCGTGACATTCAGATGCGTGATAGACTATGTTTAAATTGCTCTGGCTCTCTTCTGCTTTGTGTTCCTGACCACACAGTCCTATGCTTGCTGCTTAAAAGGCCTGCATTCATTTTGCTAAAAAAAGACATAAATATGAAGATGAATTTTTAAAAACGGGTTTCATTTTTGACAGAAAAAAAAATCACTGTAGTGTTCAACATAACGTCTTTAATGCTCATCTGCCACCCTCCCTGACACACAAGATGGGGGGAAGGGGGATGAGTGTGGGGTGTGAGGCTTCTCTCTATCTTCTGACAGCACCAACAGTCTCTTATCAATGTTCAAGGCTCGCTGGTTTCATGGCCCTCTGATAGTAGTAGTCTACTTGGGGCAGATAAGACAACCGTGACAATGGACAATATTTAATTGCTCAGTATCTCTGCCATTACAGGGACCCTTATATTGCCACTGGCCCCAGACAGTGTCCTCCTATCGAATAAAACGAGATGGTTGAAAAATTATAATGATAATAATAATCTGAATTATCATCACTACCATCATAATCATAATCATACATGTTTCTTAATCTAATAGAATCTCAGTGTTTTATAGTCAATAAAAAAATCTAATCAAATAATAATAATAATAATAATTTAAAAATATATATAATAACAATAAACTGTATGTGTATTGTCCAGCAGCCCAAAATGCTGTAGTTTCCCACAGCATGGGTTTTCAGGGAGGTGCGTTTTGTCATCTTGCACAGGCAAACAGAATATGGCCTAATCTAAATGCTCATAAACAAACATGGTGCCTTCACTGACAGATTTATTACTCCTTGAGTGAAACCAGGGAACTTACACATGTAATTTTGGTGCCAGCCTAGTCCATATTAGATCAGCACACCAAACTTACAAGCCCATGTCACACACCACAATTTTGGGGTATTACCTATGAGCTCAAAATTATGGGTCAGGGAGAAAGGAATTATGGGTCACCAGAAAAGAGCAAAGGTCAAAGAACGAAGGTCACATTGCTACCATTTGACAAGGCCTATGATTGGTCTTGTCACATGGTAGCAATATTCTTTGCCTGAGCATATTATGTCTCTCCAAATATCCAGCTCAACCAACATCTCTGTATAAACTAAGTTGTTTTCCCCAGGCCCTATCGATGTTTGGTGTCACCACGATTCTAACCAGGAAAAGATCGTATCAATAACGACCTTGAAAAGATATCTTGTGGTAGTTAGTGATCCAAAACAAAAATACAAAAAGGGGTCTGAACCTGGCTTATGCTAGGCCTTCCCCCAATCATAAATTAATCATGCATGAGCTAGGAGGGAGGGAGTCACCCCCACCCTCCTCCAAACACTTAAAGTTTGACCTGTTGATAGCTTGAGCTCAGTTTTTGGGCAGTTTAGAGGAGCAATTCAAGGGTGATTCTTCAGTTTTCTGCATTCTTGGGAGATCTGGTCCCAGCTCACACTTCGGCTGTGTGTGTTTGCATTTGGAGAGAGACAAACTTTATTTGGTGTCATTTTATTCCATTTAATCTCTTTTGTGATTGTTACATGTCATTTTTATGTCTCGGATTTAATGTTTGTTTAGGTAGTTTAACCTACGTCTGTAGTTTGGACGTTGAATATTTTGTATTTGTCTAAATCAGTGGTAGTCACAAATTTTTGCCAGGGAGCCACATTAGCAGAACTCAATCATCAAGAGAGCCGCAATATCATTACATGATGTGTTGTCTGCTTGCATAATGTCTTTTAATTAAAAATAAGCTCCAAATACAGCACATAACTTTTAAATTATCCAGATGTGCAGTCAGTCTGTTCCTGTGTTTTCTCTTCACAATGTTCATTGTGGAAAATATTGATTCACAGCTATTTGCGCTTCCAAAAATAAACTCAAAATACAGCACATAACTTTAAAATAAATGGTCAAATTGTCCCTTTTTGAAGAGCAAATTTGCTAATAGTTTGATGAACAAAAGTGTGCCTGCTGTTGCTTGACTCTGTTCATGCAATACTTGTGCTTCTCAGCAGAGGAGGTCGATCGGATAAGATTGCGTTGCCCTTTCAGCAAAGCAGTAAGTTGCTTGATCTTATTCTTTCCAAGGTTACTGCCAGGTGGGAATTTGTCGTTGATGTTAGCATGCATGCTTTTAAAATGGCGTTCTAAATTAAAACATTTTAAACCATAGCATGTCTTCTGGCATAATAAACACAGTGCGTTTGAGTCATTAGAAACAAATAAAAATTCAGTTGTCCATTTTTCCTGAAACTTTTGGTGTTCGTCTTGTATGGCTCGTACCTTCCTATTTTTTCCCTCAGCCTCATTTGTGTGTCCACTGGCTTCCTCTCTATCTCTAACGTTATCCTCCTCATTTTCACTTTCAGCTGCCACAGCTGGTTGCTCATTATTTTCAGTGCATTTTTGTCTGACTATAAAGCAATCCATCACAAATACACATAACGTTACCGGGTAACTAATAATAACTAATTTTTATATGGCCGTGACTAGCTAGCTGTCTTCTGCATCAGTAGCTGTGACTAGCTAACATTAGCTGTCTGCCACCTCAGTAGCTGAGAGCGCACTAGTGTAGACTATTGTAACGGCTGAACATCATACTGCCAAAGTATGTCAGGCGGGCATAGATACTGCAGTTTCTATTTGTGGAGTTTGACTTATTGGAAATGACGGTATTTCATATTGTAGCGAGCATGCGCATTGGGGTGTAACAAGAAGACAACTTGGAGGCAAGCAGTAAGGACAATTTGGCTACGTGCGTCATACACCACAAAGCCCCGATAGCCACTTTATTAAAACAAACAACATGGGCGATACTGTGTCCTATACACCGCACGACCCCAAATATCGCCTTTGGTTCTATCTTTTCAACGGGCGTTCCCCGAACGGGTCACGCAGGGTGCACATTGGCAAACTTGGGCTGTGTTCGAAACCGTTCCCTATTCCCTAAATAGTGCACTATATAGTGTGTTCGCCATTTTGTAGTGGTGTTCGAATTCTCAACGGTTCATTTTGTTCACTATATAGTCCACTATAAAATACCCACAATGCACAGCGATTTATAGTGAACAGCTAATGTACCCTACAATTTCTCCCGTATACCACAATGCAATGCGGTCGTGTCTTAGGTTGTGTTCGAAACCGTTCACTCGATCACTTATTCCCTACTCCCTATGTAGTTTTCCCTATGTAGCGTTCCATGTAGTGAATGATTAAACTGTTTTTGGACACTACACTGAATGTCATTTGCGTCAAAAAAAAAAAGTGCTGGATATTCAGGTGACGCAAGCGGACGCGCCCAGTATCACGCAAACCGAGCACTCATGACAGCAGGTTGAAATGTACTCAGGTAGTATCGGTTCAGTTTTTAATGTTAAATCCCAAATAAATTGTTGAAATTCTAATGATGTGCAAGTGTGGTTTTGTCAACTGTGGTACTGTCTGCTAGCCACTGCTTTAGCCACCAATAGCTACCGTTATGGAAGCCGTGAGCTAACTAAGACACGACCGCATTGCATTGTGGTATACGGGAGAAATTGTAGGGTACATTCACTGTTCACTAGAAATCGCTGTGAATTGTGGGTATTTTAGTGGACTATATAGTGAACGAAATGAACCGTTGAGAATTCGAACACCACTACAAAATGGCGAACACACTATATAGTGCACTATTTAGGGAATAGGGAACAGTTTCGAACACAGCCTTAGTTAGCTCACGACTTCCATAATGGTAGCTATTATGGTGGCTAAAGCAGTGGCTAGCAGACAGCACCACAGTTGACAAAACCACACTTGCACATCATTAGAATTTCAACTATTTATTTGGGATTTCACATTCAAAACTGAACATGCAAACCCGATACTACCTGAGTACATTTCAACCTGCTGTCATGAGTGCTCGGTAGTGTTTACGTGATACTGGGCGCGTTCGCTTGTGTCACCTGAATATCTGTCACTTTTTTTTTTTACGCAAATGACGTTCAGTGTAGTGTCCGAAAACAGTTTAATCGTTCACTACATGGAACACTACATAGGGAATAGGGAATGAGTGAACGAGTGAACGGTTTTGAACACAACCATGGAATACATCACACAGGAAGTACACCGAATGCTGAAAACATTCTGCATAGTAAAACAGGCAACCGCACTATACAGAAAATAGTTATCGGACCACCGGTTTAACACACACTGAACCGGAGGAACACACACACAACATTACTTGCAGACATACAACAATAACCAACACCGGGGGTAACATTTAAACACACAACAATGTTCCCCCACAATGCCCTGCACACATATTTACAATAGCGACTGCGGTGGATCGCTACAATATTGTGCTGTATTTGGTAGTGTGTACATGTAAAATAGAAACAATAGAAATGCGCAATGACTACCTCTGGTCTAAGTGTTACTTAATAACTCTAAATAAATCTAAGTAACTTAATAAAACAGCTCTTAATTTTAATTTAATTGTGAGTTGTATATTTTGATGAAGATAGTAGAGATGTGGACTTGGACTGGAGTCACTGTTTTGATGACTTGCGACTTGACTTGACAGAAAATAAATAACTTGAGACTCGACTTGGACTTGGAAGTTAAAGACTCGTGACTTGACTTGACTTGAGACATGATGACTCGAATGACTTGTTTGTGTTCATTTTATGTTTTCAGTTGAAATATTATGTTAAATGTTAAATATTAAAATGTTCAACGTTGTCAATGTGCACAGTGTAACGTTACCCGGTATGCGAGCACACACTGGGAATGGCATTGTCATGATTAGATGACTACCCTGTCAGTCAAGCTCTTCGCTACCTGACGTTATTTTATTTCAACGAGAAGCACTCGTTACACCCTCCCGCAGGAGACTATTTCAGAAATAGTATTTCTGGTTACACACACACAGTATAATCAGATCAGATCAGATTATCATGGCGGCCGCGACTGTGCCAAGAGTCATCACTTTCGGCTTCAAACATTTCACATGTGAAGGAAAAAGGCGAACTGCTGAATACAAGACCTGCTTATCAAAGATTTCTGACAGCCAGACTACAACATCAAACTTTGTTCGTCATTTGAAGACTCATTCGGATCAGTAAGTGTCTGTGAGGGCTGATGTTAGCTAAATCTGTGCAGAATGTCTAGCTAGCCAGGGGCACCGATTCGCAGTCGTCCTATTGTCTCGACAACTAAAAATTTTAGAAGGATGACCTTTGATTTCAAAGTTATCGTACTGCTGACGACTGTGAATTTCAGATTTTTTTTATTTTTATTAGCTAACTCGAACTATTTCTGTTTTACACTCACATCATAACAAACACGTCATGCACGGATATTCAAAAATATTTCTTAAGTTCCAAATGGGAAAAGTTAGTTAGCTAGCTAACGTTTAGTGTTCACGGACATTAGGTATCGACGGCCCATTATTCCGAAACCCCAATAGTTAGAAAAACGTCTGCCTCACGCTTAGGAATTTCAATGGGTATGTGTCACGCTGTGTATTTTATTAAATTAATCTATTTTTAAAGTCTTTTTTGGCAATGGGCACACTAAAAAGCAAGCATTTTGTAAATGGTATCCTCGCGTCCTCAATATACACTAAGATATTAAGGGCAAAAAACTCCAGGGAGAGTGTATTTTCAGAGCAGAGGGCTTTTGTTTTCGGGATAACGGGCCGACTAATCTATTGGGGTTTCGGAATAATGGGCCTTCGGACCAATGGGCAGTCCAGAGACGCAGTTGAATAACTATCTTGGCCTTTCCAGTAGGCAGGGTTGTCTCTCATTTTGGGATGCAAATAGGAACACCCTCCTTGCACTTTTTCCGGTTGCAATGAGAGCGCTTGCAGTGCCAGCATCAAGCACCCCAGTTGAGAGGGTCTTTAGCCATGGTGGAATCAGTGGCGTCATTTCAGCAAAAGCCAAGGTATGGCAAGGGACAGGGTTGGGGGGGTGAAGGGGGGTGCCCCCCCCCCTTTGGTGGATTTTGTTTTTCAAATCAGTTGTGCAATAGTCAATTTTGGTGAGTTGTTTCTATACAATTTACTTATATGATATTTAGGTAACATTAATAAACAAAGGAGACAACTACAGTATGCAACTAGTAAACCTATTTTTTAATTTCAGTGGATCATAATGATATAGTGTTATACAAATCTTTTTTTTGTGAAATGTAGTGATAAGCGCTTCAGGACCTCATCAGGGTAAGGATCATAGCTTCCTGGTCACCAGAAATGGAGATGGCAGTTTAGTGGAGATTCTGGAGCAGGTGCAGGTGCCATGTGGGTTGATGCTATTGAAGCCTGTAAAAACAATAAAACCAAGATTTTAGGTTCTCAACAGTTTTTCAGAAACAGAGCAGTGTAAGAAAACTGTGTTTTTTGTGAGTTTGCCTTGTGTGAGAAATCTAATAATAACAATATGGATAATAATATTAGTATAATAATAGTATATCATCATATAAAAAAGCATATCTTACCTTATAACAGATAGGTGCATCAATCCATAAGAGGGTAATGACGGGGTTTCATCTTGGCAAAGTCGTCCACCAAATCATCCATGTTCAGAGCTTTAACTAACTTCTGCTCTACTGCCATGAGCATGAGGTGGGTCAGCCTCACATCGCCCATGGTGGTCCTCAGGTAAGTGTTCACTTGCTTGAGCAGAGAAGAAGCGTTCATTGGAGGCAGTAGAAACAGGTAAGGTGGCCACAATCCTGAAAAGCTTCAGCACTTCTGAGAAGGCCACAGGCAGGGTGTTAAGCTTCGAGAGAGAGGCAAGGGTGCCATTGCCATCATCATCATCATCTTGTTCATCCTCTTTCTCCATGGTTAGGAAGGCTTTCGCTGAGTGGCACTGGGCCTGGAGCAGTGTGGTGTCAATATGGCTCTCATACAGGTTGGCGAACTCTGCAATAGTAGATGCATCCATGAACATGGCAGAGTTATCATCAAATGCTTGGATGGAGGAGATGAGACCCTCATTCTCAGAAAACGCAGTGTGAATTCCATGATGAAGCGATCAAGGATCTCAAAGAACATCCTCCTCCTATCCTTGTCACCCTCTTCTGTCTGTCTCTGGCCATTGGTGGACTCAAGGAGGAAACCTGCCAGTGCTTTACTGACTCTCCGTGGTCGGGGAATGGGGGGGTCGGGGAAAGGTAAGGTCTGTACGCCTACTTTTGAGGCAAATGCCTTGGCATTATGCAGTGTGGCCTGCCACTTACACTCTGACCTCATGTTCTCGAGTAGGGCTTTTGTATTCTTTATTAGAGTTGCAGCTCTGGAGATGACCAAACCTCGAGTCTGAAGCTGCTCAGACAACCCATACGTCACAGATAGGACTCTCTCGAGGGCATGCAGATGGAGGACAAAAGGGAATGATTCCACTTTCAACTTCAGCCCAGCTGCTTCTACTGAGCCTTCTGCATGAGCCTCCATTGTTGCATCCAGCACTGCTACTATAGCTTCATACCGCAGCTTGATCTTTTGGACAGCTCTGTACCAGTAGAGCCACCGGGTGGTACAGGTGCACTCCAGTTGTAGTACTATTTGGGCAAGATGGGTTTGCGCTTCAACAAAAAGGGTGTGCCTTGTATTACTGTTTGCAATGAAATTGTACAGTGTTTGTACAATATTAAAAAACTCAGACATCTGAGGTATGTCGGTAATAGTATTCACTAGTTCCAAGTTCAGTCTGTGGGCATGACAATGAATGTACACTGCATGCAGCACTTCTTCTCGGATCCTGGCCTGCACTCCTCTGACACTGCCTCTCATCACACTGGCTCCATCGTAATATTGTCCCACACACGGCTGCATATCAATGCCATGAATGGATAGTTCATCACATATGGCTGTGGCCAGAGATTCTGCACAAAGGTCCTTCATATGGTAGGTGCCAATAGCCCTTTCTTTTATGTGGCCATGAAGTGTGTAACGGACCAATATTGCTAGCTGCTCCTTTTTAGATAAATCTTTAGTCTCATCAACTAAAATGGAAAAATAGCCTGCCTCTTTTACTTCTTCAACAATGATCTTTTTGATCTTTTCTCCAAAAACTTTGATCATCTCATTTTGTGAATCTGGGGATGAGTACTGCCCATACCGTCTGTCCTGCCTCAGTGCCCCCCCACCCTCCTTGCCACTCTCTGCTGCTAATAGATCAATAGCCTCGAGGAAATTCCCCTTGTTGTCTCCCTCGTCATCTTCACTGTGCCCACGGAAGGGAAGGCCCTGTCGACCCAGCAGGGATGTTACGTTACGAGCTCTGTTCTGCCAAATCTCCACTGACCTGTTAGAATCTATAACAGCCGCGATAGACTGTTTTCGACCTGCACTTACTGCTTTGAAATCGGCCCATCCCACAACTGCACTGATGTGCTGCTTGCTCTCGCTGTGCTCTCTCAGGTGGCTCTGCATATTTTTCCAGCAGGAAAACCCATGATCCATAAAGACTCTGTGTCCAAGCCTGTCCCCTTGAGATGTTGACACCCTACCAAAGTGCCTGCACGCAAAACAAAATACACTGTCCTTTTGCACTGAGTATTCAATCCATTCATATGCTTTGTATAGCTGGGTATTGAACCTTCTCCCATTCCTCAAGGGGAACTGACATAAAATAGGTTGCACTGGAGAGTTGGTTTTCAATTTACTAATGTCCATGTCTTCACTGCTACAATGAGCTGCACTGCCAATGTCAAGGTCACTGATACTGTCACTGTTGCTGTCTACATCTTTCCTAGCAGGTGGACCTGGTTCAATCTCCTTAGAAACAAAACAAAACATTACAGATTTAGCTACTCTATAATATGCAATTTGGTGGATGCCTTTTTTATGCAAAGCACCTTACAGTACTGTGAGTGCATACATTTTTAGTATGGGTGGCCCGAACAGGAATCAAACCCTTGAACCTCCATCCATCCATCCATTATCTAAGCCGCTTATTCCTGGTCAGGGTCGCGGGGGGGGGGCTGGAGCCTATTCCAGCATGCGTTCCGGGCGAGAGGCAGGAATACACCCTGGACAGGTCGCCAATCCATCGCAGGGCACACACACCATTCACTCACACACTCATACCTACGGGCAATTTAGACTCTCCAATTAGCCTAACGTGCATGTCTTTGGACTGTGGGAGGAAACCGGAGTACCCGGAGGAAACCCACGCGGACACGGGGAGAACATGCAAACTCTGCACAGAAAGGCCCCCGGCCTGGATTCGAACCCGAGACCTTCTTGCTGTGAGGCGACAGCGCTATCCACTGCACCACCGTGCCGCCACCCTTGAACCTAGTGGTGTTAAAGTTATGCTCTACCCATTCAGCTACACAGGACCACAAAAGCATTTAGTATAGAAATGTGTCAACAGACTAAAGCAGGGAACCACAATATTTTGCATACAAATTATGCTGAGCAGAATGTAGTATCATAACCACTCTACTGCTGTAGTTGCAACTAAACAGTTTATCGGAGCCAGTTTTCGTTGGGTAAGGTCTTGATGATGAACTGTCTATTCTTTTTCTTGCCATTGAGCCAATTTTCCTTAGGTATGGTTTTGAGGTGTGTGTTCAACAGAATGTAGTATCATAAACACGTTCAGAAAAAGTATGGGTTACTGAATGCTGAACTGCACTGTTATAATCACTAAGCCATTGTAAGACCTCACCTGTGTCCCTGTATCACCTGTCTCTGCTGCCCTTTGACTAAAAAATGTCCGTATGTCCATTTTCCTTTTTTTTTCTGCCGGCATATTTCAGTTAGTCAGCTAGTAAAAGTGAGATGATTGACAATATCAAAACATGCTTGCGCACACACGCATAACTTACTCACACACAAGTTAGTGTTACAGGCCCCAGTCTGGTACTGGGATCAGCAACTGAAATTACTGAAATTATTGAGAATAGAGACAAGGTTTCAACGCTGGTCTGGTTTGTTTATTCTGAGGAACTGTCCTCTCAATCATCAAATATCAAATATCAATCAAATATCAAAAACAGGTAAAATCACATAAAATCACAGTAGTAAAATACAATGCAACAATAAATTAAGAATAATACTTTACTTGTCACTTTCTCTCCTTCTATTCTATTCATTGTATCTCATTAAACTACTAATATTTACTTTGTGTACATTAACCTGTAACCCACCATATAGGCAATAATAAGATCCTGTAACATTAATGTATTTGACATTAGCTAGCTAGTGACCTTGGCTTGGTTTCAGTATGTGCGCTGCCATATGGCAGTCAGTTAGCGCACTAGCTAGTGCTCGCGTTTGTTCAAGTGGAGCTGGCAAACACATTCAGGATTAACTTTACAAAAAAGATTGTTGTAACTTATTATAAACTCATGAGGAGACAAACACATATTTCACCATCAACACTGTATTGAGAAATTCTGAGATCTAATAAGACCATAGCTAGTATATTTGCACTCCTTCATTCTTCAGCAAGATCAAAAGGAGAAATTCTGAGATCTAATAACCTCAATCCCATAGAAATTGTATGTG
Source organism: Aldrovandia affinis (assembly GCA_029706075.1). Lineage (NCBI taxonomy): Eukaryota > Metazoa > Chordata > Actinopteri > Notacanthiformes > Halosauridae > Aldrovandia > Aldrovandia affinis. The sequence continues at coordinate 1,280,774 of JAINUG010000086.1, forward strand.
ACAAACTGGACAGAAGAGTCAAAGCAAAGCAACCCAAATTATTACCCGATTGTTACCCGTGTTTGTGAGGCTGTTATAATGCAAAGGGTGGCTATTTTTCCAAGATTCAATTTTCAATATAATTTTCTTGAACATTTCTTTGATGTTCATTTTGTTCATTGTTATGTGTTTTTGTCATTTTAAAGTATTTACAGAAAGCGGTGTAAAGCATTGTCAATTTAGATAAACCTAATTTCAGCAATCAAACTTTTGACCGGTAGGTGACGATTTAAGTCCGTTAGCTAGCTAGCTTTTTTCACTAAAATAAAATATAGAACGTGTTCGTATTGACACAACATGACATGGACTTGTTCATGAATATGTTACATTTGAATCAACAGTATTATGGAGTTTATACAGTTTGTTTAACCCACCTGAATGAATGAGAATAACGATGTTAATGCTAACTTTAGTCTGTGGCTTGTTTATTCTGAGGAACTGTAACGTTACTAGGCAGGGCAGCAACCTCTATCTCCCGTTCAACTACATCGCCATCTATAGGCTGGGTGGTGGGGTGTACTAAAAGTGTGGAGGAGCCGGGAGGATTTTTGAGTTACCTTTGTGGAGCGGATAAAATCACATAAAATGACAAAACGTAGGCTATTTCAGATTGATTTAAAATTTAAAATTTGGCTAGAAGCCAAGGTATGGCGAGCCATACCTTGCCATACCAAAATTGCCATACCAAATTTGGCCATGGTTACACCTGTCGTTTCAATGTGATCTCAAGGGGAATAGTCTGGCACACATGCGCATTGCGGGCCAGCACCGCGCATACGTCACTTTTGTTACTTTTGTACCCTTTTATCTGCCTTCACGAGCATATATGAGACACACACAAAAAACCTCCGAATATTTTAAGGAAATCATTAGGAGTGTTTCACTAAATCGCTGAAACACTCCTTTAATTACGTAATTTATAAGAGTTCCAATTTGAGCTAAAGTTGGGTTAAATCTGTTATTGTTCTGTTACCTGACAGTTCCTGGCACAAGAAAGTTTAGGGATTTTATACATTATTTTCAGTTTGTTGAAAAAAATCAGATTCTATGTAGGTCTACTGGCTGCAATGTTGTTTTTGATAAAACAAATTGGGGAGGGAATATTTTTTTGATTCTGAAGAAATTAAGAAATAAATAAGCTTTTATAAAGTCATTTGTTTTTTGTTTGATTACATTTATTTCACTGAATATCAATAATTATAATACAAATTAAATTCACTGTCATACTTTTTGAACAGGTTAGATAGATTGGCCAATAATATCATTATTAGACAAGTACTATTACCTGGCTGTCGAAAATCGCTAAAGGACTAATGCAAGTTAACAACTCCTTTTTGGCATAAACAACAACTCATTTTTTGAGTAATCTCTCTCTCACAACCTCTACTTCTGCATCCAGCATAATCAAATTCTGAGATAAAACTCTTTGAATGAGAAGTGAACGATGTTTACTCTTATTTACGCGTTTTATTAGCCACACTTCGCTATCGTTCTGCATAGCATGAACTTCAACATGCACGCAGGCTACCATCTATTGAGTATCCGCCAACAAGCTGGAAGAACGACTCACCGTGAGGACAGACAAATCCCTCCGGTGAGCAACGGAAAGAAAGTGTTATGTATTCCTCGGTGAATTGTGGGTATTTTCTCGTTCCCGTCAGACACCCGCAAACAACCCAGAGCTTGCTGGGACCAGAGCTTGCTGGGCGAACCGGAGAATCGGGGTGGAGTGCTTGGAGTGCGATACCAGACCTTCGCCCACATCTACAGTAGGCCTAAGCTCTCACATATTCTCGGACCTGGCCAAGATTGCTGAGAGTAAAGGTCTCTAAACTTTGTTCACCTCAACGTTAGGAGCCTACTACCAAAGATCGATGAGATTCGTTTGTTTGCACTTAATGCGCAGGCGGGTGTTATTTGTATTACAGAGTCCTGGCTTGATCCCAGTATTAGCGATTCCGAAATCGAATTATCTAATTACACTGTAGTTAGAAGGGATCGTAGTCGCAACGGAGGAGGGGTCTGTGCTTTTGTGAGAAACCACATTAACTTTATTGTTAGGACGGACTGGGACGAGGACATTGAAGTTGTATTATTAGACATTCACCTGCCCAAGTCGAAACGCCTACTAATGGGTGTTTGCTGTAGACCACCAGATCAAAATGCATTTTATGAGAATCTGGAAAATGTACTGAATAGCTGCGCTATGCCAAAAAACGAATGTATTTTGATGGGTGATTTAAATACAGATGTATCCAACAAGTGCTGCCCCACGTATAGGGCTTTTACTAGCTTTAGCAAACTATTTGACTTGAAACAGCTGATTAAAGAACCCACCAGAGTAGGCCAAACGACCCAAACTATAATTGATCTTATTCTGGTGTCAGATTAATGTAACATCTCACAACAAGGTGTGATTGCATATGGGCTCAGTGACCATTTCGTCACAGGAAGGTTCATAGGCAAACGTTTTTAAGCCATAAAATCATTAAAATCAGATCCTTCAAGAACTACTGTGCTGAGAGTTCTAGAGAGCAGTTTAGCAGAGTAGACTGGTCTGCAGTGCTTAGGCTGGATTTTGTTGACGGAGCCTGGGATATGTTTAACCAGTTATTATTTCAGGTAGTGAATTGCATGGCTCCATATAAGCAAATTAGGATAAAGCAGAGATCAAGTCCATGGCTTAACCCAGAGATTTTAGATGCAATTAAAGATAGGGAGGAGGCATTGCAGAGATTTAAAAAGTCTCAGGACCAAGCAGATGCTGACAATTACAAGAAAGGTAGAAATGAAGCACAAAGAATTATTAAGATAGCAAAAAAGGAATATTGCATTAATCTAATAAAGGAAAATAAAAATGATTCTAAGAAGCTATGGAAAACTCTAAAAGATATGGGCTGTGGTTGGCAAGGCCAACAACGGAAAGCCCACCATTGGCCTCGAAATGAATGGCAAAATCGAATTTGATAAAGCACAGGTAGCCAATGAATTTAATAACTTTTTTGCCTCAGTAGCCAGCAAGTTAGTAGATGCACTGCCTCCTAAGACAGGAGAATATGGGGATGAGTATATCCAAGGAGTCTATTCCAGTCGAGGTGTATATGCCAATTCGTTTTCCTTATCCAAAGTGACAGTTGAGAGGGTAGCAGAGATGCTGGGAGAGCTTAACACGACAAAAGCCACTGGCCTTGATAATATTTCTGCCAAGTTTTTAAGAGATGGGGCACAGGTAATAGCTCCTTGTGTTGCACATTTGATAAATCTCTCACTGGAACAAGGCATTGTACCAAGTTGCACTAAACATGCAAAGATTATTCCCCTGTTTAAAAAAGGGAGTAGATCCCATTATGGTAACTACAGGCCAGTATCCATTTTGAGTGTCACATCTAAGATCTTAGAGAGAGTGGTGCACGAACAGATATCAGAATATGTTGAGAGGGAAAAATCTTCTGTATGAATTTCAATCAGGGTTCAGGAAGTCCTATTCTACAGACTCATGCTTACTTTACATTAACGACTTCATCAGAAAGGAGATGGACGAAGGGAAACTGTGGAATGGTTTTACTTGATCTTCAGAAAGCCTTCGACACAGTTAACCAGTTTGCTGCTTAAAAAATTGAAGGCTCAATTGAATGACACCGCTATCGACTGGGTCACTTCATACCTGACAGACGGATCAGAGAATAGAGGTCAACGGCTTTATGACAGACACCAAACTAGTAGTATGTGGGGTTCCGCAAGGAAGTGTTTTAGGACCACTGCTATTTTTACTTTATATTAATGACATGAGAGATGCGTGTTCCTGTAACTTGTATTTATTCGCAGATGATGCAGTTTTGCTCATCTCGCACAAAGACAAGAATACACTCCAAAGTAGGCTAGGAGAGGAATTCACTAAGATAAGCAGCTGGCTGTGTGACAATAGGCTGTCACTTCATTTAGGGAAGACGGAGTCTATTCTATTTGGGTCTAAGCCCAGATTAAAGAAGGCCCAGGAGCTAAGAGTAGAGGTAGGGTCTGTGGAGATAGCTGCAAAGACATCAGTGAAGTACCTGGGGTGTGTTTTAGATGACAGTTTGGGTGGGGAGGGAATGGCCTTACAGGTGCTGGGTAAAGTTAACGCCCGCACAAAGTTTCTTGCCAGAAAGGCCAATCTGCTGGACAGAGAAAGCCTACGTCTACTAGCCAACAGTGTCATTTTGATTACGCCAGTGTAGCATGGTCAGCAGGTCTGTCAACCTCATTAAAAAGGAAACTGCAGGTGTCTCAAAATAAGCTAGTTAGGGTTGTGATGGGGCTAGGCCCTCGAGACCATGTTGGAAGGAGGCACTTCCTAGAGCTCAACTGGCTACCAGTTGAGGCTAGAATGACTCAGCTGAGGCTCAACATGGTACACAAGGTCATTAACAACAGGGCCCCAGTGTACCTAAGCAGCCATTTTTCCAGTGTTGGGGAATCACACAACCACAGGACTAGGTCCAGCTTAGCCAACCAGCACCCCCTGAGGTGTAGAACCAAAATGGGGCAATGCTCATTTGCCTACACAGGAGCACAGGAGTGGAATGAACTGCCTTTGACTATCAAACAGAGCACGAACCCACACAGTTTTAAGGTGAATGTTAGGAAATGGCTACTAGCCAAAGTCCAAGAATAGACAGGTTTGTTAGGATGTGTAAATGATGTATTATGTAGTTTTAGGTATTTATGTATTTATGTGTTATGTGTTTTTACCTGTTTTTACCTGTTTTAAGTGTTTTACGTATGAATATGTTAAGACCAAGGATCACAACGGAAATAAGTCCACGACTTTTTGTGCTATCCTGGACATTGTTTCGATGCATGACTTGCACTGACATGTATTTTAAATTGATATGTCGAATCAACTAAACTAAACTAAACTAAACTAAACTAAACTAAACCTTGTCTTTTCTCTTTATAAAGACCGGATACTGCAGGTAAGACTGCAGTATCTTGGAAAAAAAAAAAAAGTGACTTGACTTGCCTTAACTAAGGACTCGACTTGACTTGACATAACCTGTGACTTGACTTGACTTGACTTCCCCAAGAAAAAATGACTTGGGACTTGCTTGAGACTTGGACCAAATGACTTGAGACTTACTTGTGACTTGGATAAGAGGGACTTGGTCCCATGTCTGGAAGATAGATCCACCAGATTGCTCTGCCTATCAACACATTCTGTGATTTAATTGATAATTGGTATCCTGTGTAGTATTTATAATATTAAATAGAATAAATATATTTTACATGTAGGATAAGTGAGGGGTTTTAACACATAATACCACTTGTGTTCAGTATTCAGAGTGCTGAACTTTAAACAAGGGCATTTGACTGGTAAGGCTGCTGGATTCAGGGAATGGACATTTTTATTATTTTCTTCACTGTTCTGACAGGGTGTACACCAAAATACATAGAGTAGTTTGCTGTTTCAGATATTTATACTGCAACCCATAATATACATACAAAGTGTTTGCATTGTGGCCTATGTTTTAAATTATTTTTATTGGTATTTTTTAAATAACAGTGCAGGCTTATTTTGATTAAAAATCAAGCAACAAGTGATTGTATCAAAAACTATTTACATTTTTTCCCCTTTTTTCTACTTTTAACCGAGAATTACAACCAAGGCAGGATGGTGGCCTTTGCAGACAGAGAAACAGCTGCAGGCAGGATTTATATTTTGGTCAGATTAAGAATGTTCTGCTCTTAACCCTAATTGAGTGATATTTTCCTTTCTGTTCAGCATTACTGACTAATCAGATCAAGGGATATGGGTATTCTTTTCCCTCTATGTGTAAAATCATTCAGAAATACATGGTTCTTACATCGTAGGCTTAATATAAGCCTACCAAACATCTCTAAACATGCTCCATTTAAAAATCCTCTAACCTTGTTTGTGTCTGAGAAAAAACAAGGAAACACATTTGTATTACAAGTCCTACAGGACATTTGCAGCAGAATCGCTTTTTGAACCATGTGGCACAGTTAGGAGACAAGGGCTCAACATGTTTTTTATGGCAATCTAAAGAACCTCAGTGCTGAACCTTTCACCTGTGTGCGTGGATTAGGCTGTGATAGGACATGGACTTCTTTGGCCAGTCCAATCTAGGGAAGTGCCCCCCAAAAAAAAATAAAAAGTAGGTCAGTGTGCCTTCTCTTTCCTCTTTCCTGTAGCCTTGTCTGTTCCTGTGTCATATGTTTCAGAGTGCTTTGTATGTTCAATGATTTACTGTGACACAAAAGGAAGGAGATAAACAAAGAAAAGGAAGACAACAAAAAAGCTGCAAACATGGGGCATGGGCTGAACGCTCATCTCTCCTTTGCTCCTCTTCTTCTTTTTTTTGCCTTGTCAACATCGGTTTCGTCTCCACACTCAGTGATTTCTGTGCTAACCGTTTGACGTTTGTGAATCATTGTTTAGGACAAAATAAATTCATAAAATAATAGCTACGAGTCAAGATTAGAATTGATCGAGCTCTCAGGAGGAAGTAGCGTAAGTAGCATGCATGCACAAGTAAGGGAGAGTCAGAAGGAAAATCAATTGTACAAACAAAGAGATCAGTGGGAAATTTACTTGAAAATATGGATAAAATGGGATGTAATCGAACTTTACTGTAGCCATCCTGTTGTTTACAATAATCTATTTTCAATAGTGGCATTAAAAAAAGTGTATTAGTGTTTTAATTTTGCCATGAAGCATGCTCCATTCTGTGTATCATCCCATTTAAGCTTCATTACCCTGTCCAACCCACCCCACCCCACCCGATCCTGTTTGCCCTGGGGATTTAATGTTTAGTAGTCAGTCCCTTGTTGCACTGCAGAATTTTAGCTGAGTGTGATATGAGAAAATACCAATCTTTCTTGTTTGATTACATGCTCTGCCTGCATCGCGAACTGCCTTGTGTTTATTGATCAGGATTGTGTCCCTATCTGTTTCATCTACATGGAAGGTCATGTTTGCATCCCATTAGAAAATAAACATTTGAAACATTTTATGATGAGGAAAAAAAAAATGGAATTCCAAAAGATATCATTTAGAATTTTCCCTATAGACATGTCCTGTCTGTCAGCGGGCCAATCATGATGAGTTGGCAGGTGATAAAATAAGACATGAAAGGGCCCCTGGGCGGGGCATCCAGTAAAAGCACTTGTTCATCTTGCTTGCATTGCAGCCTGGCCTCGAGCTCGACTCACACTCATGTTTGGGGGCGGTGATTGGCAGTCTGCCCCAGGGGGAGTTGGGGGAAGGATGGCATGAGATTGCCGCATGCACAGATAGCTTCTCTGTGTGTATCGGAATCACAGTCGACGGCTAGGTGAGTTCCATCTTGAAGGAGGCAGCTCGACACCCTTGTCACTGCTGGTCCCAGAGTTGCGGGTGGTAGGCCTGTGGAGGAGGGGTAGTTGAATCAATAGAGGGTACAATTGGCCACCAAAGTGGGAGAAAAGAGAGGGAAAATTTCAGAAATAAATAATAAAAAACACAGAAAGGTGCAGTTTTGTGTGTTCCTTCTAGCCAGCTCTGAAGCATAATGCACTTCAAATAAGTATTACTGGAATTATACATTAAATAAGAGAAGGGGAACTAGGGCCTCGGGTGACGTAAAGGTCAAAGCGTTCGCCCAGAATGCAAGTTGCACACACAAGTTTCAACCGAAACCTAAAACCCGAAACCCGGCTGTGCCAGCCCGGCTCTGGCTGGGCGGCAATTGGCCGTCCGTCCTAGCAGGAGGGAAGAGGGAGAGCCGGCATGAGTTCACCGAGAAGTGGGAAGTGTCACGTCTCGTGTTCGTGTTCCCCGTAATGAGGTGTTTTCATTTATTCCATGTTTTCCTGGTTGTCTGGTCTGTGTTTTCACTTTCACTTACCTGTTCCCAGTCTTGTCATTGTATTATCGTTTTCACCTGTTCCTCATGTGTCTGATTGCAGTTAGCTGCATTCTTGTTCATTCCTGATTGTTTCTTGTTAGGTCTGATGTATTTAGCTGTGTGTTTTCCCATGTTCGTTACCAGATTGTCTCGTCATTGTATTATCATTTTCACCTGTTCCTCGTGTGTCTGTGAGCAGTCTTCGGTGGCAGCTGCATTCATGTTAATTCCTGATTGTTTCTCGTTATGTCTAAATGTATATAAGCTGTGCGTTTTCTCATGTTTGTTGCCAGATTGTCTTGTGCTTTGCCTATGCCTACACAACTTTCCAGCGGTCTCTTTGGTTACCCGTGTTCGTGCTTCCGTGTTCAGTCCTGTCTCAGTCTTGTTCCCGATCCTCCTGTTCGTGCTCCTCGTGGTTCCTGCCCTGCTCCTCTCTGTGTTCCCTGGACTGATTCCCCGTTATCGACCTCCGCCTGCCCATTGACTACGTGTGGCCTGCCTCTGACACAACTGAAGCCTGGAATGAACTTTGCCTGTCCCCAACCACTCTTTGGATCCCTGTATTGCCTTGATTGCTCCTGTGTGACCATTGCCTGTTTATGCAATAAAATACATTATTGCATTTCTGGGTCCGCGCCTGGTTTTCCGACACCGTTCCTGACAGGGAAGGACGTCTCTGTAAAGTAGGTGGGCGAGTTCCGTCTTGGAGGAGGCAGATCAGGGCTCTTTATTGGTTTTTAAGCCAAGTGTTCTTTGTTCCAGTGACTGTCTTCACATCGGCAGGCTGTCTGTGGGGAGGGCGAATCAAAAGAAATAGAGGATACAAGTTCACGCTCTGAAACCCCTCTTATTACTCATCCAAGGTTGCTTCCCAAACCTGGCTCTATCACAATACTGCATTTGTGCTGAAGGGAAACGTATTCAATTTGGACAAACAACCAAATTACAATTTTCATTTTGCCTCACAAAGAAATATCACTCTCAGTAGACTGCAGTGGTGGTGATATTAAATAAATTCATTTTATCAATATGGTGTGCAGGACAATGTTAACATACCGTAGACGTGTCCCACAGAGATAGATTGAAGCCCATTGAAAATGTGCGTATTTGACATTTTCTTGCAAATGTGTCCTTTTTTCCACATTAATGTGAAAAGGTGGGGCTCTGTGTACCATGTGGTAAAGGCAGCATATTTGGGTGCTGATGAATGAATGAGAGTGGACACCTGGCACAGGAGTTATGCTGCCTCATTTTGTTTTCAATGTTTGAATTTTTTTTATGCACCGTAGGATTTTTTTTCAGCACATTCTTCTTTGGAGCAAAGATATTTGTCAGCAAGAACATATCCCATACTCAGCAGCAGTACATTTTTTATTTTGCTGAACCATTTGCAGAAACAGTTTGTTCATTTGCTGATGGATATATACGTAAATTTATTTTTGTAAATCGTAATTGAATTAATTTGCTTGGTAATTGCAATGTCACGAATATGCACGATTATATCACGAATGCCAGTCTAATTACTGTATATATAGATAATAAATGTTTCTCAATGTGATTTTGCTGAAACAAAATGGAGACGAAGTGGCTTAGCTATTTCATAAAACATGGGGACAGTGTTCTCCATTGACATTCATACAGTGCACTCTGCAACAAGAAAATAGCAGAGGTGATGCTAACATTTCCTTTCCTCACAGCAGGGGTCCGGATAAGAGGTGCTGACTGGAACAGTGTAATGTGTTTGAAGCGTTTCCCTAGTAAATCGGCTGTGAATGAGCCTTGGGATATTCCCCTCTATTGTTGACTTAGACAGATGCTTAGGTCCGGGATAATGAGAACCTTCCCTCTGTCTCCCGATGGCGGCTATACTGTGGGGCCAAATTGGATTTCTGTTGGAAAATGGAGGGCAGCCACTATAGGCTGGTAAAGATGAAGCTGTTAGAAACAAATTTGAATCGTTTTCCGTGCTCCCTTTTCAGACAGCATGCCTGCAGTGACTCAACAGACGATCTGCCTCCAGGCTATCACTGGGTGCACTGCTGGATGTGCCAGAGATGGAGGCTACTGATACAGTTGGTGTATGGCTAGCTATCCAGCTCTCTGCTTTGTGAACCTATAGGCTAGGACTTGTTGAATGGCTATGTACTTAAACTCAAACTTAATAGATACTGGCTTGAGAGGCCTCAATCAAATATGATCTTGTTGACAAAGCTGATATTGGGGTGCTTTTCATGGTCATTGCTGGCCACGAGTGTTATAGTACCACAAATGCAGGCATGATATTGCGGACCAGTGCATACAAAGTGGTTTATTTGACTTACCTGCCCATAGCATCCTAATGACCTCAATGTCTGCTATTTTGTTTATTCTTTTGTAGCAGATGTGGAAAAATCAAATGGGATGACAAGCACATCTGTTGCTGACTATCCGTTTTGAATCATCCAGCCTGTCTTAGGTCTAACTTTGCTGTCTATTTCTCCTAGTATCTGGCCACTGACACATTTTTTCAGCTATTTTTGAAAACGGTGGTATCAATATTAGTATAAGTGCTTCATATTAAATGACTGTGATTTAGGAAGTAGGTGGATGATGACCTCTCATTTACAACCAGTTATTACATGATATTTCAAAATATATTATTCATTGGGTAACATTACCATGTTTTTTTGTTCTTGGGCCTTTCAAATATTCATAATCGTGATTCATTCAAAAAAGAAACTGGTTGCATTCTTTCAGAGTTTTAATGACTGCTGCTTGGCGATTTGAGAGATAATGGAATATGTGTGACTGTGTCACGTCTTGTGTTCGTGTTCCTCGTAATTAGGTGTTTTAGTTTATTCCATGTTTTCCTGGTTGTCCGGTCCGTGTTTTCACTTTCATTTACCTGTTTCCAGTCTTGTCATTATATTATCGTTTTCACCTGTTCCTCATGTGTCTGATTGCAGTTAGCTGCATTCGTGTTAATTCCTGATTGTTTCTTGTTATGTCTGATGTATTTAGACATAACTCTTTGTTTACCCGTGTTCCTGCTTCCTCGTGTTCCTGCTTCCTCGTGTTCCTGCTTCCTCTTGTTCCTGCTTCCTCTTGTTCCTGCTTCCTCGTGTTCCTGCTTCCTCCTGTTCCTGCTTCCATGTGTTCCTGCTTCCATGTTCAGTCCTGTTCCCGATCCACCTGTTCGTGCTCCTCGTGGTTCCTGCCCTGCTCCTCTCTGTGTTCCCTGGACTGATTCCCTGTTATCGACCTCCGCCTGCCCATTGACCACATCTTGCCTGCCTCTGACACACCTGAAGCCTGGAATGAACTTTGCCTGTCCCCAACCACTCTTTGGATTCCTGTATTGCCCTGATTGCTCCCGTATGAACTTTGCCTGTCTTTGCAATAAAGAACATTATTGCATTCTTGGGTCCGCGCCTGGTTTTTCCTACTCCGTTCCTGACATGACTGTAGGTTGCATTGGCTCCAGTACAGAATGGAGCAGCCAGTGCTTACCTCAGGAGCAATGTGCTGCACAGAGAATATTAGTCCTGCTCTCGTGTTGCTGCACTGGCTCTTGGTTCAATTCAGGGTTGAATGTGAAACATACTTTCCTATGTTGAGCATGCATATCTCGTAGACCCAGGAGAGTGACAGAGCTGTTTTTGGCCATTTGAATTGCAAAGTAAACAATGGAACTCTCTGGATTTGGATTGTTCTTGTGACAAAACAGGTTCACTGCCTTTGATCGGTCCGATTGACCCCTACAGTGATCATGTTGTCAATGATCTGTCATATATTGGTACTTCTAGATTTCACTGAAGGAAGGGAGCAGCTACCCAATGCAGGGTACTCTAGGAACAGGATTTTATTTGCGACATCCTGGTTGACATAAATTGGCGTCCACTGATGAAAAGATGAGATTCCACCCAATCTGTGCATATAATACACGTTCATATTTTCGGTCCACTTAACCATGATATTTAAAGTAGAGCATGTTTTATGATGTGTGGCCAGCCCATAAGGTTCATGTAAACATCTTAAGCGCCCAGCGACGTTTGCCTGCAGAGTACTGCAGTATATAAGAGCTTATCACATTGCATTGTATTGAATGTCTGCAGTGCTGTCGGGTAACGTCAGACCGGGCTCACAGGGGAACGCTCCTGGACTGAGATTATGCTGAGTCTAAAAGATTAGGCTGGCAGAAAGCCCACTGTGTCTTGTGACGGCATTTGTGACTACGCGCCTCCTGCACACGTGCATCCCCTCACGGTCACTGGGTCTCTGGCTTAAGCTGCTCAGACTGTTTATCACAGGCATGCAGCCTCTGCGGGTAACCAGCCGAGGGCAATGCTCGGGCAAATGCAAGCAGAGGAACGCGGTCGTGACTCCCGTTCACCAGCGCCGCACGGGGTGGTTAATGCCTCTGCTTCCTCCCAGCCCCGCATTTCCTCTCTCCCCCCGCGGGACGCCTCGCTGATGTCCAATTTGTATGGATGCGAGTTGGATATCAGGACCTCTTCCACGGTTCTGTCTTTAGTGGCACAATCTGCTTGGTCAGACTTTTTTTCCGTTTTGTCTGTTGTTTGTATTGGAACATGTTAATCATGCGGTCTGCCTGCGCGCCGCAGCCCGCCGCACTGGGACGCAGCGCGTTGTGTCCCAGCAACCCCTTCCAAACTTTGCTCCTTCTGCGCCCATCATGTAATTAGAGCAAAATGGAGTGCTCGTTCTCGCTGTAGTCTTTTTTATGCATACATTTTTTTCCCCTCAAAGCACAAATTTCATTCATGGGTGAAAATTCTATTAGGACACACTGCTGTTACAGGAGTCCCAGTGCACATCAGTGTGTGCATTAATAATAATAAAAAAACATTTGTAATACGATACAATTGGTCTTCGGTGGATATCAGAACAAAACTTGTTTCCGTATGGCGGTGTCATGACTGAATGTGTTGCCATGGTTGCTGGGTCTGTCGCAGGTCAAGGTGTGACGATGCCGGCCCTATTTATCACAGCGGTGTGGAAATAATCATTTGTTGGCAGGGCAAAATCAACAGACAGGGTGCTTCTTTCCACAGGAAAACATATTTGGTTCTTACACATATAGTAGGCAAGACAGTGGCACCCACTCTGTACCTTATTTTGCTTACACTCTGCGTAATGAACATAATTTTCTCCTTTTAAGCAAAATCAACCATTTTACTCTGAGAGAGATATCCCTATTGCACTTACACAAACTTTGTTAACTTTGTTAGTTGAATTAACAATGAGCATTTTAGTGTGCAGAGGAATTGTGTTAGAGAGTCTGAAATGCCTTCTAGGGAGCGAGACACCACATTTACAGTACTTGAAAATTGAGTTTACATTTGGTAAACGTGTAACAGCTCCCAAAACTCTTAGCCCCACTCTTTCGAGCCCGCCTCAGCTTCTTCACTCACTTCATGTCATTAATTATAAGGCAGCCCCCCAAGAGAGAGAGGCACACTCAAGTCAATACCACCACAGCAGGAAGCAGCAATACAGCATGTTCAATGCCTCTCAGTGCACTAATGCAACTCATTGCTGTGTCTCGAAGGTGTCTTGGAATGTGTTTGACTTCATCCAGGTCATCACGAATCCTCCACTCTTGAATCGGTTGGCAGTATGTATGGGGGCATGAATAGTATTGATATTAATACAAAACACACTTTTTAATTGCGATTTAGTTACTTTTACTTTAGAGTCCTTTTTTATTTGATGTTTCCATTATTTTGTCTACCCGCTCTATATATCATTAATTATATTATTAAGTAATAATAAATAACATTTGTCCTGTTTCTGTTTTTTTATTTATTGTTGTTCATCTTTTGTTACTTACGTAAGGTTTGCCCATCACTAAGAAATTCAATTTTAATTAATTAATTAAATTAAATGTTCACACATTTTTGTGTTACATTAAATAATTGTGATTACTTAGAAAGCTGAAGAAATCAGCCAACCACAGAGATATATAAATAACTCAATGGAAACACAGTTTCTAAATAACAGTATTGGCTCACAGTAATTGTCAACAGCTATAACCCATTTTCTGTGGCTAATTGGCATTATTTTATCCATATCAATACATGTATGCCTTTATAAGAAAGTTAGGACTGTAATTGTGCTAAAATGATCATGTGACAACCGTGCAAAAGCATGAAATGGGCATGTAATTGCACAAAAGGCCCACTGCCTTTATTAATTACCTTTCAGAGGACTGTGATTGACATTGTAGGAGGGGAATAAACATGTTCCTCACCTCTCACCCTCCTCCTTTGAATTTCATGCTGTCAATGTCACTGTTCCATGCAAACTACACATCATTGTTGTCTATCACCCACCAGGTCTACTGGGGAGCTTCCTAGATGAGATGGATACCCTACTCAGCTCCTTCCCTAAGGATGGCAATCCCATCTTACTCCTCTGTGAATTGAACTTGCTGCTGGACACCACTAGGAACTTCATTTGGAACTGCACCTCCCCCAACATTGTGATATCTCCTCTGCATGTGTCTGACCACTGCTTTCTGTCTTTTTTCCTCCCTCTCCCCTCTGTGCCTAAACCATCTCCACCTGCCCCCACTGTCTCGGTCCGTCGCAACCTCCGCACATCTCTTGTTGAGATGGGAATCTCTGGATCTGCACTGACATAGTTCTAGTCCTACCTGGCTGACCAGTCCTACCAGGTGGTGTGGAGAGGATTCCTCTCTTCTTCCCACACCCTCTCCACTGGAGTCCCACAGGGCTCGGTGCTAGGCCCCATCCTATTCTCCCTGTACACCAAGTCACTTGGTTCTGTCATCTCTGCTCATGGCTTTTCTTATCACTGTTATGCCGATGACACTCTTCTTTTCAACTCTTTCTCGTCTTCTCTCCTTCTGAGACCCAGGTCCCAGCATGGATCTCTGCATGCCTGGCTGACATCTCTGCCTGGATGTCCACCCACCACCTGAAGCTGAACCTGGGGAAGACTGAGCTGCTCTTCCTCCCAGCGAAGGGCTCCCCGATGATTGATGCTTCAATCACCGTTGAAGGCTCCATAGTGTCTCCGTCCCAGTATGCCAGGAGTCTTGGAGTGACCCTGGATGACCAGCTGTGCTTCTCGGGCCACATCACAGCGATCACTCAGACCTGCCGATTCTCCCTCCACAACATCTGGAGGATCCAACCGTTCCTCACCCAAGAGGCCACACAACTCCTGGTCCAGGCCCTGGTGATCTCACGTCTGGACTACTGCAATTCCTTGCTGGCAGGCCTACCGGCCTGTGCCATCAAGCTATTGCAACTAGTCCAGAATGCTACCGCACGTCTGGTGTTCAATCAACCTAAGTTCACCCTCTACTCTCCTCTCTGCACTGGCTCCCCATTGCAGCATGCATCAGATTCTGGTGCTTGCTTTTCAAGCGGCTAGAGGAACTGCTCCCCCTTACCTCCAGACACTCCATCACACCCTACACCCCAGCCAGACCCCCCCACTCTGCCTCCTCTGGCAAACTGACTGTCCCATCCCTCCGGGTACCTGATCTCTTGCACAAACTATGATTGTTCCTACCATGTATCAATGCACATATTGTAAGTCACTCTGGATAAGAGCATCTGCTAAATGCTTAAAATGTAAAATGTAAATGTATATGTGTTTGTGTGTGTGCATGTATGTGGATGCGCATGAATTTCTCTGTATGCCTGCATGTGCAAATGCATGTGTGTGCATGTGTGCACATATGTGTGTGTTTGTTTATGTGTGTGTGTGTGTGTATGTGTGTGTGTGCTTGCATGTGCAGCTGCATGTGTGTACTTGTGTGTGCATGTTAGTGTGAGTGTGTGTGCGCATGTAGGTGTGTGTGTGTGTGTGTGTGTGTGTGTGTGTGTGTGTGTGTGTGTGTGTGTGTGTGTGTGTGTGTGTCTGTGCGTTCATGATCGATTATGTGTGCAGCTGCATTCAGGAGAATCCAGTGCATATTCCAGCAATTGATCCTTCCTTTTGATAATATGTGCTCTCTGCATGCATTTCACACCCATGAGAGTGTTTTCATTATCAACATTGGCTTAAGAGGTCAGAGTGCTTCCATCATTGGCTTGCTCTTAGCAGGGGCTCACGCAAATCTATTCTCATTTTCTCAATGGGAGCAAAGTGATAAATCACCCCCCATTGCCCCCCTCACCCAGCCAATGTTTTATAGAGGTGCTTGGGCTTAATTACGATCATGAGAAAGTTGAGTGGCCACCTCGTTCACAGAGGGATTTTTCATTGCAGGTGAAGAGGGGGGGTTGGGCATGACTAACAGCAGACATCTAAGGCTGATGGACCACCGCAATCAAAACAGCCATGCGTCACCTCTGTGACAGGGGCAATGAAGAAACTGCCCTGGCACAGATACGTTGTGATATGATTGAAAGCTCAACCCGTTTCCTCGCAGTCTACCACAATCTCAGTGCGCACCTCAAGACTGTGTACGGTAAGAAAAAAAAAGGAAACTGGTCTTGATGTAAGGCAATGACATGCTGTCCCTAGAGAGAAGAACACTGTACATGCTGTACACAACACTGTGAACGGCTTGTTGAAAATCTACTACACACATACAGTAACTCATGCTGACCTGAATCTTTTGTTCCCTCCAAAGATTCACAAGCATTAACACTTCAGACAGAGTTCCTGTCCCTCATCACCCTCAGGCAGGATTGGTATTTGTTGATCTCCAATCCTTTGGCCCCACTTCTCCCCGCAGCCCCACTTCTGGACACCATTTACACATCCTACCGTGTTGTAATTCTGATGACATCTGGCAAACTTAGGAGTACCTCCCACCGACCCACCACCACACACTTTGTGAACTTACTTTTAAATAATTAACGAAATGTGCTTGTAACTGTATGCCATTTTAATGGCTTGTGATTCTGTTTTAGTTATTATACACACTCTAGGGGATAAAATAATTCATTCCTTTCATATCAATTAATTATGAATTATGTAACCACTTCACTTAAGCAGAACAGGTGTGAGCACATTTAATAGTGTTAATTCCTCTGTTTAAAAAATTCCTCTGCATTGTGGGAGGGATAAGGGCAATTGGCTGCAACGATTTATAACCAAATTCAGTCTGTGGCAGAACCAACACCGTCACACGGCCTAGATGATTCTGTCTTGGCATCACCCTGCAGCTGTTGAAATACCTGCTCTGACATCGTCCAGAGTGGTGCCAGGGATCTGTGCACATCTGTCCCACTGTGGGGACACCAGGCCACCCTCTGTGGCCACCCTGCAGAGTGAGGAAACGTTCGCCGATTCACCTGAATGCATGAGCCATGGAGAATCCTTCCAGGGGAGCCTTGACAATGGAAAGCACATTATGTTTAAACATTTTTGGGGGAGGGGGCAGCTGTATTTGCATACCTTAATACACTACTTGCTGTGTACACTCGGTCGTCATGGCAGGTGACTAAGAGTGACCGCTGGTTTGTGAGTCAGAAGCAGAGGGGTGGGGGGGGTGGGGGGATGCATAAATAACCAATGGAATTAATTTAGAGCGAGAGGTAGCCGTTATGTTTTATGTCCTTTCGATCGCAGAGACTGGCGGCCGAGGAGGTCGCTTTCTGGCTCTGCAATAATAAAAAGCAATTCTGCCCATGATGTGAAATGGAGCACTCATCCTGAAGGGTGATTGGTTGAGCCTTTTAATGTCCCCCTTTAAATGATAAATGATCCTGTGTGTCAAAGATGTTTAGTTCCTGAAAGGAATAAGATTTGCATATATATATACTGTATATATATACAGTGGGGAAAATAAGTATTTCACCCCCTGCTGATTTTGTGAGTTTGCCCCCTTAGAAAGAAAGGAACGGTCTATAATTTTCATGGTAGGTTCATCTTAACAGTGAGAGACAGAATATTAAAAAAATCACATTATATGAATTTTAAACATTTATTTGTGTTTTATTGAGGAAAATAAGTATTTCACCCCCTACCAACTAGCAAGAATTCTGGCTCCCACAGACCGGTTATGTGACCAGGAGGCACACAGATTAGTCCTCTTACTTAATTAGTATTTCTAATTAAGTACTCGTTAACTGTATAAAAGACACCTGTCCACAGAATCAATCAATGAATTAGATTCCAACCTCTCCACAATGGGCAAGACCAAAGAATTGTCTAAGGACATCAGGGACAAAATTGTAGACCTGCACAAGACTGGAATGGGCTACAAGACCATTGGCAAGCAGCTTGGTGAGAAGGAGTCAACTGTTGGTGCGATAATTAGAAAATGGAAGAAACACCAATTGACCATCAATCTCCCTCGGTCTGGGGCTCCACGCAAGATCTCACCTCGTGGAGTGAACTTGATCATGAGAAAGGTGAGGGAACAACCCAGAACTACACGGCTGGAGCTTGTTGATGATCTCAAGGCAGCTGGGACCACAGTCACCAAGATGACCATTGGTAACACACTACGCCGTAATGGATTGAAATCCTGTAGTGCCCGCAAGGTCCCCCTGCTCAAGAAGGCACATGTACAGGCCCGTCTGAAGTTTGCCAATGAGCACCTGGATGATTCAGAGGAGGCTTGGGAGAAAGTGCTGTGGTCAGATGAGACTAAAATCGAGCTCTTTGGCATCAACTCGACTCGCCGTGTTTGGAGGAAGAAAAAGCTGCCTTGGACCCCAAGAACACCATCCCCACCGTCAAGCATGGCAGTGGAAACATTATGCTTTGGGGCTGTTTCTCTGCTAAGGGGACAGGACGACTTCACCGGATCGAGGGGAGGATGAATGGGGCCATGTACCGGGAAATCTTGGGTGAGAACCTCCTTCCCTCAGCCAGGACACTGAAAATGGGTCATGGATGGGTGTTCCAGCATGACAATGACCCAAAGCATACGGCTAAGGCAACAAAGGAGTGGCTCAAGAAGAAGCACATTAAGGTCATGGAGTGGCCCAGTCAGTCTCGGACCTTAATCCTATAGAGAATCTGTGGAGGGAGCTGAAGCTTCGAGTTGCCAGCGACAACCTACAAACCCTAAGGATTTGGAGAGGATCTGCAAAGAGGAGTGGGCCAAAATCCCTCCTGGGATCTGTGCAAACTTGGTGACCAACTACAAGAAACGTCTGACCGCTGTGCTTGCCAACAAGGGTTTCTCCACCAAGTACTGAGTCATGTTTTGCTAGGGGGTGAAATACTTATTTTCCTCAATAAAACACAAATAAATGTTTAAAATTCATATAATGTGATTTTCTGGGATTTTTTATGTCTCTCACTGTTAAGATGAACCTACCATGAAAATTATAGACCGTTCCTTTCTTTGTAAGGGGGCAAACTCACAAAATCAGCAGGGGGTGAAATACTTATTTTCCCCACTGTACATACATATATGGTAGCGCCACCGGGGGTGGGGACCTTTTCAGAGGGTGTAGGTGATGAAAGAACTCCAGAGGAGGCAGGATTCCAAAACAAAACAATGATTTTATTAACTTATTTACAAAAACACAAAATAAAGTCATCATCAATACTTGATGATTTAAAGAATATTTCACACAACCACCAGAAAACCCCAACCATCAAACATTAACCACCAAACCATTCTCTACACTCCACTCTACTCCACCACCCTATGTGACACAAAACAGTCCTCTTTTACACAGTCCCAAACTGATATCAGCTGCCAGGAGTCCCAATTGCTTCACTAGATTCAACTGGTGGCCAAGTGTGGGACTGCAGTCTGCTGGGAGCTGTAGTCCTCAGGGCTCTCGTGGCTCCTAAGACTTAAAGGGACCGACAGCCATTTCCCCGTGCTGCCCCTCGGGATGCCCTGCACAAGAGCAGATAACCATGTGTTACTGAACAAAATTCCTTATAAAAGCTCTTTAGTAATATATTGTTTTTAACTATTATTATTTCCTCATGTCTCCTTTAAAAAATCACCCTTTGACTTGACTTGAAAGCTAGTGTTTTTTTCCATAGGAAGGGTTGAAAGATTTTGCTGTGATCTGTAAAATACCAGTGATCTATATTTTATCTTTAAAGGACGGAGTGCTAACAAATGCATTGTTCCTGTCAGCATGTTTTGTTTGTGCAACTGACTGTGAAATCTGGCTTTGGCAATTACTGTCGCTGTTATGTTATGAGCTAACAGCTGACATGCAGTGTATGTTAGCTGTGTCTACCATGCGACTGGGCACAGCAAAGACTAAGAATCTGGGGCCTCATTTATAAAAAGTTGCGTAGAAACCATCCTATATTTGATCTAAGATCATTTCTGAAATGTGCGTAAGTGTGATTCAGAGAAACTGAACGTACGCACAAAAAAACGTGCGAACGCCAGTCCCCCAGATGTGAAATCTATAAATCACAAATGATCTTGAAATTGTGCGTAGCTGAATGATTTTAGATCTCCGCCTTGTAAACGCCCCCTAATGAATATCATTAGCATATAAATGAGCTCGAATCAAAACGCAAATCCTCTACTTGATGATGGCGAGCTGCAAGAAAAATCATTTTAGCGAGTCCAAAATCGAGGTCCTGTTGGCGGAGGTGCAGATGCGTGCTGGGACGCTGTTTGGGAGCCTTTCCAGTGGCTTTACCAGTAAAGCCAAGAACGTGCCCTGGCAGTCTGTAGCCCAGGCTGTGAACGAGGTGGGGGGGCAGCAAAGGTCCCTGAAGGACGTAAAGAAAAAGTGGTCTGATTAAAACTGAGGTCAAAATCTGTAATAACTCGTTCCCTTCTTATTGCGCGGTTGGCGATATCTACGAGAAGTGACAATGCTGCCATTCTTCCTCTTGCAAAACACTGCATTATTGGACATTTTATAGCCTATTGATTGACCAAAATGTTTTACACGCGTGTTCCATAATATGTATTAAATACATTTCAAGGATGTGTCAATTATGCTAATTGGGGTAGTTTTGGAAAACCAATGTGTGTTTTTTTTTTTTGTTTTTTTTTCCACAAGTAGCCTAGCTTATGTTGTTTTAATTTATTAATAACTTTATTGTGCAAACCATTACGTATAGCCTAAGCAATGTGTTCAATCTGGTAATACTACTACTACTACTCAGTGGCGGGCCGTGGGGGGGGTACACGCGAGAGAAAGCTGAGACCAGTTTATTTATTTCGCGGACCGGGGGGCAGCTGTAGCACCCCCCACGCTACGCCTATGGCTCCATCTGAATCGATCCACCCCTCAATAACTATTTTATGGCTATAAAAACCATCTTATTCTTATTATATCTCAGTATAAAGAGCCGTTGCATCGCAGATAGATAACTCGTGTAGCCAGAATAAATGCCTTTACTGAATAAACAAACCTGGGGTGCTACAGCTGTGACACACATACAAAAACATCAATAATAACCTCATAAAATTGCAATATTATTTAGGAAAATAGCAACATTTTACTCACCAAAAATCCTTATTATTTGTACACAAAATCCATCCTCCTTTCTTTCCTCAAAAAGAGTTCAATTACTCTGTCCTACAGATTATCCGTGTGTTTCAGTTCCATCAGTCCTTTTCTATCGCCATCGAAGCTAATGCTGAAAGTCGAGCCTGCCCTGATGTATTTCTGGCATACATTTTCATTCGCTTTAGGGCTGAAAATGTCCGCTCAAATGTCTGAATCACAGACTGATGTTAATTATATTTTGTCCATGAATACTTATGAAATAATTCCAAATGGTCTGTTCGCTTCCTTTCATAGCTTTTCCCCTGGCTGCGCCGCTTCCAGACCTGTATTTTCATATTAAAGCATTTAACCAATCACATTACATCATAGTCAGACACTCTCTGACTATCCAATCAAAGGGTGTGAATACGCTGACGTACCTAGGCCTTCTAGAAGGCCTTGGTGTCTCCAACTCAAAATTTGATTGGTTGAAGCAACAGTTTGATCAACACTTATTTTATGCTACAGGGCCTTCAGAATGGATTGTGAAGGCCTCCAGGCAGATTTCTTTGACCCTGGCAACAAATGATGGCTGAAATGTGATGCTTTAAATGCTTTAATATGAAAATACACATCTGGAAGTAGCGCAACCAGGGGAAAAGCTATGAAAGGAAGCGGACAGACCATTTGGAATTATTTAATAAGTATTCATGGACAAAATATAATTAACATCAGTCTGTGATTCAGATATTTTTTAGGCCAGCAGAGAAGGCCTTGCAGGCCCTGACGGCCCACCACTGCTACTACTACTACTACTACTACTAATAATAATAATAACAATAATGAGGAAACAATTAGGCAGCAGACGACATGTTGGCGCTCTTAGATTTCCGAATACATTTTACATTACATTTACATTTTAAGCATTTAGCAGACGCTCTTATCCAGAGCGACTTACAATGTGTACATTAATACATGGTAGGAACATTCATAGTACGCGCAAGAGATCAGTGCAGTAATACAGCAATAGACATCATTGCAGGCAGCTGCGTACCATACCTGTAACACTGGGAAGGAAAAAGGATAAAGGTTAGTACATTTTTGTTTTGTTTTAATGGAGTAAGCAGGGGTATATAGTGTTGAGCAAGTAAGCAGTGGTGATGACAATTAGCTAGATGATGTACAGAATTCAGTGGTAGTGGAGTCTGAAAAGGTAGGTTTTGAGTCTCTTGCGGAAATCGCAAGTGATTCCGCGGTCCTGACCGATTGCGGAAGGTAGTTCCACCAGCGAGGGGTCAGGACAGAGAAGAGACGAGACCGCGAATACCTGCAGTACTCCAACATTGCCACAAGGAAACGTACGTACGCCAAGTTGAAACCTGACGTGGAGCTAAGTACTTTTCCACGTCAAAGACCGTTTTTATAAATCTGAACTTTGGCGTGGATTTGAGCGTACACACGTTCTAAGATCAAATCTGTGTGTAAGTACGTTTTATAAATAAGGCCCCTGGTCTTTGACATCCAGGCTATTGCTCTTCTCAAGCTGAGGAACAAATAGCCTACACAATGTTCACACATAACTGCATTTCCAATTGTCCTTGTGGGACTCTTTCTGAGGCAGTAAAACCATCCCAAATGACCTGGAATAACTAAATAACCAAATTGCAAGGCTTTGCCTTGGATCTTAAGTTCTTCTGAGAATCTAGGCAGTTACCAGACGCTTACCCCTTTAACCCCTAGGGCATGATTGACACAAATTGCATCATTAATTTCACAACCTGTCATCGCATGTAATTTCCTCCATTATTTGAAAAGTCAGAAGCACCTAACTCTTTTGTTTGGCTGTCTCTTCAGAGGCTTGAGGATTGAAAGTGGAATTAAGTGAGCAAAATGGTTCACCTAGAAATGCAGTTAGTAAGCTCTTTGTAAGTGTTTTGGAATTAGGGCTCGACACATCACTGTACATAATACTTCACCAAATACATTTGGCAAAGCCCTTAAAAAATGAGTCAATGTAAATTTCATAAATTTGTGATTGCTATTTTACTTTTTGTATTCCCTAAAAAAAACATATGCAAATTGTGCACATACACATACTGGGAAGTGTAGTTTAGAAGTTTACTTAACTACACATCCCTGAAGATATAAATCGCACTGTCACTAACAGCTAGTCGGAGGCAAGTCCTGGGGATCTGTTTCTGGCTTTATGCAAAAATGTTTTTCCAAATACAAATGCTTCCCATTGACAATACATATTGACAATGGTTTGATTCAGAATCAGCTTGGTAAGTTTATTTGAGATCATGTCAGCCAGTGATTTCTTGTGACATTATTATCTCTCACAACAAAACAAACAGCTGGAGTGCTCAGAGTTGCTGTCCTCCAGTATACCTACTGCACACCCTCCTGTCGATGTTTGACATGCGGGGTACTGGGGTGCATTTAATGGATCCCTGTGGGATGCAGGGTTACTGCCCACGGCATCTAGGTCAGATAAGACCCCTCCTACCGTTGCTCTGTCTATTCCACTGTGCAGCCAATTCCGAACCCACTCTGAAAAAAATCCTGTGATTCCTACTGAATGTATTCTGACAATAAGCCTCCCGTGTGTTACCTTTTCAAAACACAAAACACATTTTAGCTTCCTCAAATAAGTGCAGGAGGTTTGTTAGGCATAACCTCACCCCTCACTTCCCAATTCATAGAGGGGTAATTGAAGTCACCCATTATTAATGTCTCTCCTTCCTGACAAGCTTGTTTTATGTTTCCATAGAGTATAATAATTATGTTGCTGTCTGTATCTGGTGGCCTATAGCATACTCCTGTATAAATGCCCTTCTCATATTCTCCCAGTAGTCCTCACAAGGAATGAGAGGGCCAATTCCTGGAACTGACTACATTTAGATTTTCTTTCACATAAAGAGTCGCACCCCCACCTCTCTTATTGGTTATATCCTTACTGATTAGTGTGTACCCCCACCAGATTATATTCATCCCTGCCCGCTGCACCAAGCCATGTCTCAGTAATCCCAGCAATGTCATAAACCCCATTAATCCGGTTCCGAGCCTCCAAGCCTCTGCTTCTTGCATTTAAACAAAGGAACTTCAATGTATTACTTGAAGTACATTTCCTTTCCACCCTCTCCCAACCCCGACTGCAACACAAAACATTATGCTCTAAAG
This sequence comes from Aldrovandia affinis, assembly GCA_029706075.1. Classification (NCBI taxonomy): domain Eukaryota; kingdom Metazoa; phylum Chordata; class Actinopteri; order Notacanthiformes; family Halosauridae; genus Aldrovandia; species Aldrovandia affinis. The sequence goes on from JAINUG010000086.1 coordinate 1,305,252, forward strand.
GGTGTTTATTTATGATATCCTCACTGGTGTTATTGTGCTGTGCCCTGATAGCTTCCAACCAGGCAGTCTGTACCTCCATACCCTTAATACTAGTTTAAATACCACTCTGCTACCCAAAGCATACACTGGCCCAACACAGCTGCATCATGCTATGGAGGGTTCTAGCCTTGGGCTTCTGCATTGAGGAAATGAGGAATAAGAAAACCTGGTAAAATAAAGGTTTAAGAATGATTTATTTATTTATTTTATTTATGGATATTAAATTAATTTCCAAAAAGCAATATACTAGACTCAAACTTTGATGCTGCAGGTGGGAAATAGTTTATGTACGCTATCAATAAAACATCAATGTGTCACAGGCAATTGTTGTGCTCTCGCAATTCACCCTCAAATGCAGGTCTGTACTATTGATTTGTCGTGGCTTTGTGCCAAAGGTTTCTTTGAATTAATTACAGAATTAGTTTTGTTGTGGCTGATTGCTGTCTCCCTGGTTTATTCAGGTGCTTTGCTGGTGCTTTTGCTGTAAATATGTGAACGCTTCTTTTATCTGTCCCTATGTGCATATTTGACTCGTGTTTAATCTACTTCTGAATTATACATATAATTTTAATTGCTCAACCAATGATTACTGCAGTTACTGCTTTGCCTTACAATGAGAATGATCAGCACAGACATTTTTTTCTGTTCATTTAGCCTACTTTAAAGCGCTCACCAAGATGGAATTCGTTTCTTTTCCTCCACATTTACATTTACGCCTGCAGTAATATTTAATTCTGACAAAAGTCCTGTTGACTGTGATGGGAAATTATTGATCTTGGCTCTTTGTTTTGTACAAATAAACATTGGAATGCCTTTGGTGAAAGCATTCCTTTATTACCCACAGGGAGTTTTGACAGTCCTGATTCATTACCACAGTACCCTGTTCAAGATAGCCTCTGCCTGCGTGATATCATGCAGAAGCATGCACACTACCAAATTTAGCATGAACAGTACCAATTTCCCCTGTGCTGCACCACCATGGGCAGCCTTCATTACTTTGTAAAGCAGTACTATGGAGAGCTCCAACCTCAGTCTGCAGGAGCAGGCCCCAAATCTGTTGGTAATGACACATTAATAGCACCTGCAGACGGTTAGAGGGGTATTGCAGGTGTGACGGCGCGGCACCATCAGCATCGCTCCAACACCCACACAGGTGACCACGTTCAGCACCGTGGATAGAGGCCGCCTGTCAAGACAAGAAAAGCACATGGCTGGGAGGAGTGGTTTCCTAACACTAACACCTAACATGTTATTCCAAAACAAGCTTCCTGAGGTTCCTCAGGAGCTGACGTCCAGGCGAGGTCTGCCAAACTTCGTCTGGCCGATGCAACTCGGGGACTGGCAGTGACAAAGACGCCAAACCGCCTCCTCCCAGACGGCACTTGCCAAGCCGCCGACTGTAACTCTGATACACACGCCGGCTTCCCTCCCCCTGGGGCGGACAGCCAATCGGCGCCCTCGAATGGGACTCCCGACCAGAGCCGGGCTGGCGCAGTCAGGGATCGAGCCCTAGCCGCAGTGGGCAACCTGCACTCTGGACAAGTGCCTTCACCAGTTGCGCCACGCGAGGACCCCCCATTACTACTACAATATAATTTAATTAAGCATGCCATTATCCATCAGACTACCCTTTAAATTAAGATTTGTCTTTGACAAAGATTATTAAGGAACTCGTGCACACAAACCAAACTAAAGTATCATTCTGCATTAGGAACTGTTAGTGCTCCCATTTTAAATGACCATTTTGGCACCGCTGAGGAGACAAATGTAAGAGAATGATAATTGTTGCTTATGAGACCTTGATTGTCTCTGCAGAAGAAAATATGTTTTGTTATGGCGTTGATCACGAGGCTTGTTAATGAATGTCTTGGCATAATTGGTCGTAAAATGTTGCACCGGTGAATGGGACAATTGGATCAATGAAAATTATGAAAAAGTGCCTAATTATTATTTGTTGAAAATAACTGTGAAGCAGATTCAATTAAATTCAATCATATCCCTTCCATCTTCAAAAGGAAACATAACACAGTCAAGATGTATGTACTTCTATCTGTTGAATAATCTGAAAAATCCATATAGAAATTATTTGAAGAGCATCACTGGGCAAATCTGGTAATGATTTATTTTTCATTTAATTTCCCTATGTAATATTTCCTCAATTTTTTTGTGTGTGTGAATGTATGCAATCAAATGCGATGGCTGTAACATATCATATTCAGATTGTTTACTTTTGCAAGGAAGAAAATTAATATACTGGGAGTGTCATTTATGGAGAAACAATGTTTGATCCATTTGCTTAATTCCTTTTAAACATTTTTATGAAGGCTGCAAGGGACCATTAAAGAAATATATCCCAGATTCTAAAGCCACACTCTTTTGAAATAATAACAGTAATCTCAGTTATGGATCAAAATTACATTCAGCACCACTCATTTAAGCACTATAGCCAATTTAAATGAGCTTTTAGCTAAGGCTGTATAATTGCTTAATATTATTATTATTAACACCAATAAATACAAAGAGTTCTCATTTGACCTTCCAGGTTAAATCCAGGCTCAATTATATACACGCTGGTGTGTGTGCATGTGTGTGTGTGTGTGTGTATGTGGGTCAAATTAAATTATTCAGTGTCAAGCATAAAACAAGTAGTATATGTTAAATATTGGTGAAATGTCTCACACTGTACCGGAAGCCAGTGGAGCAGGAATGTATGCAAACAGCTCGTACTCGGTGGAGCATGAGAAGCTGTGTGGTGCAGGAGTGAGGGGCGGGATACCCAGCCAGCCGACTGTACGGCGCGTGGGATAACGGTCTCATTGAGAGTTAGAGTTCACTATTGTACTGTAGCTGTGCTTAATTGCGCATAAAACAAACAACGCTTAAAGGATTATCCAGAACCACAGCAGGCAACCATTAATACGTCAGGCCACAGTTTGCTGTATTCCATATGTGCACGTAGAGCTGTCTGCCTGTACCCAGACAAGCACTGCTGGGGGAGCGCTATATTAAAGCTCTGTAATAAAGGAGTTCAGATGTTTTTCATATAAAATTCTAAATGTATAATTGTTTTTTACTTATCTTTATTTATTCAGGAAGGTCATTTGAGAACTCTTTTACAGTTACAGGGAGATATGGTGTTTAGGGAATGCAAGGGTTTGTTGATGGGGATGATGAGATGGCCAGATTGAGAGAGCCAATTTGGGAATTTCACCAGGATACTGAGGCTAAAACCCCTAAGGAAATGTAATAACACAAATCAGTACCGTACGTGTACCACGCCAGTAGACATTAGCATCAATGTACAATTCTACAACCAAATGTGAATTTTTACTTAATTTCTCTTCAGATTATGCATAGAGTAATATCAGAAATGTGGTTGCAATTTCTGTATTCTTGATGATTAATGCATTTTTTAACAGATTAATCAGTAGGCTTGTTTAATTATATTTTCACACCTTAGCTCCAAGGATTGCTGTTATATCTGCCCAAGAGTCTGTCTGAGCTGACACAATCCAGGTGCAAAAAACTGAGGAAGGGCAGTAATCCTGTGGCCACACGCAGTGTATGCAAACCAGGAGGGGGAGGGGGGGGGGGGGGGCGTGCTGCCGTGGGATCCATGCGTAAACGGGTAATGCGTCAGGACGTGTTATTGACCCCTCTGTCCCCTCTGTCACCGTCACACCAGACTGCCTGCTTACAAGGGGCCTCATTAAGTGTTAGGTCACCGGTAACACTTTGTGGGACGTTGGGAGGCACAGGCAGAAATCAAGAGCGAACGCCCAGCATGCGAGGACAGAGCCTAGTTAATGCAGAAGCGACCAGATTTAATCTCACCACACTTCACTGGCTCCCTACAGCAGCACATATCAAATTTAAATCACTGGTGCTGGCATATCAGGCCGCAAGGGGAACCGCTCTCCCTACCTCCAGACACTCATCACACCCTACACCCCAGCTCTGCCTCCTCCGGCAAACTGACCCCGCGTTCTAACAGGGGGCGATTCGGCAACTAGTTGCCCGAAATGCATTGATTGTCTATGAGAGCGGGTGACTTCCGGTGATTGGCCGATTCGGCGATTTGTGGGCGTGGCGGCGACACAGAAAAGTTGAAAATCCTGAACTTTTGGGTGATATCGCCCGATAAGAGCCAATCAAATTCATGTGTTGCTGTTTTTACCTTCCACGCGGAACCAACACAACACCGAAATTTGGTTCCTAGTTCCGACACTTCAACATGAATGAAGAGAAACTGATGGCTGATGGCTATAAATGGTTGTGTGTTTTACATTGCAAAACAATAAATACTTAATAAAAAAAAGTTTCAAGTCATCCTATTTGTTATATAATATTGGGGACATGGGTCAACTAGTTGTTGCCATAAGCCTATATGGTAATGGGGCATGTGTCAACTAGTTGTTGCTATACAGTGGCTGTATGTGACATTTGAATAGGGATGGTTCTAAATATGAATATTGTAAGAAATACGGCAGCACTCTGATCTTGATGAAGAAGGTTTTATTTCGGTAGCGATAGTGACAAAGTAAATGACAGGTCATACAAGAATACCAGCAAGCACTCTGGACTCAGCGGAGTTCGTCTGAATGTATTTCTCCCAACTCAATGACTCTAAATACTCTTTTCGGCTTTGTTCTTCTAGCTGTAGGCAATCGACCGGTATGAGTCCCCAGTTGCAAGGTAACTGTAAAATAAAAGAATGCTATTAGTTGTATGAAGTAGACTAGCCTACTACATTGTTCAGTAGCTCAATTGTACATTAGCTCAACACATCCATTATTGATAATTTATTTAATCCTAAAAGCATAAATATTTATAGCTAGCTAAACTTATATGGCCTACATACATCTTATTTAATGTTTGTGTTGGTTAAAAGGCAATTTTTTATCGCATGGGTACGTTTGGAAAAACGTACAGGAGACAAATTGCGAGCCGTTCCGCTGCACTGATGGGGCTCCGCCAATTTGTGTCCAGCCGTGTGTTCCGAGGCCCCACTCTGGTCAGCAGCTCATCGAACTGGGCACGGTCCAGCCTGAAGTACCGCTGGAACCTCTCTCCATCCAGCCGCAGCTCCTGCACCAGCCTGTGATATTCTGCAAAATTCTGTGGACCCACACACGGGACCTCCTGCGTTTCCAGCGCAAGTAAATGGCCGCAATTGTAAAAAGCCTTCTCAAAGTTTGAGTTTGCGGTTCATGATTGAAGGAAACAATACTGCTAGCCAACTAATATTTATAATAAAGATTCTCAAAATCTATGATGAACTATTCGTTTACCATACAAAAATTTGGAAGCACGTCGGAAGCACTTTTGAGGAGGCCATTCAAGCGTGGGGAACGCCCACTGGGCGATTTCTTCACCTAGTATCGCCCCCTGTTAGAACGCGGGGTGATTGTTCCTTGCAGTCTCGCCTCTTCTCTGTCCTGACCCCCCGGTGGTGGAACAATCTTCCACAGACTCCACTACCACTGATTCTCTATATGAATTACTGCCATCATCACTGTTTACAGGTTAAAAAATGTAATAAAATAAATAAATAATAATAAAACACTAACTTTTCTTTCCCTGTTTTATAGGTATGATGTGCAGCTGTCAACACTGACGTGTGTTGCAATGTTTCTACATTGATCTCTTGCTCCAATTTTGATTAATCTTACTATTTTTAAATGCATAACAGTGTTTTGTAAGTCGCCCTGGATAAGAGCATCTGCTAAATGCCGTAAATGTATATATTGTGGTGTCCCTTGGGGTGGGGCAACACTCACGGACCTTTGCAGAGGGCTTAGGCAGTTAAATAACCCAGAGGAGGCAGTAATATAAACAAAACAATAATTTATTAAACTAATTGACAAACACAAAAAAGGGTGGGGTCTTTGGGGGAATTCAAAACACATAAGTCCACAATCTTTACTTGTTGATACTCCAAAATCCAATCCAGTTCCTCAAACAGTCCAAAAGTCGATACACAGATGGGGTCCTGAAACAATCCAATTCAAACACAAAAACCAATCCCAAAAACACTTCTCTTCACAACACTCTACAAAAACCACCAACCTACTCCTTCAACACACCAATCTACACCCCCTCGCGAAATAAATCAACTGGTCTCAGTGTGAAAACATGAATAGGTCCTTTGGCAAAACGCCAGCACCAACCCACTCCTTCAACACACCAATCTACTCCTCTCTAGTGTGACATGAATAGGTCCTTTAAACAGCCTTCAGCTGTCTGTAGTCCCAAACTCTTAACTTGGTTCAGGTGCGGGACTGCGGGCTGCTGGGAAATGTAGGTTTTTTTTTCCTCTCCAGTGGCTCCGAAGAATTAAAGGGCCAGGCAGCCATTTTCCAGTGCAGCCCCTTGGGACGCCACAATATATTATCTTGAAGGAACTTGAAAAAGACAGCAAGGAGACAGGGCCCTTGCTGAAACAGGGTTGGTGAAGCCCCCCACCCCCCACCCAGAATGATGTACGCACCTCTGTTATCTACCCCTGTCATTGCCTTCACTGAAATTGTGGATCTTTCTTCTTCATCCCGGTACCTGCGAGCTCTTTGGGGGTTCGCTACCGTGGACAGACTCGGAGGGAGGGGCAACTACTATGCGGGGCTGATGGCCATCCCCCAAAGGGGCCTGTACAAATATGTCTGTATGTAAATTCGGGCAGAATTGCTAAATGCTGCTCTGTCAGGGTGATTCCTCACAGATATAGGGAGTGGGTGAATGAGTCTCAGGGCAAGGATCACTTGTGGGGTGATGTAGCACACTCGAGAGCCTGTGAACATTGTGGACATTATGTGTTTTGAATTCCCCCAAAGACCCCACCCTTTTTTGTGTTTGTCAATTAGTTCAATAAATTATTGTTTTGTTTATATTACTGCCTCCTCTGGGTTATTTAACTGCCTAAGCCCTCTACAAAGTTCTCTCTTTGTGTGTGTCGGGTCAGCTCTTTTCTTATTTAATGAGAGTTCACAGAGTGGAGTGTTATGGCTAAACTAAGCAGTAGAAAAGGACCAGAAATCAAAACCCTGGGTCCAAGGGTGGGGGACTAAGATGAACTCAAGCAAAGAACTCAACAAAATCAAGCAAAGAACCTCCATTCAGAAAAATCTGGAAATATTCATGTGCATATACACCATGCAGAGTCTGCACAAATTAACAGATCTTAAGATCATCATATACACAAAGTGTAAATCTATCCTCATGGTGAAACAATTGGTGGATCTGTGAAAATTCCACACTATTTTATGATATCAACAAAAACAATACCTCCATGCAAAGTAATTACTCCGATAACTGCTTAAGTTATAAGCAAGTTATAATAAGTTTTCATTTTTACACAGGTAAACAGGTTGAGAGGAACTGAATGATTTGAAGGCAGCATTTCAGCTTTTGACCTCCACTGATTCAAGGTCAGTTCAGACTTGCAAGTATTGACATGTGTGTAAGACTCCCTGATTGGGTTAAGCGATCATATGACTAGCAGATTTGAACCAATCATAGCTTTGCCGTGGGGAGTCATTTGATTGGTTCATAGAAATCAGTGGTTGCCAGCATATGGTAGGTCTGCCATAAGTAGTTGCAGGGTTTGTCCAAGAGAAAGGTGACCATCATTATCTGCCTAGAGCTCATAGATGAACACATGGTTTTCTGCCTTTAGTCACATAAACCTTTCAATCGCATTCCAGTAATGACTTGTTATTCATGGGTTTTTTTATTCACAGCTTTGGGTATTCAAGCTCTGCAGCACTGCCTAACACTTCCCAGTCACAATATGGCACGGTGACGCTCATGTTTCATTGTTACGGACATGCCACACGATTCCAAACTCATACCACCAGCTACATCTGCTGTTAATCACAGTAACTCATTTATGATTTCGTGGAATGCTTTACCACGTCATAACTGAAGAGAAGCAGATTCTAGGTATTTTGGGATTTTTGTATCTGCAGAAATCTCTAGAATATATTCCCTGGAAAACAATATTTCAAGTTTGTAACCAGGCATACTTGGGCAAAAGAAGTTTCAGTGTCCATAAATTAAATACAACTGAAGTTTTAGTTTTTTTATTCTGTGGTAATGATGTCATCCTTCGTTTTCACAGTTAACTCTCCAGTCACGCATCGTGTTATTTACCACCTAGAAATAATCATCAGTCCTCCCCCCCTCTATTGTTCGGAGCCTAATGAGTGTGGGAATGTGTTGTTTGAGTAGCACTATATACTGAGCGTGTTGTAGATAAGCAGATACACCCTAGCAATTACAGCCCCTGTAAGATGCAGGTAAGATGGGGACTGATATAATCTTGTCCACTGTGGGAAGAGGGATTTGGGGTGGTACAAGTAACACTGGAGGGCCTGGATTGAAGTCCACTGAGGACATCCAGACCTTTGCTTTTATTTAAGAGACGGTCAAACCTGCAGCCCAGCAGCACCTTATCTCAAATAGAATCAGTTAATACAGTTGGCTCCCTCTAAAAAAATGCTGATTGAATCAGGGTGCATTTCACAGAGGGAAGAACAGAGATCACTGCAGTCAGAGAGTGACCTTATCTAATTAAACTGGAGACAGGAGAATATCTTATCTGCTGGCAGCTTTTATATATTTACTTATTTAATGAATTTATTTATTTTATCAAAGGATTTTTCATCCCTGTTTGCATGCACAGCAATATACAGCCAATAAACAAATCGGGACTTCACATTCTATCTCAATCTGTTCCAAAGCCTGCCTCACAGGATCAATAACTGCGGCCTATTTCCGTTTGTATAACGTGAGTGTAGCTTTCAGTAAGAACTTCTTAATTTCATCATGTAATCCTGTGTAATAATGCTGCTCTTTTGTAGATGTACAATAGGCTGCAATCACAATTAGAAAAGCTGCTTGCAGTTAAGATTTAAATGTGTACAAGCCTGATCACATGAAACCTGTGAACATTAATCATGCAGTGAGAATGTGAATCTATAATTCAGTGGTGTTCAGTGGCTGTGTGCCCCATATGCACTGCAAGGTTTAAATGTTGTCTGCACAATTACATTATTATTATTATTATTATTATTATTATTCAAAACTTGCTTGCAAATGTAAAAACCACCCTGTTTACTGTACTCTTCCTCTGCCTCAATAATGCATTCCCTAACTTATATTCATGTTAAACTATACATCATGATGCATTTTTTATGATTTATAATGTGGTTATTCATTATTTATTAAGAATATATCAGTAGACAGTTTATTTTTAAAGGCTTTTGAATACAGTTGTTAATTTTTTATTAAGCACTCATAAACAGAATAAGCTGAAGCATTTTCAAAAGTGTTACCTGATTAATGATTTACGACTGCTTTGCAATACTACTCTTAGTATACACGACTGTGTGGAAACTGCACCATAATGTGTAAAATCATTTTTCAAAAGCTCTGCTCTATTATAAGACCTGTTTGAGCAGTACGTGCAGGACAGAGTCTGTAAATATGGCAGTAGAAAGGGAAAATTACCCATTAGTTTTGAGAAACCGCTCCAGGCAAGTGAAAGTAAGGTAGGGATGGCAAGAAAGGGCTCAGCTCAGCTTTATCGATATTAACATAATCCACACAGGTTCGAATCAAGCCCTGGAGCGTCATCAACATGGCTAGCCCCTAATAAGAGCCTTTCCTCTGGAACTAGATGGCCTGGTGACATCATCACTCTCGCCATGGTGTTCCAGCGCTTTCTTGGGGGAAAGGCCAGTGGGGTTCCCGCTCCGATCGGGGTCAACGGAAACAAAAGGGAAACCAAGATTTTCGCACTGCTGGAGCTGCGGGACAAAAATATGAGCCTGCATTTCCCCCAGAGGACCAGGGGAGGGGAGAGTGAACGACAAGTTCAAAAAGAGCAGCCCTCTTGATCATAGCAAGGACCCTGCCTGCTGGTGACAGCCTGCATCGTGTCTGCACGTTTACTCTCCCGTGATCCCGTGGACTCAAAGCATGCCTATGAATATTAGCAAGCTTGGGGGCTTTTTACATCACCCCCCCCCAAAAAAACCCAGATGCGTCACTAAGGCAAATAAGGTTTGGGTATTTGTCAGTCACTGTTTACAGTGGATCGTGACAGAATGCAGATCAGGTGCGTTCACACGGACTCACATGTTTATACCTTGCCTTTTTACGTTCTCTACAAATGCGACGGAGATAGGATTGTGCTTTAAAATGTAATCATTGACCTGCCAGCATGTGTCACAGATTCTGAATGGGAGCTGGAAGCAAATCAAGCTGTACAGGGAGAGCAGAATTGAATTACTGGTTGCAGACTAGTTTTGTCCTTCTTGAAGGTATCAGAGGTCATAGGTCAGTGACTGTTGATTACTGTAGCTCTGGAGGGACTGGCACTGCAGTGTATCTGACAGCATTTATACAGTTGTATGCGTTTATACAACTGCAGCATGGCAAAGAAATGAACAGATGTTCAAAATGATTTTTATACAGCCATCAATATCAAGTCAGATGATTGGCTGTCGACGATTTATGTTGCTTGTCAAAATCTGAAACAACACTGAAAAAAGTTGTCTAGTGGTCGGCAGGCTTACTGTACTTTATTTAATTTTTTAGAGAAAAGGACTACATGAAAGAGTCAGTCTAATGTGAGTATGTTCCTTTGGACTGCACTGCAAAATCATTCCAGCCATTTGAATCTCATCAGGTGGTCACCTGTAATAAGTTTGTTAGAGGAGTTCAAAAACAACTGAACCCCCCTCCTGGCAAGACCTGGATCCAAATGAATATTTGTCACAATGTGACAGCAGCCATTGTAGCTTTCGATATGGGACATGATGATTATTTCTCTTTCTCTTTCTCTACTTCTGTGTTTTTCTATTTCTGCCTTTACACTAACTCATTGAAGAGGGGATGCACTTGAGTAGCTGCTACATGTGCTTATGTAGCAGTTACTCAAACAGAATTGTCAATCATGAATGGTCAATCAATCAAACTCAAAGATGCCAATAACATTTAATCATGCCCTATACCTTTTTTCCAAAACTATACATGCATATAGAGTGGTATGCCAATATAAAATAGTTTTTTGCCAACATTTAGGTCCAAATATCAAAAATCACTGTAAAGAATTTTAAAAAATCTAAACATCTTAACATTTTCACACAAAGTTGAGCATGAAGTACAATTGTACTGATCTGTAAAAAATAGATGCACTGATTATGTATTATTACAGGCATGTGGCAGATGTTCTTATCCAGAGCAACAGGCACCGTTGACATTTCTTTACATACAATCAATTTATACAGCTGGATAATTACTGAAGCTATTTAGGTTAAATACCTTTCTCAAGGGTACAACAACAATGTCCCACCTGGGATTCAAACCTGCAACCTTTGCATTACAAGTCCAGTTCCCTAATCATTATACTACACTGCCATCTTATTATCAACATAGTCACATTGTATGCTTACATTGACAAAATGTCAAAATAATTTTCACATACGCAATTCGTAGTGCACAGTTACTATAAACGTTCCAATTCTTATAACCTCATAATCGCATAATCTCTGAATATACCCCTCAACATGATTGTCACTGTTTCCTTTCTAAATGCATCAATCACATGGGGGGGCGGAGGAGGAGAAAGATGCGTGTCCGAACCATTCGTTTCTCCTGTCCTCAAGATCTCTGTATTAAACAAAGAAGGTTAGGGGGAGACTGCGCATCGGAACGATGGCGTTCTGCTCCTGACGTGCTGACATTCGAAAAATGTTGAGCACGCGCTCTCTCTCTCTCCCAGGGGCAACACTCATTACCATATAGAGCAGCACAATTAATGTTCTCTCACACTCTTGATCAGAGAGCTTTCGTCGGAAGGTATCAATACCTTTGAAAAGGGCCGTTTGCCAAAGTCAGCACTTCTGCTCGCCCTTATAAACACATAAATAAATCACGCCTAATTCAATGAGGGTGAATAAACAAGTAACGTTTCCACAATGTGGCGATAAATGTGGACAAGTAAGCCACAGGCAGCGTGAGGGCACTCGGAGTAGGCAGGGAGCCGTGTGTGTATATATATATATATATATCAGTGGTGGGCTGTCAGGGCCTGCAAGGCCTTCTCTGATGGCCTAATAAATATCTGAATGACAGACTGATGTTAATTATATTTTGTCCATGAATACTTATTAAATAATTCCAAATGGTCTGTCCGCTTCCTTTCATAGCTTTTCCCCTGGTTGCACTGCTTCCAGACGTGTATTTTCATATTAAAGCATTTAACCAATCACATTTCAGCCATCATTTGTTGCCAGGGTCAAATAAATCTGCCTGGAGGCCTTCACAATCAGTTCTGCAGGCCCTGTAGCATAAAATAAGTGTCGATCAAACTGTTGCTTCAACCAATCAGATTTTGAGTTGGCGATACCAAGGCCTTCTAGAAGGCGTACGGTAACGTCAGCGTATTCACACCCTTTGATTGGATAGTCACTACTAGCTGTAGTGATGGGTACTAACACATGACCTGGTAGGAACCATCTAATGATGTATTGTTGTTGTGGGGAACAATAAAAGAGTTGCTTGAGTGACATGATCTTGCGGTCGCATGTTTATTGATTGTGCTCCACATGAGGTTTCATTGTACCTATCAAACAATACAACACTAGCGAGTGGACATTTTCAGCCCTAAAGCGAATTAAAACTTATGCCAGAAATACGACAGGGCAGGCTTGACTTTCAGCATTAGGACCGTTCGATGGCGATAGAAAATGACTTCTTGATGGAACTGAAATGCACGGATAATAATATACTATAATATATATATAATATAATAATAGACGCTTTTATCCAAAGCGACTTACAGTAGTGAATGCATACATTTTCGGATAATCTGTAGGCTACGACAGAGTAATTGAACTCTTTTTGAGGAAAGAAAGGAGGATGGATTTTGTGTACAAATAATAAGGATTTTTGGTGAGTAAAATGTTGCTATTTTCCTAAATAATATTGCAATTTTATGAGCTTATTATTGATGCTTTTTTTGCTGTGTAGAAGGAGACGGGTTTGTTTCTTGTAAAGGCATTTATTCTGGCGGTTTGTTTCTTCAGTAATAGGCATTTATTCTGGCTACAAACGTAAAATCTCCCAAAAGTTATCAATGTACAGTTATGCGACACTGTTTGCAACGGCTCTTTATACTGCATTTTTTCTTTGGTTTGCATAATAAGATGGCATTTCTGCATAATAAGATTTTTATAGCCATAAAATAGTTATTGAGGGGTGGATTGATTCAGACAGAGCACTACTGAAGGCCTAGGTGTGAAATGCACGGCCCGCCACTGATATATATATATATATATATATATAAAGCCTGTCAATTTAACGCGTTAATTTAGTGCAATTATTTATTTAAAAAAATAACACAATAAAAAAAACGCATTTAATGACTTTTTCCCCCTGACCCCGTACTTCACCATACGTCACACAATTCCAATCGCAATTGGTTGCGAACATGATGGAAGCGGATGACCAAACTCTGCTTGGCCCTCTGAATGGCAAATTTTCCTACAAAAAACGCCCAGGTGGAACCGTTGATAAGAACACAGTCATATGCAAGAAGGAATTTTCGTACCGTCGGAGCAATTCCAGCTTGAAGTATCACCTCAATGCAATGCATGTTTTTGCAGTGAGCCCAGCCCCAGGTGCTACTACAGGCAACGCGCCTCGCCAAACCACACTTACCGAGAGCAGGCATCACAGAATGAGTAAGTCTACCTCGGACAGATTGACAAACTCGATTTGCTATGGTAGAAGACAAGGGGAAGCCTTTCAAACTGCGTCCTCAGATACGGTTTATGTTCAAAAACACGTATTTGTGAAAACTTTTGAAGATATGGAAATAAAACAATATATTGACTTTTAAAGCCACCTTTTGTAAAGTTTATTCAATGCTTTACTTGTCTGCCACAATAATGTCAAATCTTTGAATTGAAATATCTTCATTTGGGGGCTTTTCCCAGCAAATATTCATGCGAATATTTGCGATTAATTTGATTAATTAATCAGCATATCATGTAATTAATTTGATTAAATCTTTTAATCAATTGACATTCCTAATATATATACATATTAATTTCTGAATTCAGGTCTGCTAATAATCCAGAACACTGAAAACGGCTGTACGCCACACATATTCAAGCACATGGTGCATTATTTTATTTTCTCAATATTCTTTTAGACAAGCTCATGTCTTTCATCTCATTTTTAAATTGCTTATCAGACAGCCTTATCCAGGGCCTCTTACTCTGCACGTACACTATATGGCCAAAAGTCAGTGGCCTGACACCTGACCATCACATCTATATGAGCTTGTTAGACATCCCATTCTAAAACCATGGGCATTAATATGGAGTTGGACCCCCCTTTGCGGTTATGACAGCTGCCACTCTTCTGGGAAGGCTTTCCACAAGATTCTGGAGTGTGTCTGTGGAAATTTGTGCCCATTCAGCCAAAAGAGCATCTGTGAGGTCAGGCACTGATGTTGGACGAGAAGGCCTGGCTCGCAATTGGCGTTCTAATTCCTCTCAAAGGTGTTCAATGCGGTTGAGGTCAGGGCTCTGTGCAGGCCAATCGAGTTCCTCCATACCAAACTCGTCTAACCATGTCTTTATGGACCTTGCTTTGTGCACAGGGGCACAGTCATGCTGGAACAGCAAAGGGCCTTCCCCAAACTGTTGCCACAAAGTTGGAAGCGCCCAATTGGCTAAGATGTAATTGTATCCTGTAGCATTAAGAATACCCTTCACTGGAACTAAGGGGCCTATCACAAACCCTGAGAAACAGCCCCAGACCATTATCTCTCCTCCACCAAACTTTACAGTAGGCACTATGCATTCCGCCCCAGACCATTATCTCTCCTCCACCAAACTTTACAAGGTAGTGTTCTCCTGGCATCCGCCAAACCCAGATTCGTCCATCAGACTGCCAGATAGTGAAGCGTGATTCATCACTCCAAAGAACACGTTTCCACTGCTCCAAAGTCCAGTTGCGGCGTGCTTTACACCACTCCAGCCGACGCTTGGCATTGCGCATGGTGATGTGAGGCTTGTGTGCAGCTGCTCGGCCATGGAAACCCATTCCATGAAGCTCCCGATGCACAGTTCTTGTGCTGATGGTGCTTCCAGAGGCAGTTGGTGCTTCCAGAGTTAATCTGTAGTGAGTGATGCAGCAGATGATAGGCGATTTTTACACACTACACTATGCTCTGTGAGTTTGAATGTGTTTTCAGACTCCACTTCACAATAATAGCACTTACAGTTGACCGGGGCACATCAGCAGAAATTTCGAACTGACCTTTTCATACAATATTTATTGTAAATGTTTTCAGGTTGTGCTGGATTGTATGCACCTTGCCCTTGCACAATAGCAGTGCCCCACCTGAAATAGCAGGGATCCAAAATCTGTGCTTACCACTTCCCTAACCTTAAATATAAACAAATACATTCTTGCAAATATGATTAATGTTCACAAATCAGGCTATATTAAATTATAGTCTGGAACATCAAATCACACCCAAAAAGGTCATTCATACACAGTTAAAAACCCCACAAAATTGATTTGCAGGAAAATAAATGCTGTATGTGTGAATGACGGCGGTCTGTGGCATTAACACATTAGTTATGACATTTCCGTTCATTAACACCTCACTCACCCCCCTCCCCCACACACACACACACACACTGTATCGATCTTGCAGGCTGCGGTTTGACACGGTCACAGTCATTAATTCTGCTGTTGCCCCTGTCATTTGATGGCGCTGTTATTTGTCTTTCTGTCCAATCAGGTGACAGCTGATGGTTCCCCTGGAGGCTGGGGGGTCAGTGTCCATGCCTCAACCAAGTTTGTCCAGTTCGCCTGAATATCTGTGTCAGCAGCTCTTAAAGACCCTGTGCTCTGATCTTATTCTAAATTGTAGTATGGGGAGAATAATATGATCACTCTTGTCTCCCACCCCCTACCATTACATTAAAGGCATGAAAACTCTGGGTGAAATATGACCTGTCATCCCACCTGTGTGGGCAAGATGACGGCTTGTGGGGGAGGTCCTGGTCATTCACAGCTATTCATTATGTAGGTGTTTGATAGACAACAACACCTACATGACGAATGGTAACTGCAACAGTGATACGTCACACATCCAAGCCAGTCTCTGCAATCGCTCTTACAGACACACACAAAACACCCCTGAAGTCATGCCTTCTGGACTGACCTAAACCACAATCGAGACCTGGATTTATTCAATATTTGTCTTTAACTTTGACTTCCAAATCAAAGTGCAAGTTTTTTTTCCTTTTACTTTCTTTTCTCCCCAGTTTGGTGAGTTTATTTTGCCCATTGCTGTCATTGCTGAGCTCACAAAACTGTGCTCGCAAAGAAAAACATTAGCAATTGTATTTAATTGTGAGCCAAAGTTAATGACATATGTTGATTGAATCTAGCCCAATCTTGTAGTCGAATACGAGTCGCATTTCAACCCATTTTTTTATGCAACTTGCCTTTTGTGAAGATGAGAAAGACTCAGAAAGACTTTCTTTAAATCAATTCACCACTACAGCATAGAGCTGTAAGAATACAGGAAAGCCTCACTGCCAACATGGCAGGTTCAGCATAGTCACAGCACACACAAACTGCATACAGCTTGTATGCCAGTCAAAGGCCCAGAAGCATAATATTGTCAGTGGTGTGGCTTTTGACATGTATTAACTAAGGTGAACTCTCTGTTCAAGAAGAGGACTGATATCTTTGCCCCCTGCATACAGTGATGTGATTATACATACTGTAGCCTGAAATCCATAAAAATCTGGAAAATGTAAATTGTAGTGTTGATATGTAATATATTACATGATATATGATATGACATATACGATGTGATACTGAATATTCTCTATGTTTCAATTTGATTGCAAACACTGATTCACAACTTGGCTGAGGTGCTATTTTGTATAGGCGAAGCGTAAAGCTGAAATTTGTGGAATATGAAGGAAACGTACAAAGTTATTTTTGCATTGCTTGGATTTATCAGAGACTTATGTCTGTTTTTGAAGTTGACGTAAGATTAATGCATATGTGATAATTGCATTATTATCCAACAATGCGCCAATGGAGAGACTTCATTTCATTATTTATTTATAGATATTTATGTTGCATGTGCAAGATGTGGCAAGATGTGCAAGATGTGGCTTGCGGTCCAAATAAAGCATTTCATAATACACCAGGAGTTATCGAGCAAGAAGCCAAGCAAATCAGGGCAAATGACAACTACAACTCGGAATGCATGTCGCATGTTATTGAAAACAAGTTATGTTGATCCTTAAGAGCAGAGGTGTCAAATCCATTCCATGGAGGTGTCATGCATTGGTTGTAACAAAAACCTGTGTAGACTCAGCCCTCCATGGAATGAGTTTGACACCTCTGCTTAAGAGCGTTCATGCAGGCACTTTGTTAGAAACAAGAAAACATCAGGATAAACCATATGGACCCTATCAGTTTGTTTGGTGCAAAAGACCCACAAGTCACTGGAAATATATGGCAAACTTACATCCAGCTTCTCTGAACTGTATGTTAGAGAATTAATTTAGATTTTTTAATAATTTTATACAATTATTTGTATAAAATGGCAAATAATGTGTGTGGTGTTGCAATTCAACAAACATTTCAGTATGTGCACTCTTATCGTGTACCACAGAAATGTCCTCATTACTAAAAAATGTACAGGGAGTCCTCGGGTTGCGAACGAGATCTGTTCTTAAGTCTGTCTTTAAGTCGAATTTGTATGTAAGTCGGAACAGGTACATACAGTTCTTATTAAACGTCACTTAGTCAAATGTTTGTCTTAGTATAGTATTTATTTTACCTTGCTGTGCATATAAACCACTTCCAAATACAATAAAACATCTTAAACATAACATTCAGTACATAATAATACTGTAATAATAATAATAATAATACAGTAATAATAAAAGTAACAATGTACATACAGTACTGTACTGTAAAAAATACATTAAAGAAAGGCTTCAAGCCTTTTCTTGCACTAAAGAAAGGCTAATAGGCATATTACGCTGATTTTGGTCTTCTATCCAAATTATCAATAGCCTTTCCATCTCAATAATTAAACCATTGCGTTGCTTGGTAATAATTGTGGCATTCATCGGGGCATGGCCTTTCACATGCTCCATTATTCTCCCTTTGTCTTTTAAAATTGTTCCGATTGTTGACCGGCTGTAGCCTAATGCTTTCCCAATGGCTGATGGCGTTTCACCTCTCTCCTATCTCTTTATTATTTCAACTTGACTTTCCATGGTGATTGTTTTCCTTTTCTTTGATGCATCACCAGCACTTGCATCGGATTTATGCTTTGGAGGCATCATTGTAAGGGTAAGAGAAAGAGAAAAACGGGACCGTGATCTGACTTAAAATAATGGACGGTGATCTCTGTTCCTTGAGCTGATGAATCGCTGAAACCGTGCAATGTTTTCATGAGCATCACAAAGTAGTGCGTGCATTCGTTATTACGAACCATTGTATTTAACACTTTTTTAAACATAATAGGCCTTATGACAGTCCGTTTGTAAATATGAGTTGTCCGTAAGCCGGACGTTTGTAATCCGGGACTGCCTGTATTCAACTTTTCCATTATAATGAGCATTATTTAAAATAAATGCACCAAAAAAACATCAGTCATTTATCCCCTCACAACTTAGCCTCTCACCATTCAACAAATATAAACAGGAAATCCCTTTTCCACAAGGGAATGTTTAATTGACTGTTGATGTATAACAGATTCTGTCCATATGAGTTCCAAAACATTAGAGGATGTTCTTTCCCCAGGGAATGCTGGGAACTTTATATATCTGCAGAACCACATTCTCCACTCTGACACACAGAATCGTTCATAAGTCACAAGACATTTTCACAATTTATGTTAAACTCAGTCCCTTCCTCCTGAACATTTTCAGTGGGTAAGAGGGCCATGCAGATCCTGTTTTATCTGGTAAAGGAAGAGTTCTATTGAGGTTCCTCTGCTTTCAAATGACTTGTATTCTGACAAGTTCTGTTTAAGGGACGGGCAAATCCATGACATCATCCATGACTTGCTTTTATAATGATAGGTTAGGAACCACATAAATCAGTCCATGTTGTTTTCCATGTTCCGTAACATAAATATGCTGCAATTTTCATTTGGTTAAACAGGTGTGGTTGTATACAGAATTTGGGCCCATTTCAAACTGCATTGTTAGGTCACCCCATCTGACCAAGAACAAGATGTACTGTTGACTTCCACAAAACAGCAAAATGTCAACAGTGGTTCCAGCAGTTATTCCTCAAAGAGAAGTAAAGCCTAAAGCTCAGGTGAACTATGTTATTTTCTTTGTATTTGGCAGCACAGAGGCGGGGGGCTCATTCAGTGTGGTGAGTGATGAAGGACACTGGAGGAGGGGGTGTGGTGGGGGCGGCTGCTCTGAGTGTTGAGTAGCCTGTCTTCTCCCACCACTGACTTCTCACGAACCGCAGCTGTATGACTCAGTATATGACATGGCAGACCACACAAGCCCACAGAAACACCCCCTGCCCCTTCAACCCACACCCCCTCAGAATCACACAAAGATGGCAAGCCGGCAGAAGTCTGGAACTATCATACAGTTGCCCATTCATTGAGTTGGGACAAGCATGGACATTTGTATTAACCAGTATGTTGTTACTGTACATAACAAATTATAAATCTTGGTAAAATAATCTCAGGCACTCAACTCTTAGTGCTTACTTTGTCCACACTCCATAGCAACCTCTCCTGCTTCCATTGTTAATTTTAAGTTATTTGGAATGTTTGCCTGTCCAAGATTTCTGAGATTTCTGTCAGTCACCAGAACTGTCAGTCTGTCAATACTGATACTGATCAGTCTGACTGATACTGTTTCATTATTTATTTCTTCCTATATGAAAAATAAAAATAAAATTCAATACTAATGCTAATGCAAACAAAATATAAGTTAAATATATTTTAGTGTGTGCACATTCCATTTTATTTTCCAACATACCCAAAGGTACATTTCACATGTTTGTTCTACATTTTTAATATATTGTGGTGTCCCTTGGGGTTGGGCGACACTCACGGACCTTTACAGAGGGCGTAGGCAGTTAAATAACCTGGAGGAGGCAGTATTCAAAACAAACAATGACTTTATTAAATTAATCTTGACAAAACACAAAAGGATGGGGTATTCAACACAGTCTGTTATGTTTTGCAATTTTCTGTTCTGCTTGTTTTTGTATTTTATTATTTTCTCATTATTCACTTATCATTCACGTCAGTTTCCCCGTCTGTCTGTGTTCCTTGTTATTCGGATAATCCACTCCTTGTCTTTGTTGTTGCACTATTCAGGTGATTTCGGCTATCTTGCGTTTCTATCTACTGCTATCATTCTCTCTTTCGTTTTCCTATCCTTGTGCGTTTCTCTCCTATCGCATTTTCTGCACACGTTTTCTACCTATGCGCTCCTCCCCTCTGAACTGTGCACGTGTCTACCTGCTCTTCCAGGTCATTTATTTTCATTGTGTCTATGTGCTTCCAAGTCCGTGTCTTTTGTCTCCCCCTGTTATTGTATTAGTGATCCTAATTGTTCTCACCTGTGTTCTTGCCCTTTTCCCCTCCCAGTCACACCTGATTCCTCTTGTGTTATCTTCCCTGTTTGTATTTAAGTTCCTTGTTTGCACTTGTTTGATGTCAGAACGTTGATCAAATTTCTCAGTGCCAATTGTTTGTAAGCCTAAGTTCTTTGTGATTTCCGAGACACCCCTTTTGTTTGATTCCATGTTTTTGCCTGCTGATTCTGTTTTGTTTGCTTATCTGCTTATTTGGTTTTGATCTTTGGACTGCCCTTGACTACTCTTTTTGGATTTTGTTCTTGTACCTTCTCTGACTCTGACTCTGATTCTCGGCTTTGAACTTGGATTGATCAATAAACGTTCCACCACTCACTAACACACCAACCTACTCCCTCCCAGTGTGACAGGAGTCAGTCCATTAAATAGGTCTCCAAATGTCCTTCAGCTCTCCATAGTCCCAATCGCTTAACTTTGTTCAGGTGTGGGACTGCTGGGAAATGTAGTTTCTCTTCAGTGGCTCCCAAGAATTAAACAGGCAGGCCGCTACTTCCTCATCCCACCCCTTGGGATGCCAAATATCCTCCTCCTCAGCTCTGGCCTAGGTAGGGCTGTCCAGCAGTGACCATCTGGTTTCCTTTGTCTCCATTCACCTCCTGTAGAAAGTATCTGACAGACATTAGTGAATGACTTAAGTTGCTCACCTTGACCGCCACCAACTGACCACATGTGGGTACTGGTTCAGGACTCCACGGATGGAACAATCACCCCTCGGGCTCTGGGCTTCACCAGCTTCCCATGGCTTCTCCAGTGAACTTTTTGCCATTTTGTGATCTGTGATCCCCTTCTTAGCCTTTTCTGCCACTTCCCTTTTGCTTCAGGGGGTCAGGTGTGGTAACCGGGGAAAACATGCTCTTCAACACACAGTTAATTTCATTCTCTGATTTCTTTTCCACATTTGCCTTTAAATCACCTTTCCACAGACTTTCCCTATGGTCATTCCATTTAAACATCCGCCTGTTCCGTTTCCCGTTTTTCTTCCGACGAGAACTTCTGAACTCTAGTTGTTTGTCTTTTAAATTTTATCAGAACAGATGGACTCACCTCATCAGGAGATGGTCGGGTGTTCAAGACCTCATCAGCCATAATTAGGAGACCTTCCTCAATACTATGGTCCCACCATAGGTCATCCTCAGCATACTGCTCCTCCAGTTCCCCCCAAGGTCCGGCAGGCTAAGTGGGACTGAGGACCATTGATCCCACATCTGGTCATCATTTCCTGCCAGCTCCACTAGCTGCGAGATCTCCACCTGCGTGCTATAGTATTTTGTGACAGGAACACACTTTGCACGTTCAAGTTCCGCACTCACCCTTTCCAGTCAATCTTGTAGATCAAGCAGAGTTTCGGTTTAGATTTTTAAGGTGTCACAAAAGGAGTTTACTCTGGCCTGGTGCTGGTCTTCCTTTTCATCCTGACTCTCGCTCAAGACATTTCGTTTCTCTCTCAGTAGAGGGAGCTCTTCATTTTTCTTTTGTTCGGTTAGGAGGGCTGTAGAGGTGATACAGTGAAGTTCCTGCAAAGCCAGAATCTTCTCTTCTTGCTTTACAGAAAACTCATGCAGATCCAAAAACCCCATTTCGACTCCCTCCAGCTGTCCAAGCTGCTGTGCTTGTTCCCTTAGTTGGATCCTCACCTCGTCCAGCTGCGCCTCCAACTCCCGCCTTCCCTCACGCTCTTGCGCCACTCGGCTCTGGAGTTGCTCTGCCTCAGACATGCGTCTTTGCTGCTTTCCTCCGCTCCGCCTCCTTCTTCTCCTCTTCCTCTTTAGCCTGGTCCTGGGATTTCTGGATGTCCAGACACTGCAGATGCTCTTCCTCCAACATCTGTGTTAGGTTTCTCACCTCTTCTTCCAGCTCCAGGCTGTGGGCTTCCACACGTCTCATCTCATTGCCAAGAAAGGTTTTCCCTCTCCAGCTCCACAGCCATGTTCCCGATCTTCCTCATGGAGTCCATGTGCTCATTCAGAAATTTCCCAATGGCCACCAGGTGGTGCTCCTCCAAGGTCCCCAACTCAGCCTTTGTCCTGTCCAGCTCAATCTTAGCATACTTCAGCTCTTGAACTGGAGGGTGACTCACTATCGGTCCTCAACCATGGCCGCCCATCTCTGGTTCTTCACCAGGGCTTCCTTCTGGTCAACACAACATTTTTCCAGTTCCTGGACCTCTTCCTCTACCCTTTATTACAGCTATTGCCTCTCCCAACTCTGCTTCTAAAACAGTACATTTCTCTGCATTACTTCTATGCTGCTTTTGTGGCCTACCTGGGATCTTTTTTCTCTTTTCCCTAGGAGGCACCACAGAGCAGGAGTGGCCATTTTTCTCTCAGACTCCTTTCTTTTCTTGTCCTCCCTTCAGTGTTTTCCACACCCTGTCCATTTCACCGATGGCATCAGTCAAGTCGGGAGCCATTCCAGCTAAAAAGGAGCATTTGAGGGCTGGACTTGCTTGAATGTATAATTAGAGGGAACATCTGTGCACTTTTGACAGGTGCTTGGGCCCCTCTGCCTCCAGTCAAGACTCCATGTCTGGATCCACTGTCCAGTCCTCTTCCATCCTGGTGTCTTTCTAAAAAACAACCACAATCCAAACAGCAATTCAAACAGCAATCCAACAACTCTCTCCAAAACACTCACCATACCAACCTACTCCCTCCCTGTATGACAGTAGTCAGTCCTTTAAATAGGCCTCCAAATGGCCTTCAAATAGGCCTCCAAATAGCCTTGACTTCATTCAGCTGTGGGACTGGTGCGGGCTGCTGGGAAATGCCGTGTTTTCCAGTGGCTCCCAAGAATTAAAGAGGCAGGCCGCTATTTACTCGTCCTGCCCCTTGGGATGCCACAATATGCATACAGTATATTGTTGGACCAATTGCAAATATTTTCATATAAATTCAGATGTATTTAAAAAAATATGTTGTAATTAATCATATGTCTGCGGTCTTTAGCTCTTGGTTTGGAGACGAGGTCTTTGGTTATGATATTGACCTGAATTAAATATGAATAACATAGCTTAAAAATGGCAAACGAACAGGACTGCAACTGACTGTAAGCATTTGCTTCAACAGACATATCTACTTATCGGGAGAGGCTATGGCATTATTGGCATGGAAACAGCTTTGTCATATGCTGTGTACAACACATGCTACATATGTTGTATAAAGTCATAGTGTGTGCAGTATGTATAAGTGGTATGAGCTATGCATTATGTACTGTGTTGTTAGAACTGCATTGCTTCAACACTATATATCACTGTATAAATGTGTGCCAGTTTAATTTTGTTTTTATTTGCCGTCCTTCACTTGATAAGGCATCACGGGATATATATTTTTCTGCATAGTTTTGGCATATGAAATTGTTAGTATGCTATATATTTTTTTTATATACTATACCTTTTTTGAATACCCTTTAGTCATACATTCTGAAAAAACACACTAATAGTGCTTTCCCCAGTTATTTTGCTCGCACACCGATTGAGACGCAGGTACTGCGTGACGCACCCCATGGTTTTTTTACAGAATGTACCAGTGCCCAGGGAGGGAGCGCTTTGGGCTGCAGGATCATCTCATCATGCACCAGTGGCCACTCCAGTTGATCAGGTGCCTGCAGTCTGTCTGCACCAGCTGCGCATGAAGTGACACAATGACTGCAGTGCAGCAGGTATGCTGCATAGTGATGTTGCAGGGATGAGATGGGCAAAAATAAAATTTCATGCTAAAAATTGATTATTGGAAGGGCACACAATGAAGCTCATTGTTCAGTCCTTCCTCCTGAACTTTCATTTCCAAGCAAAGTTTCCAAAGTTTTCCAAAGAAATGAGTGTTGCAACCATTCATGTTATTAAATGAATTCAAGGTTGGCTGGCTGAGCCTTCAAACTGCCATGCCTGCACAGCCTTTCAAAGCACAACGGCACACACGTCAGTTAGACCTCAGGGAAATGTCACCACTTTACAAAATAAAATAGAATAGTATGGCGTGACTAAATAAAACGTTTGTTCCCATCCCACCAACCCCCCACCTACTGATGCAAATGTTAAATGCTTCATAGCCCCCTGAGCAATGTGAGTGTCTCATCTTGTTCAGAGCTGGCACAAGCTGTACTGTACCTGACATTTCTTAGTGTGAGTCACCTATGTCCATCTGTACCGTTTAGTAATTCCTCTCTGATTGAAAAATAAAAAATAAAAAACACGAGGGGGAAAAAGGGCCTGTTTCCTCCCACTTAGAGCATTGCATATAAAACGTGAGTCACTGAATCCCCCCACCTCGCCTCCCACCACACGCCCACTAGTCACGCACGGAGGTGCTGCTGGGACGAAGGACTAATTACACAAACAGAAAAGAGTATCAACAATGAATTGGTTAGCAGACCTACCTCGGCCAGTTTCGCCGTCATCCTATGAAATACGCTGGAGAATGGCGGCACTTTGTTCCCCTGCGTTGCTATGGTTTCCAGCCCGTTCGTCACACAAGTGTACTGTAGCCCCCCCCACCCTCCCCAGCCCCTTAACACACTCCACAGCCCATCGTTCAGGAAGAGGCTGACAGAGGTGGCTCATTATTCTGCTGGAGAGGAGAAATTTGGCTTCTTGGTATTTTAACTTTAATTTCAAACGGTATTAAATGAAATCAAGTTAGCATTAAAAAAATAATAAGTAAGAACCAAGAATGTTGCAAAGGACATCTCCTGTCATAATTAAACACTGCATTCCAAGAATGGAATAAAGTAGAGCTGTGCATGGGGATCATTGTTGAGTCTAATATATCAATCAATACATGGTCAACAAAATAAGCAATCAATGCATGACTAAAGAGTAAAAACATTTTCCAACGGTCTCCCAAATACTGGGCTTGGGTGAGACAAAGGGATGAAATGGCGCTGGGGCAACAGAGCTGGGTCAAAACCTCCCCAATCTGCCAGCCATCACAGATAATCCAAATTCGCCGCTGTGTGTGTGTTTAGATGAACTAAGGAAGCCACATGGTACAATGCGCATGTCAGTCAAACATGGCGGACGAGGAGAACCGCCTTGTTTGCCCTTGGGTGTCTATCATTATGAAAATCATCCCCGTACTTTATTATAATTATTATTTTATCAATGACACATAGAACTAACTCTGCCACGTCTCCTTTTGATGGTCGAGTAGCAGATAGAAAAATAACACACGCCTATTGATGTGATCATCAAGCTTAATCCGTCAGCCCTAAGACTTTTGGACTTACCAGCATTAATAAGGTCATTAGTGTTTTGACACAAATCAAATGCGCAAGATTAATTAATTGTGCCTTCGTCTGTGGATAACAGCAGTGCATAAATCGACTGGCCACACACCTGCAATAACGTATGGCGTTAAATCATAAATGTTATGAGCTGGCAGCTGTGTGAAGAATTGGTTAGAGAATTAACTAATAACAGGCGGATTGCAGGTTTGAATCCCAGTTGGGGTAAAGCTGTTGTATCCTTAAGCAACATCAGGACACTGACCAATTTGTACCTGTCAGTACATATTGTTCAAATGACCACCTGTTTAAACAGGTGATATGTAAGCTGCATATATTGCCCTGGAAAATGGTGCCTGCTAAGCAAATATATGTGAAAAGAACATTCTATGATGTGTGTCAAATTCACAACTTCTCAAACCGTTTTGTGCCCTGGCTGGCTCTCCTGCAAATGGATATAACCCAGATTTGGGTTTTTCTTTGTACAGGAAGGATTCATGATAAAGCTCCTTACACACACTTGTGTGTGTGTGTGTGGGTGTGTTCATGTCTAGGGGTGCTATTATCTGCTTCCACGGTGAGTGGGGCATTATACTGTAAATGCACAGTCATAATCCTTTATACATTTCACTCCATCATTATTCAGGTGACACAATTCATGTGGTTATGAATAGCAACAAAGAAGGTATATATGCAGGGGGTAGACAACATAATGTAAACACCAAACAATATATGAATATTTTTGAACTAATAAGGAGGTGGGCCACCCTTTGCCTTCAGAACAGCTTCAATCCTTCTTGGAATGCTTGGAGTTTTGAACTGTTTCTATTGGGATATTGGACCATTCTTCAAGAAGGAAAACCTCCAGTCCTTTGAAAGAGCAAAGACTTTATAACACCCATTTTGAACAAAATACATATCACTCATCAACCTGCACCTCTTTGCCTGCCTAAACCACATATTATTATGTGCAACTGAACAAAAAGTGTGAGCATTAAAGGCATTTATTTCACAGTGGCATATGAAATAAGCACATTTTGTTACAGGAGTGTGTTAGGGTTAACCTCTGTCACATGTTGGAGCAGGACAGATGCATAAAAGTGGCACATAACAGGTTACACATTTGAAGGGTGAGTGCCCAGTCTCGTGGTGGTTACAGTTTATCCCCCGTCTCCAAGATAAACACACTCATTCTTGCAATGGCATTGAACTCCAGGCTCAAGACTCTCAAGACAAACATCTACAATTCATGCCAAAGCGAGATCAATTATCACTTACTTGGTTAGCGATCGTCATGGCTCACTTAGGATGCATTGCATAACTCATTTATATAGCCGGATCTTAACAGGGATAATCAGTGTAAGGTGCCCCAGGGTGCAATGGCAGTGGACCGCCCCCAAAATCAAACCCACGGTCCCCTCATCTGGACAGCCCAGTGCTCAAGCACTTCCTCCTGTATTCTTACTGGTAAAATACAAAAAGCAATGAAACAGTAAAATACCTCCTTCAAAAAAAAACCATTATGATGCATATTTAATGAAAAGCTGTCAGGAAAAATGCAATATACAAATTCATACAATACATACAATAACAATGCAGTTGCACTTTACACTTACTTCACCCTGTTATAGCCATATTCGTCCACGAGGCACGCACAACACCAAGCAGAGTGCACTAACCATGATATAAGGAGAAGAAGGAGTAAAAGCAATGAGGTTTTAAACCAAAGTACATTTCCATTGACTATTCTTAAGATATTCAACCTAAAATTGGTTGAAATGAAATGTACTTTGGTTTCAAACCTTGTCACTTCTGATTTAACATCTTCCGTGGTGCTGAGCACAGTCCTGAAATGCACCAGGTGAATCATAGGACTGTAACCAGTGCTTTTGTGATTTCAAAGATATTAGTGTTCCTATGACACATAAAGGTTATGTGTTTTGCAGAGGCCCAGCATGGAGCCACTGGTATATCCCTGGGCAGGAATGACACATTTAAAGAGCCACTTGACAACTTACCCACCTGCTGATTTATATTGTACATGCCAACTGAATTTTTTCCTCCTAATATGTTTTTCCAAATATATTTCAGGGAAGATTTATCATTGGCATAGTTAGCACAGCTATTTTTTGTCTTTTCCATTCTTTTATCTTGAAAATCTGGATTTCAGAAATGAAGTCACAAAAATAAAACTTTAATACAATGCACAATCATAATTGTATTACATAATGTATCAATGCTGCATTGTGTCTTTCCCTATTAAGTCGATTAATTAATTCGTAAATTCATAATATGTTCATAAATTAAACTACACTTCCAACTTTCCCTGCGT
The DNA here is from genome assembly GCA_029706075.1 of Aldrovandia affinis. Lineage (NCBI taxonomy): Eukaryota > Metazoa > Chordata > Actinopteri > Notacanthiformes > Halosauridae > Aldrovandia > Aldrovandia affinis. Next base: position 1,333,546 of record JAINUG010000086.1, read on the forward strand.
GTGCCTTGACTTTACTCACAGCATGGCATGCAGCCTTCAGGCCCTCACATCTACTGAAATCCCATGCCACACCACAGAGTAGTCACAGGGTCACAGGGAATTCATGCCGCTGTACAGTGTAATGAATCTGTCAGTCAAATTTGGAGTACCAAGAGAACTGTCTGTTCTCCCTTTAGAAAAAAAGACCTGTCAGGGTGACAGGAAAGTTTGGAGCAGTGGTTAAGAACCAAGATTGTGATCAGAAGGTTTAAGGTTCAAATCATAGGCCAGGCACTACAATTGTACTCATAAATTGAACATATAGCCATGCTAATTTCTAAAGCTATGCAAAATGATAGGCTCTCTAAGCTGTACTGGACAGTCAATTATTATTTTATTATTATTATTAGTAGTAGTATTATTATCATTATTAACCATCATCATAATAGCAAAAAAGTACTGTAACTTGCACCTGAAGCATTTGACTACTTTGGCAAAGAGCTGTTCATTTGCAAAAGAATGCTTTGAGGACCCTAACTGTTTTGATTATGATTTGAATCAGAAAATACAAAATATATACACTGTATATTGTTAAAAATATGTTGCAATTCATTGTCCTGTGAGCATTGTGCATTCAAACACTAATAAGTAAGATGTCTTGCTCCTCACTGTTAGTAGGCAGAGAAACAAAAGAGCAGAGTTTCATATGTACGTGGGGCTTATAAATGTAGTTCCCCAGAGAAGGTGGCTTGTGAAAAAAAACTATGATTACGTGCAGAGGGTTTAATTCTCAATGACTCACCTTGAGCTCACACCAGTGTATAAAAGGCTCAAGGCCCTGGGGGACACGCTACAAGGTTCTAATTCATAACACTCTACCTGGCGGGACCGGATTGCCTGGCAACGCATGTTGGCAATGGCAACTATGAGTTGGAAGAAAGGTGTGCTACTCTCCTCAGTGTGAAAGATGACTGTGAAAGCTTTGTGTTTGACGAGAGCTTAGGTGTCTTACTTACACATGCTTGTTTGTGAGTGGGTGTGCATGTGTTTGTATGCCAATATTGAGGTAGAACATAATCAAAAACAGGATAAGACATGTTTTATTTGATTGGGGTAATAGTGTAATAGTGATGGTATCATACATGAGCATTCTCATGTGTTCTCAGTATGTACAGTATGTAATTACGCACAAGCAAAACAAATTACTCACCTTGCAAATAAACTCATATACGGGCATTTATTTGGTCATAAAATAACTCTTGTGGGAGCTAAAGCATATTTTCTGTTTGTGGAGTGTATTTACTATATTGTTAAGAAAGAACAGTCACAAAACAAATATGAATTTGCCGAAAAAAAGAACATTTGCTGTTAAAATAATTTCAATCTTGAAGATGGCTTGAGGCTGAGTTGGTGTTCTGCATTCATACCTGAATTGGCTGCACTTCAAAAAAGTTTAATGGGAGATTAAACGGCTATTGTGTTGACTGTCATTCATGAAAGGACTGATGATGCTGCAGCTCTGCCTCTTTGGGGAAAACTTAATAAATTCACCCGCCAGTCCACCTATTAATCACTATATAAATGTTGGCATTCCTGTCGTTGATAGGATAACAATTGTCTCTGTCTCTGAGTTTTAATTACCAGCCCTGCGCTAATCGGGCTCAAATACACTTCCGTCGCCCAAAAATATAGCAACCTTGTGGCTAACTAGCCTGCATGTGACTGGAGCCCATTGTTAGGTTACATTTTACATTTGACATTTTAAGCATTTAGCAGACGCTCTTATCCAGAGCGACTTACAAGATGTGCATTAATACAAGGTAAGAACAATCATAGTACACGCAAGAGATCAGTGCAGTAATACAGCGATAGACATCATTGCAGGCAGCTGTGTGCCATACCTGTAACACTGGGAAGGAAAAGGTTAGTAATGTTTGCTCACAGGTTACTGTGCACAGAATTAAGAATTATAATGAAGAAACCGGTATCAGCTATAAATGAGAGTATACTGCATGCTGAGACTTAATGCACCCCCTGCTGTGTTTCTTGTACTTTCAGGTTCGCATTGAGCTCTAATAGCAGGCTATAGTAATTTAAAAGGATAGACTCACTTGAGCAAGAAAGAGAGACACTAAAAGAGTTAAAACCAGCTGCACCAGAGTTGACTGTAGCAATCTAGCAAAGAGGAAAGTGATGTTGAACTGTTCTCACATCACTCTGGGCTTAAATATAGGGCCTCACACCCTCGTTTTTGCACGATGAATGCGATCACTGACGTAAAGAAAATCTGTGCCCGTTTATCGCACGTTCTACTTATTTTTAGTTGCAGCCATCAAAATGAAAACTCTCCCACATTGCATCTTATTAGCACTGATTTTTATTTTCTCCAGGCAAGATACAAAAGCAGGGGATAGGAAAAAGGTCACTATCGTTCACATTTTCAAAAGCGTCATAAGAGCGTCAAAGCGTCATAAGAGCCCTGTTTCCAGAAACATCTGAAGAAATTATGTATGGGTTGCTAATACCCATCTAACAGGTTTCATGATTCCAAATCGAGTCTCACAGCCCTGATCTAAAATGCAAACACTCACATCGGTTCATAAATAGCCTACAGAAATGAACATAAGTAATGACGTTTTTTAGTTTGTTAGTCACTGGAATGGGTGATGAAAGTGATTTTGACAAGCTATCCAAGAATCCAAGGCCATACAATGAATACTGTTGGGTGGTGTTCCCATTTAATAAACAACTTACACATACATAATTCAATGCAATATTGCCGTGATGGAGTGACCTTACTGTTGTGTAGCTTAGTGTAGTGCAGAGGTAGGGTTCACTACTTCATGGAACACCTGTGACCTATATACACCTGACCTAACACAAAAGTTTACTGACACCCAGTGGCAAGGAGAGACAGTGCAACATACACAAAGACTGTACAACACATTCTAAATGGCATGTACTGTACTTATTAAACGGTTCCAAAGGAACTGCTGCTTCCATTTCAGCCTGATTTCAAATACCTCTATTGTGATCAAAGAGTGATTAATGTTGTCCTTTAATAAGCTCACGACAGGAAATATTTCCTATTATAAATGTAGTAAGTCCTATCAAACAGGAAATGAAAGAAGGTGTGTCTAAACACATTGCCCGTCTCCATATGTGGGTTTAAACAGACCGGCCTACTGCACATTACAAATGAAAACCATGTCACTTACAGTGTGGCCTTCACTGGCACTCTTTGAATTGGTCTATTGAGGTTGCTAAATGAATCACATTAATTTGTATAACTGCACTGAACGCCAACCCCAATAGATGATGAACACTCAGACTTCCTAACTTATGAGATTATGTACTCCAACTCCAAAAGTATTCATACCCTTGATAAAAGATTAGCAAAAAGGGCAGTATAAAATTACTTGTTGATAAAAAATATTTTTCTCTGAGCAATTAAATAAATAAATATATTCTTTACTTATTAAAGAATATAATTTTTCAGTTTTTTGATCATACAATATAGCAGGGGTGAATCGTTTGAGTTTACTGTATATAATGTATCCCCAGAAAGCATTTTGTTCTTTGAAATAGCATAACATTATAAAACACTATTGTAAGAACATAGTTATATTTGAAATGTGCCCATGCAGCAGTAACAATGTCCCTTAAAGATTGCTGATTTATCACATATCGCCCTCTAGTGTATACCTGTGGAACAAAACACCTCCACACACAGGACTTCTTTTGATGCAGGTTGGGAGTCATCCATAACACAACGTCCATAACTGGAGGAACTTAGGTCACGGTTTCTGCAAATACAGTGTCTTTCTCAAACTCCATCATGATTGAGGTGGCTTTGCTGGAGGTTGAGTGTGGATCCAGAAATAGCTTGATTGACTTCAAACCTTATGATAATGGTTTAGATTGGTTATGGTGTTTAGGGATATTTCCATCTCTTTCTATTTCCCAGACTTTGCAGAGTGGCCTTGAGTTCAATCATTTTTGACTTGATGTAGTGGTACATTTTTCCCTGCAGACCCAGGGTGTGGGTGTTCCATAGATCCTACATGTCATATGCGACAGAACATCTAAAAACTTCTAATTTGGAGGAAGGAGGTTTGCACACGGGACAATTAGACTGGTGATACATCCAAAGACTAGAATGCGTTATATGCTGTTTGCTGGGATCATTTATTTCACTAAGCAAAGAGTGGTCAAAAACATCAAACCATGAGTGTCAGAGTTGCGTGTTCATACTCTGGTCAGATTTTTCCATATTGCTGAGTAAATTATATTTATCTAATAAACATATCACATGCAGAAGTGCAGATAAAAATGAGAGTAGTATAAGATCAGAAAATAAATACCTAGAAAGGGAAATAAATGTTTCATTTTGGTCAATGGCACTCGCATGTAAGAAGATACTGAAAATTGAACGTTCCATTTAGGAGATTTTGTCATAGATAAATTATTTAAATGAAAGGTGTTCATTCATTTTTATTAAGCAATTGTTAAAACAATTATTATTACTTTTTTATAATGAGGAAACAAGAGTACTGGCAATCTTGATGAGAGAGGAGAGATTACCTCAAGTCACTGTATCAGTAGGAACTTCATCAACTTACTCAAGGAGCAAGAACATCTTGAAAATGTCCAACCAGTTGTGAAAATAAACTATACTTATGTTTATTGATAACCAAAGAGATTTCAGGAATGGGCTATGGTGTGTGTGAAAGAAATGTGCACTGTGTATGTGTATCACTTATGAAATTAAATGTCCTATAGTGTGCTTAAACTGATAAATAAAAAGAGGGGCTACTGCCCCAGATGTGCATTATGCTCATATAAATATATTACACAATACAACAACTCGAAAATTATTCACAGTCTTGATAGAGATGAGCAAATTGATTAAGACTACGGACTTGAACCTGATCATGAATTTGTAGTTTGAATTGAAGATGGAGAGGCGGCACGGTGGTGCAGTGGATAGCACTGTCGCCTCACAGCAACAAGGTCCCGGGTTATTCTGTGCGGAGTTTGCATGTTCTCCCGTGTCCGCGTGGGTTTCCTCGGGTTCCGGTTTCTTCCCACAGTCCAAAGACATGCACGTTAGGCTAATTGGAGAGTCTAAATTGCCCGTAGGTATGAGTGTGTGAGTGAACGATGGATTGGCGACCTGTCCAGGGTGTATTCCTGCCTTGAACGCATGCTGGGATAGGCTCGACCCTGACCAGGAATAAGCGGCTTAGATAATGGATGGATGGATGGATGGATGGAATTGAAGATGGCACAAACCAAAAGATGAAAGATTCTGTATGTAAGAATGGTCAAAGATCCCCCAAATATGTTCACTAATCTCATAAAACACTATAGAAGACAGCATGTTAATTCAGATTTATTTCTGTTGGATTTTTATTTCAAATGTGAATAAATAAATTAACTAAAATGAATGATGCATAATTGGCAGTAGCCCAAGGAGGGAGGGATATAGTCGGCAAGATTCTCTGTATTTTGTCACACACCAGCGACCCCTGATGGTCAATCGAGTATCCACAATCTTCTGGTACAAAGCAGCACACAAAGGATCTTATCCATAGTTTAGTTATGCACGTGCAATGTGGAGAGAAGTCAGAAACTGCACAGCTGAGCTATCTGTTCGTATTGTCTTTGAATATATTTGTGTAATTAAGCGCCCCCTGACAAGTTTCATGTCTAAGGAGGGGAGAGTTTGGAGAGCTATTTTTGATATGCAATGTTTGCTCCAGAATAAGTACAATTGAATAAATGGCGCGCCACTACCATGCACTACAATGCCATTGTTTGTAAGAGCATCTATACAAGCAAAAAGAGAAAAGTGCTACTTCATTCATAGCCTTTATTTCTGTGAAATGTGTAGCTAATGTGACACCAGTATTTCTAATTCTTAATTAGAAAAATCCAGTTTTCAAAACCCGACTGCGTCAGTCCGACTCTGGCTGGGAGCCCCGATTGGGGGCGGCTTTTAGCTGTCTGCCCCAGGGGGTAGGGGGAGGGAAAGTCGGCAGGAGCTTGCCGAGGAGCAGCAGGGCATTCCTAAAGAGCAGGTGGGCGAAGTTCTGTCTCGGAGGAGGCGGATCATTGCCAGCCCCAGGATATTAGCTTGACCCGGAGGACAGGCAGCAGCCTCATGAGGGAAGGGCGAGTAAATAAAGAAATAAATATAGGGTTGAATTGGCTACTAAATTGGGAGAAAAACAGGGAAAAATGTGAAACAAATTCAAAATTAAGCTTTTGCCACTTAGCTTCCTTAATCTCCATCTCAGCTACTGAGTGATTGCCTACAGAGGTTCTTTAAAACATTCAATTTCAATCATGGGAACACTGGCACAGACAATTGTGTAATAAATGTACCTTTAAAAAACACACCACAAAGCAAAATGGATCTGGAATATGGATTGTAGAGTGATTGGGGATTGGTGACACAAACAGGACCGTTCTAAAGGGTGTAGGCAATGTAAGGAAGGCAGAGAGGAGACAGGATTCCCAAAGCAATAACTAAAACTAAGGAATCATGTCAAAATTAACAGCAAAAACAATAACTTCAACTTAAACATTCAAACACTGGGGATGCCTTTTTTTCAGTAAAGGTACACGCTTGAATATAAAACAAAACTCTATGAAATGGTATAGTTAGGCATTTTTCAAAGCACGTACATAGCAGAAGTCTGAATACAAACAACTTATTCCATGCATGTTGTATTAACTGGAGGAACTTAAGCAGGTGCTTATGTTAACTCTGAATAGGGCCCAAAGTGTCTCGTGTCTGTGCAAGCATCTTTTAGACTGGTGTGAAAAGAAGCGGCGGCTGACATCACATCTTTCAGAGGAGAGCACATGCTTGTCTACACTCTCCCGAAGTGACAGCGGAGGTTGCAGCGAGCACAACTTAAAATATGATTGCCAATTCCAAATTGGGAGAAAAAGGAGAAAAAGGAATTGTATTAGTATGAAAGAATATAGTTGTCCCATTTTTTTGAGCATATAATATAGCTCATTACCTGCATTAATATATACCTGTTTTATACCTTTTGGAGTTGACTGTATAACCTGTACTGTACTGCACTTGCATTATTTATTTCATGAGCAAAATCCATTTGGTGTCCTACATAGTATTATACAAATAATAATTTTATGAGGCTAGATACTTCATGAAGAAATGTAGGTTAAGTACCCTGCTTCCGGAGAGAACAGCAATATCCAACCTGGTAATCAAACATGCAACCTGGTGACAAGTCGGTTTCCCTATTCACATGCTACTAAGTGCCAATGCTATTGTCCTTTTATACAGTGTGTTCCTTGGCTGACTGTATGGGAACTGGAGGTACTCTGTGTTTCCCCAATCAGACTCTGAATAGTCAGGCTCAGACTCCATATAATGTATCAAACTGTGTAGACAAGCTTGGATGGAACAAAAGCCTCTGGCACTCAAGGACCAGGGTCGTTTACCATTAAGGATTATGAATAAAGGATAAGGGATCATGAAGTGAAAGGGGGACCCTCCCAGATGTCTATAGTGTGATATGTTTTTCCTTACCTCAAAAAATGGTTCAATTTTTTCAGTCGTCTCATACAGCTCCTCCAGTAGACAGCACTGCAATGTAGCGCAAAGCTCTGGTTATGTAGTTCAAAGCAGGAAGTCCTGCCTGTTCCCATTTTAATGTATATGTAGTGGCTATGCTAGTACTGTTTTTAAGCATTGTTTGCTTAAAATGTATATAATGCATGATTTGTATCTTGTCTTTTGGTTTGCTTTCACTTTTCAGTTTGTTTATTTCGTTTTTCCTGAATTTAACATTTATGAAATCTGAATAATTGATGGTAAATTCAAATTAAACTTGAAGCCTGGTAATGTGCTATACTGCCGACTGATTCGCTGTTCTGTTGAATTGCATGTGCAATTGCACGTTCCAATCAGATAAAATATGCTGTTTCATTTTTGGATATACTTCTGTGGTTTTTATGTTCAGCTGTACAGTATATAGTCTCACTGTGGTGGCATCAGCTTCAAATAATTATAACGGTAGGAACAATTTTATGACGATGCAGCCACTGCTGTAATCAGCATAGCTTGAGATTTTATAGTTTTATCTGCCAGACCTGTGCTGTTCCAATGCTGTTTGTCCCATTGCTTTTATTTTATTCTAGAGATGCATCTCTTTTAACCTGTCTTCTGCTTGTATTTATTGTTGTCAAGGGATTTTATATCATTGCTCTGGTATTGCCATGCTATTGCACCTATTTTTATTACAAGTCATCTTAACCCTTATTTATTGTGTTATTTTGACTTCTTAATTGTGCAATCGTGTCTCTGTTTAAAGTAGAAATAAATGTACTTTTCTGACAACCGCTTCCTCATTTATGTTGGTAAATGCACCTGTAATTTAAGCACCTGTGTTCCCTACTCTGTTGTGGCATCAATGTCTCCCACTCTGCTAAAGGGAGTGGGTGGACTACCTCTTACTGCCCTCTAAAGGTTAGAAGATATAATTACATATTCTAACTTCTATTCTAACTTCCCCGACAATTGTTGCAATACTGTATGATGTAATACAAACAAAATTGATACAAACCTGATGGCCTATATTTTCTGAAATGCTTATCAGTTGTGAAGCAGGAAACATTGTCCATGAGAATTCTATAAATGTTCCAGTCATCACTTTTGTTAAGGATGAATTCATTATTGCTCTCATGTGACCAAAATATTGATCTTGAGTCTAACTTGGGTTTTGGGAGTTTTACAAAACGCTGTGAATAGCATTTTTATTTCCAGATAAAAGCCTGAATTCCTACTTGCTTGCTAAAGCTGCTGATGCAAAGTTTTTCCCACTTTTATCAAAGTTCAGTGAAATCTCAGGCAATATTCCTCACACAGTTCTTAGGATTGCAAAGTTTGCCAGTGTGTGAATCATACATCGTCAAACAGCTTTTATCTCAGATCTCAAGAACAAGTCCGGACAAAGCAGAAATATTGATGCCTCAGTTATACCACTTATCATGCCTGTGTGCACTCCACATGCTTAAGTTTACTTCTTATTTTTAATACACTTCTTATTATTAAGTCCACTTCTCATTCTTACTGTAAGCCCATTTCTCATACTGAAGTCAACATCGCAATCTGAAGTCCAATTCTCAAACAAAGTGAGGTCATTATCTTCACCTGTGCAGACAGAATGCAAAAAAATCATTAATATTACTTCAGCTGTAGGATCACATTTATTGTACTGAAACACATTAGAAATTACATCCAGAAAATAAACATAACATGTGTGGCCACCAGGAGGCGCTTCCGAGCCCCAATGTTAATTTAGTTGACTACGCCACTCGCACTATAAGGGGTGGCAAAACCGTGTTAAGTATTTCAAGGAAAAAGCCCTGCACAGGAAGTTTTCAATTGAATGAACTAGATGGAAGCTGATGTATAGGAAAGTATAAAATACTTGGCATACATGCCACATAGACAAATACATGATAGACACAGTAATAAAGTAAAAAAATAGATACACCAAGAGAGGGAGAGCACTCACTACCACCAGGGCTAACTTCCCTTAACAATAGCAGCGTCAGAGTACAGAGGTTCAGGCATGTTCAGGTGCTAAAGTGAATCTCAATAGTGAGGGAGATTGGTTACTATAGCACACTTATTGAATTTTTCACCGCACTCAAACACAATATTGCACTACACCCAGGAGTAAGAATAAATACATGCGTTACAAATAAATAGGGAAGCCACACACCATTAGAGTCACAAGTGCTTCACTGCAGTCAAGTAGTGAAAGGTCACACATCAGGATACACAAAAGCAAAATCTCCCCTAATGATATTGTACACTGCCCAAAGCCTAGCTGAGTAGGGACAAACTTTATTTAGTTACCGTGGCAGTAGTGACTGAAGGTGTATCAAGTAGTAACATATAAAATCAAGTAACATAAGGTAATATACTCTCAGTGGCCACTTTATTAGATACACCTTTGTAGTACTGGGTAGGACCCCCCTTTGCCCCCAGAACAGCCTGAATTCTTCGTGGCATGGACCAGCTTGAGATGACGTGTGCTTTGTGACATGGCGCATTATCCTGCTGGAAGTAGCCATTAGAAAATGGGTAGACTGTGGACATAAAGGGATGCACATGGTCAGCAACAAGATTCAGGTAGGCTGTGGCATTTAAACAATGCTCAATTGGTATTAAGGGGCCTTATGTGTGCCAAGAAAACATTCCCCACACCATTACACCATTATGGTGGCAGTGTAGTGTAATGGTTAGGGAACTGGACTTGTAACTAAGAGGTTGCTGGTTCTATTCCCAGGTGGGGGCACTGCCGTTGTACCCTTGAGCTAAAGGTACTTAACCTGAATTGCTTCAGTAAAATATTCAGCTGTATAAATGGATTGTATGTAAAGAAATGTAAAAACAACCTGTGTAAGTCGCTCTGGATAAGAGCGTCTGATAAATGCCCAAAATGTAAATGCAAAAATGTAAATTACACCATTACACCACCACCAGCCTGAATGGTTGACACAAGACAGGATGGATGTATGGATTCATGTTGTTTACGTCAAATTCTGACCCTACCATCTGCATGTTGCAGCAGAATTCAAGATTCGTCAGACCAGGCAACGTTTTTCCAATCTTCAACTGTCCAGTTTTGGTGAACCTGTGTCCACTGTCGCTTCACTTTTCTGTTCTTAGCTAACAGGAGTGGAACCCGGTGTGGTCTTCTGCTGTAGCCCATCCACTTTAACGTTTGACGTGTTGTGCGTTCACAGATGCTCTTCTAACGCGTGGTTATTTGAGTTACTGTCGCTTTCCTGTCAGCTTGAACCAGTCTGGCCATTCTCCTTTGACCTCTCTCATTAACAAGGCGTTTTCACCAGCAGAACTGCTGCTCACTGGATGTTTTTTGTTTTTTGCACCATTCTCTGTAAACTCTAGAGATTGTTGTGCGTGAAAATCATCATCGTGTTGATCGCCAGTTTCTGAGATACTCACACCACCCCGTCTGGCGCCAACAATCATTTCACGGTCAAAGTCACTTAGATCACATTTCTTCCCCATTTTTGGTCTGAACAACAACTGAACCTCTTGACCATGCTTTTATGCATTGAGTTGCTGCCACATGATTGGCTTATTAGATAATTGTATTAACGAGCAGGTGTACAGGTATACCTAATAATGTGGCCACTGAGTCTATATTTACAGTCAGGGTGCACCCCTCCCTCTCGCTGAAGCACCCACTCCCCTATTGCACTTCACTTCCCTCAATTTATTGCCTAGTTAAAACACAGCTCCTAACACACATCAGCAAGGTAAACAGTAGTAAGCCACAATTTTAACTGTTGCTTGAATGGACTAAACAAAACAGTAACTGAGCCACACTAGAGAAGGCCACTGCAATGGGACAAGACAACAACTAATTTTATGTCAACAGTAAAATGAAATGAGTTAACATCACTGGTTAAATACAGGTGGAAAAACAGGTTAAATACAGGCAGATCATACTGTTTATAGAAAGGGCTATGTGTGTCAACTTCACCAGACTGGACTATGGTACAGACACACCCAACTAAACATACATCCAAAAACAAAATAAAGAAGCATTCCAACAAATATGTACCCAGAAAATATACAACAAGAAATAAACTAAAAGAAACATGGATAATAGGCAACTATGCCGAAACAGGGCCTTACCTAGCTAAAAGGCTACGCTACCCCACCTTTCCCCACCGTAGCTAGGGCCCATCTAACAGCACACTAAGAAAATTAATTAATGTTGCGTCTTAGAAGCAATGCACTAATGCGCTATTAGATTCAACCATATGGAATATACCTACTTTTAAAATGTTAGTGGCTGGGACATGCTGAATGGAAGCACCCAAACCATGCCTGTTGGAAATTAAACCAGGAATTTGTTTACCAAGCTAGGTCAATTATATACACAGCGAATATAATAACATGGTGGCGATACATACATTCAGATTCACTGGGCCAATTAAGGACGGTGTCTTTGTATACAATATAAGGAGCTTCTCACATGGAGCAAGCAATGCTGCTAAACACAGAAATGTTTTATTTAGGTATTAGAAATTAAGTCTACATAGTAAACAACTTAAAAGCTAAAGTTAGCAACATAGCAGTTTTACATACATTCAGATTCAATTGGGCCAGTTAAGTACGGTGTCTTCATACACGATATAAGGAGCATTGCACACTGAGCGAATGACCACTGTTAAAAACAAATAAACATTGAACAAAAAGTTTGGAAATTTGTGTTTGGTAGATTATTTCTCTGTTGTAACAATGCTTCTTGGCAATACATTTTATACCGTTGGAAAGCCTGTTTATTTCCCTTTTAAATGGTGCCCCATTTGTAAGGAACATGCATTTGTGGGATGAGCAGCACAGCTGAGTATGTGGGTTGCGCCCATGAAAAATCTTTTGCCAAATCTTCTCTGCCAATGTCAAACAGCTTATTCTGCTGTTGCTATTGACTCTTGTTTGGTGTTGTTTGGTGGATTGGATGATTGAAGTCTATCAGTAACAAGGAAGAAACAAGACATATTGGCAATTTTACAATTTATTCATTTAACAAACAGTCAGGAGCCTCAGTAGCGTGTGGAAGAACCATACACAGCCACAACAGCCTGGCACCTCCTCCTCATGCTGGTCACCAGTGTGGTCACACACTGCTGTGGGATGGCATTCCACTCCATTCCACAAATCATTCCAGGATTTGTCGCAAGTCAGCCAACGTGGTTGTGTTGGTCACTCTAGCATGAACAGCACGCCCAAGCTGATCCCACAAGTTGAGGTTGTGGTCAGGACTGTTGGCAGGCCATTCCATTCTCTCTACTCCCAAATTCTGGAGGTAGTCTCTGATAAACCCCGCTCTGTGGGGGCGAGCGTTGTCATCTTGGAGGATGGAGTTCGGTCCCAGACTGTGGAGATATGGGATTGCCACTGGTTGCACTAGTTTTTCCAGTGATGGAGATGTCGCCCCACACCATCACACTGCCTCCACCAAAAGGTGTTACTCTATCGGAGCAGCAATCAGCATAGCGTTCTCCCCGTCTTCTCCACACTTTGACCCTACGATCCAACTTCCGTAGGCAGAATCTGGACTCATCGCTGAACATAACGTTCCTCCACATGTTCAGGTTCCAGTGCAGGTGTTGCCGACACCAGCGCAAACGTGCCTGATGGTGAAGGGCAGTCATGGCAGGCCTCCTGGCAGCCCTATGAGCCCGGAGATGCAGATGGCTGCGTGCAGTCTGTTCCGGATTGTCTGGTCCGAGAGCCGTGTGCCATATCGTCCTGCAAACCTTGACTGCAAATCTGTAGAAGACATCCTACGGTTCCTAAGTGCTGAAAGGGTGAGGAACCGGTCTTCTTGGGGTGTCATCTTCTTGGGATGCCCACTTCGCGGTGTGGCGTCCCCAAGGGTTGGGCGACACGCACGGACCTTGCAGGGGGCGTAGGCAAGTGTAAGAACACAGAGGAGGCAGTTAATTTATTAAACTAACACGAACAAGGGCAACACGAAACAAAGGGTGGGGTCTTCAGGGGAATACAAACAAAGTCCACAAATCCTTATCTCGTTGTCCAAGTCCGTTCCAATGTCCAAAATCCAGTTAAGTAGTCCGCAATCCAGTCCGTAGTCCAAGTCCAAAACAACCCAATTTCCAACAAACAAACACACTCCAATACGCTCTCCAAATCCTGGCTGGTCAACGACTTCCACAGGTTTCTCTCTCTCTCTCTCTCTCTCTCTCTCTCTCTCTCTCTCTCTCTCTCTCTCTCTCTCTCTCTCTCTCTCTCTCTCTCTCTCTCTCTCTCTCTCTCTCTCTCTCTCTCTCTCTCTCTCTCTCTCTCTCTCTCTCTCTCTCTCCAAACACACCGCACTCCTTCCCCAAACACGTTCCTACTCCTATTTCAGAACAATGGGATTCAGCCCTTTAAATAGGCCTCCAAAATGGCTTTCAGCTGGTCGTTTGTCCAATTGCCGTGTCCAGATGTCCAGACTCCATTGTCTCCGTTTGCCTGAAAAAACATCTGGCAGACATTACTGAGTGACGCAAGTTGCTCACCTTGACCGCCTCCAAGTGACCATATGTGTGTACTTGCTCTGGATTCCAAGAACGGAATGGTCACTGCTCCTGCTCTGGTCTTCACCAATCCTCCATGGCTCCTCCAGCGAACTTGATGCAGCTTCTCACTCTGAGGTCCTCTGCTAGGCCCCTTCCACCCCTCTTCCAGGTGGTCAGGCTCAGCAACCAGGGAAAACATTCTCTTTGAAAGATTGTTAGATGTATTCTTCACAATTGCATTTCCTTTCCACAGACGCTTCCCACGGTCCTTTCCTTGACAAGTCAGCCTATTTTGTTTCCGATTTTTCTTCCGGTGAGTCCTTTTAAACTCCCTTACTCTTCTCGGACTTTTCCCCTTCAGTGGAAGCAATGAACTCACCACTTCAGGAGAGGGTCGGGTGCTCCACCCGGCCTCAGCCATCGATAAGAGGCTTTCCTCAACGCTATGGTCCCACCATAGCTCATCCTCCGCAAACTGCTGTTCCTCCAGTTCACTTTCAAGGTCTGGCCAGCTGAGTGGGACTGAGGACCATCGCTCCCACTTAGATTCCGCTATCTGGTCATCATCTCCTGCTGGCTCCACTGGCTGTGAGAGCTCCACCTGTGTGGCAGAATCTTGTACACCGGGCACACGTTTTGCACACTCAAGCTCTTCACTCACCTCGTCCAGTTGATTTTGTAGATCCAGCAGAGTCTCAGTTTGGATTTTTAACACCTCGCGAAAGGATTTCTCTGTGGCCCGCTGCTGGGCTTCTATCTCCGCCATTTTCCCCTGAAGCTGTGCGGTCTGCTCCAGCTGCAGCTTCTGGACCTGCTCCTGGTGCTCCAGCGCACTCTTCTCTGCCGTCTCCTCCGCCTCTTTGAGTCCGCGCTCGAACCATCCCTTGGTGCCCTCCATGGACTGGATTTGAGCCTGCAGCTCCTCCACCGTCTGCTGTAGGCTCTCCAGCTCCCGAGTGCGGGCCTTCTCGTCGCGGAGCTGTGAGCGGATCTCCTCCTCGGTGCGGTTCTTGTCCTCGTGCAGGCAGCGCAGCTCCTTCTCGTAGCGCGCCCCGCCCCAGCACCTCCTTCTCGTGCTGCAGCCACGCGTCGCTCAGCTCCTCTTTGTGCCGCGACTTCTCCTGCGCCACGTCGATGGCCAGCTCGTCCAGCATGGCCTTGCGCTTGTCCGCCATCTTCCTGGTCGCCTCCAGCTCCTGCTGGAGTTTGTCCTTCTCTTGGCCCCGTTCAGTCAGCTGCTCCAGGAGCCGGCTGTTGGCGCGGTTCACCTCCTGCAGCTGGGCGCTGACGTCATCTCTCTGGGCCAGGAGCTTCTCCTGCTCGGTCTGTAACTCCTGGTTCTGGGCCTTTTCCTGCTCCACGCTCTTCTCCAGCTGGTCACGGAGCTCCTTGAGCTGTTGGCCGTGCTTCTCGGATTCCCCCCTCAAGGCCTTCTCCTGGACCGCCTGTAGCTCCTGGTTCTGGGCCTTTTCCTGCTCCACGCTCTTCTCCAGCTGGGCCAGCTGCTCCCGCAGGGCGTTGGCCTCGACCTGGTGCGTATCCTTGCTCTCCTGTTCCACTCGGCACCGGAGTTGCTCCGCCTCGGACGCATGGTTCTCCGCTGCTTTCCTTAGCTCTGCCTCCTTCTGGGCGAGCCTGGTCTGTGCATCCCCCAAGGCCCTGGCATACTCATCTGTGGCCTGGTCCTGGGACTCCTGCATGTCCAGACACTGTCGCTGCTCATTCTCAAGCCTCTGGGTTAGGTTTCTCACCTGCTCTTTAAGCGCCAAGTTGTGGGACTCTACACGCCTCATCTCATCGCCAAGGGATGCCTTCTCCTTTTCCATCTCCCCAGCCATGATTCCCAGCACTCTCAGGGAGTCCATGTGGTGCTCCTCTTGCAACTTCATCACTGCCAGCAGGTGGCGCTCCTCTGAGGTGTTCAACTCCACCTTTGCCTTGCACAGCTCAATCTGGGCACTCTGCTTCAGCTGCTGGACCTCACGGAGGGTGACACGCCATCGGTCCTCCACCATGGCTGCCCGTCTCTTCAGTCTCTGCATCTCTTCCATCGTGGAGTCCGTTGCACAAACTAAACACAAACCCTGCTGCACTACCTCCTCTTGCCTATCTGTGCTGCCCTCTGCCCGCATTCTCCACCATATGTGGCGTCCCCAAGGGTTGGGCGACACGCACGGACCTTGCAGGGGGCGTAGGCAAGTGTAAGAACACAGAGGAGGCAGTAATATGAACAAAAATGATAATTTATTAAACTAACACGAACAAGGGCAACACGAAACAAAGGGTGGGGTCTTCAGGGGAATACAAACAAAGTCCACAAATCCTTATCTCGTTGTCCAAGTCCGTTCCAATGTCCAAAATCCAGTTCGTAGTCCGCAATCCAGTCCGTAGTCCAAGTCCAAAACAACCCAATTTCCAACAAACAAACACACTCCAATACGCTCTCCAAATCCTGGCTGGTCAACGACTTCCACAGGTTTCTCTCTCTCTCTCTCTCTCTCTCTCTCTCTCTCTCTCTCTCTCTCTCTCTCTCTCTCTCTCTCTCTCTCTCTCTCTCTCTCTCTCTCTCTCTCTCTCTCTCTCTCTCTCTCTCTCTCTCTCTCTCTCTCTCTCTCTCACTCAGGTGTGACTGTGGCCTGCTGGGAAATGTAGTGTTTCCTGGCGCCCATGTGTTGTAGGCCAGGCAGCCATTTCCTAGTGCAGCCCATCGGGCTGCCACAGCGGTCTGTCTCTGACATCCCCCATTTCATGGAACTTGGCCTTCAGTTTGGAGATGGTTCTAGGGCTCACACTGCTTTTGCGGAACACCAGCTTGAAGTTGCCCTATCGCACGGGCCTTATCGAGATCAGACAAACGTGGCATGCCGATTCTTGGAGCAGACACCAATTGACCACTGTAGCAGGGCCCATGCTCACAGGTGCTGCCAATCAGGTACCAATCAGGCACCTGATTGTCAGCACCTGGGGGTACCGGAAGCTCAAAACAAGAGTCAATAGCAACAGCAGAATAAGCTGTTTGGCATTGGCAGAGAAGATTTGGCAAATTTTTCATGGGCGCAACCCATATACTCAGCTGTGCTGCTCATCCCACAAATGTATGTTCCTTACAAATGGGGCACCATGTAAAAGGGAAATAAACAGGCTTTCCAACGGTATACAATTTATTGCCAAGAAGCATTGTTACAACAGAGAAATAATCTACCAAACACAAATTTCCAAACTTTTTGTTCTATGTTTTATATGTTATATACAAATATAATGTTTACACATCAGAAGCAATGTATATAAACATTATAAAGCATTTCCAATCAAGATCTTCATCATGAAATCCAAAGAACATTCAAAGTGAATCAGAGAAAAGGTTTTTCAAGAGCACTAATCAGGAGAAGGATATAAGAAGATTGAAAAGGCTTTGAGTATCCCCTGGAGCACTATTAAGTCCATCAAAAAGAAATGGAGAGAATATGGCAAGAGATGGAAAAAACTGTGCATGGGACAACAATACCCTGGGCGTTTCACAAATCTGCGTGTAATGGGAGGGTGGCAAAAAGAAAACCATTGTTGAAGAAAACATACATGGAATCTCACCTAGAGTTTGCCAGAAGGCATATGAGATACTTCAGACCAGGCTTCAACATTAAGCATTATGTTTGGCATAAGCCTAACACTGCACATCATCCCAAGAACACTATTCCCTCCTGAAACATGGTAATGGGAGCCTAATGCTATGGGGATGCTTCTCTGCTTCAGGAACTGGAAAACTTGTCAAAATAGACTGCAAAATGGATGGAGCAAGATATAGACAAATCTTGGAGGAAAACCTGTTGCAGTCTGCAGGAGACCTGGGACTTGGGGGAAGATTTATATTCCAGCAGGACAATAACCCAAAGCATACAGTAAAAGCCACATTGGAGTGGTTTAAAAACAAAATAAATATCCTGGTGAGGCCCAGTCAAAGCCCAGACCTCAATCCCATTGAGAATCTGTGGAAAGATTGCTATTCACCAATGGTCCCCATCCAACCCTCATACACACATACACACACACAATCCTACACAATACTGATATGATACAGCTTTAGCATCGTTAATAGAACACTAATAGAGAGCAGTTACTGTTAAATGCATGCGACTGTGCTATTGGCAAAACAGCTGAACTTATTATGGAGCAAAATTTGCCAGTCCAGTTGAATCTATGATGGACTACTCTGTTAAAACAGCCGTGACACTGCTAAGCTTCAAACAGCCACTCAGGCGAGCAGAAGGGTAGGATGTGACTCTCCCTGTAGCTATTTCATTGTTTTATGTCATGGCATCACTCTGTGACATTTCAATCAGGCAAAATCAAATCAGGCACCTTAACAAACAGTAATGAACATGCCCTGAAATAATTATGGTATGTCAAGTATGGTTACATTTTAAGATGGTTACATTTTGTTGTCAGTGAAATGTAAATTTGTATATTTGAGAAATATCAATGTATTTTTTGTGAAACATTTAAGAGCCTGGTGGTGTTAGCTTGCTTTTTTTTTAGCAAATTTACGATCAGGCAAAAGCAGTAGAATGAAGCATATCACATTTAATCAAATGCATACATTATATGTGGTGATGTTATTTTGACCCAGAAATTCAATGCAATGGGTATTTTTGTTATTCTCATAATTAAGTTGGAAGGACTGTATGGAAATAAAAAGTAAATCGTTTTTTTGTAGAATGATGGCAGTGAGAATGAAGAAGATGTTTATGATAATGTTTATGATGATGATGACAATGATGATGGCAAAGGTAATTATAATGATTCTGGCAGTTATTTGCAGCTCATATTTTCATAGAAATCTACTGAACAAAGAAACATGGAAAAACATTGGCTTGCTTTATTATGAATCTGTCTAATATGATATAACAGCCCACAGACACCCACAGTACTGATGAACATGTGGACCACAAGACATGATTCATGTATTTCTGTGAACACATGCCCACGGCAATTACACATGCCAATTAGTCAACATTGTCACAATTATGAATACATAGTTTAATAAATATGTGTTCGTCTTTGTGGGGGGGTTTCCATCTCAAACAACCAACAGTCATTCATAGTTATAAGACATACTTTCCTTGTCTTATTTTTCCTACAAACAATATATCTATTCAAAGTTTCTCAAATTAATTTATATCTCTCTTAAAGTAAAGTACTAAATCTAACCTTTAGAAGGTTCATCAATGCTAATATAAAACAGCTGTTTTATACTATGCATATACAGTATGTATGTATAAAGATTCTGAGACAATGAGAGCAAATAATTATTGACAATGATGGAGATAAGATGATGAAGATGACTGGCGAATAGAATTAGAATAGAATTCTTCACCTTCAACTACCACTGTGTGACTAAGCCAGAGTGGGATCGGAAAACTTGCTGAAAAAATTAATTAAAAAAACTATACAAATAATATCAGTAAAATTGACAGCACTGTAATGGGAATCAAGGAGTAAACACACAAAATGCTACAAATTGTAAGTACATGTGTATTCCTGTCCATTTCAGAGAATTTGTGTTCATCTGCATGGCCACTAGATGGAGCTGGAGCAGCATTTCTTCTGAAGTCCCCAGTCCAAATCACTCATGCTCAAATCACGGTCCTCGTGGGCCGAGTACTGTTATTTTACACACTCCTTTTACCTGGGATTCAGGTGTGAAGACACTCAGGCCAATCAATTGCACTAATTGTTCAATTAACTACCTGAGCAAAGGGGAAACCAGGACCTAATTTGGATTCATGGGCCAGATTTGAGGAACCCTGATCTAATGCCACTCCACTTTCCTCCAATGACTTCACCACCCACACATTGAGCATGCCTTCTCAGAACAAAATAAGTGAATTGTACTTCTTTATCACCCATCCCTCAGGAAAAAATGCATATAGTTATATTAAGCTAAAATAAAAACAATAAGGGAAAGCAAAAGAGAATATTGTAGCAATTAGGTTTACAGACCTGGTTGTAGAGCAGTGCTTCTCAATCCATTCCTACAGGTTCCATGCCCTGTAAATCTTAATTCCAACCTCCGCTCCCAACCTATCATCTGCATCGGTCATCTGCTAATGATCACTTGAGCATGATTAAGTGGTGGTTGGAATGAAAACATGCAGGGCAGTGTCCCCTGTAGGAATGGATTGAGAAACACTGTTGTGTAGCTTATTTTCACACACATGAAAGTGACTGTACCACGTAGGCCAGTGGTTCCCAAACTCTGTCCTAGGAATGCACTGTGTATGCTGGTTTTTGTTACAGCAAAGCTCTTGGTCACTTAAGTTTGTTGAAAATGTGTTACATTTCTACCATAATTCTTTCCTTAACATCTATTTTAACACAATGCATTTTTAGCTCGTTGTCATTTGCTCTGTCATTGGATTATTCATTTTCCACAATTTTTTTAGTTTCAGTGACCAGCTGTCCACACTTTCAGCCATTGGATCCCCACTGATTTCACTTGCCAGTTTATAAATGAATCCATTAATAAATGTAACCTCTTTCTAAAGGAATAGTTTCAAATTGCAGAAAATTAAAGTTATTATTCTTCATGGCATGTGTAGATATTTCTGGTATAATATGGCCTTAAGCTGGTAAATCATCCTTCAACAGACATTAAAAGAGTTTGATAAAGAATAATTAATAGCTCCTTACAATTCTTAGGTTATTATAGTCAGAATGAAAACCAGCATTCACAATGGGTCCCCAGAACCACGTTTTAGAATCAGTGATGTAGACTAATTTCCAATAACTATCACCTCGTGAGTGTGAATCGCATTAATAGATTACAATATAGGCTACTAAAATTACTTTGATGAGACATAATGAGAAAACATAATCAAATTAAGATAATAATCAGTACTGCATGCGTCTTAACTTATTTATCCATTGAAGCTTGAGGTTTTGGGGCATTGGGGCACAACCACCAGTTCAGTGGCCCAAACCATTCTGAGGGGCAACACTGTGACCAACATGCCTGGGGCGTTGTCAACTTTGGCAGCAGGAACGTCCCGTAGCAGATTCGTTCTCTCAGCTGTCATCCGCAGTCCCGTTGATAGAGCATGACGCTGAAATGCTTTGAAGTGCACTTCGCAAATTGATGGGATTTTTATTTATTTCTTTATTTTTCGAATGAAAGCATATTTGATGAAATAACTAAGTGACAGGCGCA
This sequence comes from Aldrovandia affinis, assembly GCA_029706075.1. NCBI lineage: Eukaryota > Metazoa > Chordata > Actinopteri > Notacanthiformes > Halosauridae > Aldrovandia > Aldrovandia affinis. The sequence continues at coordinate 1,354,850 of JAINUG010000086.1, forward strand.
GTGTCGTTAGCAAGTACACCAACTTGCGAGATCAAATTAGAAGCGTGAGAGTATTCAGCAGCGTGCCAAAGGAATGCAGGGATTGTTTTTTGGTCTCGCCGCTGATGTTTTCCACCATCGTGTCACACAAGCTAAAATTGAGCAGAAATCCTCTACTAGTCCGTCGTGGCTCCAGAGCGTTACGGTCGCCATTCCGGTTGCCTGGGGACAGACTTCAGCATTTCACTACACTTTCACATGCCGCTCCATTTGTTATGTCATCAGTGGGAGGGGGTGAGGCCACTTCTTCAAATCGTTTTATTTGCCAAACAAATGCCAGTTTCATACCAGTAAAGGTGTATGAGAGACAGTATTATTGTAAACCCTGCATGTAAGGCCAAAAATGCTTAACCGACGACATGTAAAGATGCGTGGTTTGGACATTCGTTAAAAAAATAGAAATAAAAAATGGCTTGCCTTGCATTATGGCCTTCAATGACCCTAAAATGAGTTATGGGTAAATGCTTATTTATATCATCAAAAGTAGGCGAGGCACATTTGCTGAAAAATATGAGTCCCTCTTTTATAGATAAATGAAGAATGTATGAGTCATAGCCTACATGTTTTATTACTTTTCTCGAAGCTTTTAGAGAACAGGCAATGATAGCTTTTAGCAAAACTCTCATGATACTCTTCTTTCGATTAGGACAGCCAAACCTTAAATAATACACAGCAATAGTGATGATTAAGTCTGTCAATCTTTTATTCTGTGTGTAGAAATGTAAGTCTCATTTCATTCTTGTAACACAACAAATTGAGTGTAGCCTGAGGCACCCGATTATTTACAGTTACTGGCTAATGTACAGGCTACAGCTCGACCTATTACAACAAAACATGGACTGCATGTTATAAACTATAAATTAAAATATGAAATATGAATATCGTTTTTATTAGAAACAATAATTATAACAACAACAGTTATATATTAATAATAAAAAGCAAAACTAAGAACTATGTAAAACAAATATAATCTTAAATTAGTAAAAATCTGAGGAAAAGAAGTTTAGAATTTTGGGGTAGATAAGAAGCCTTAAATCATTTTTGATACAGACGGGGGGCTGCAGCATTGGCTCAATGTCATCATTGACCAGCTGCCTTTGATCCCACCTTTAATTCACCCACACCAGATATCAAGCACAAAAGGCTGAGCTGCTGAATTGGAAACAGGGAAATGTCTCCCCAATGCACCATCTGAATATAGTCGCAGAACACACCTCTGTTGAAACATACTCTGCGTAGCTCCAACGTGCATGTCTAACCATACAAAGCAAAGGTGTCAGTGTTGATTTTCAGAGGTAGTGAAGAGTGTTGAATATATGTGTTTCTATGATACTGATCTGCTCATTTAGGCTGGGTGCTCTTGTTGTAACAGAGCATCAAATTCACTGTAATGTGCAGCAGTCACCCTCAGCTTTAAGGCATGATTCTAATGATCCTTTGTTTAAACATGTTATGCTCTCTCATGTGTTCATATATTTCCTTATCACATCCTCAAGATGTGCAATATTATTAGTGCATTTAATACCATGCCAAGTGACCACATTGTTAAACAGTGGTTTTAAACTAGTGGAGTCTATTTCTGTCTCCCAATACAGAATAAGTATTAGCATTGGTTTGGACCTCCTTGCACGTATCAACCAATGCGACTTTGGTCATACTTAATAAAACTTCATTTTCACTTAGTGTTAAGCTAATGGTTATCCATGGGAAAGTATAAGCATTTAATATTGAATACAAATATAGTTTCAAGTACTGTAATATGGACAGAATGTTGTGTTATGGACAAATTGACTACATGATGTAGTGTCAATATTGTAACATGATAACACCGAAGGTGTTGATTTACAACTTGATTTAAAACAACATTTTTGAGGGAAAATAACATTGACCATAGTCACAGTTTACATTTTTTATAACATGTTGTACAAGTATAAGTATAACAAAATATTGCATTCAAAAGTAGAACTTTATATACAGTATATGGAGTTAGACAATGTAGACACTTAGTGAGTGTTAAATTGAACCTCGTCAGAATTTAACTGAAGCTGCCATTATTATTTGTATGCTTAATAGTTGCTCTTGAGACAACTTACATAACTTACATTTAAGGTACTATCCATTTGTAACTGGGCATTTTTGCTGAAGAAATTCAGGTCGAGTTTCTTGCTCAAGGGGGCAATGGCAGGGCCACGTCTGGACACAAGCCCAGTACCTTAACATCTACACAGGCACACCGCTGCCCAAGAGATAAGCCACTGCACATTGCCTCAACCTCTCCACATCTGGTTGTGTTTTATAGGAAATCATACCATCAAAATGAGATAGCACTCAAAAAGCCAAACTGCACTCAAAGCAGTACCCTCTGAAAAAAATATAATATTCAACTCTTTCTTGAGCAGAGAAACACTCCTTTAAATGTACCTGTTCCCCAAAGCATGGTATATATTTATGCGTAGCTCCACACACAAAAAGACTCAAAATAATATAGTTATAAGTACTGTATCGAAGCAATTCATTCTTATCAGGCCTGTTTTAAATTCAGTAACAAACATTTAAAGAAATCAATAAAAATAACAATTGTTTTAGGTGTTGGTCAGTTGATTGGACAAAAAAGCATAGTGTGTAATATTGTTATACTCTATGACTGATTCAGTCTGTAATATTGTTGCTGGACTCTAACTTGAAATCGTGAGAAAAATGTCCCCTTGAAACAACACCAAAGCTTTGATGTTCACTTAAACATCTTTGAACTGGTTGTGTGATTTGCACTAAGTGGCAGCTGAAGCTAATACATTCACTTTGTGCTGAAATGTAACAGTTTGAAGATGGTAGTATTGTAATTGTAACAGTGTGAAGATGGTTAGTGTTGTAATGTAACAATGTGAAGATGGTTAGTGTTGAAATGTAACAGTATGATGCTTATGCTAGTGTTGTAATGATTAGTGATGGTAGTATTGTAATGTAACAATGTGAAGATGGTTAGTGTTGTAATGTAACAATGTGAAGATGGTTCATGAACAGTGTGGAGATGGTTAGTATTGTAATGTAACAGTGTGATGCCTTGCACTGTTGTAAAGCCCTTTGAGCTGCATTTAAATGTATGAAAGGCACTATATAAATAAAATTGTACTTACTTACTTTCATCAGTAACTGTGTTTAATCAGGTTGTTGTGAACTCTCCCAGCTATAACTGTTAAAGAGGACAAGGGATGTACAATCGAGCAAATACGGTGCTTGTTTCTTTGAGTAACACATTTAAGAAAGTGTTATTATCCTCAAGTCTTACACATGGTCACTTTTTGGCCACTGAAATTAAAAGAAAAATTCTGTTGAATAATGTGCAGAATGTAATACTTGCTTACTTATTCAAAGTTAAGAACAAAGTACCACTGTGATTAGATTAGATTTCCTCTCTATAGCCTGGATTCAATCAATATTATCCTTTCACTTTGACTCACAATTTAATGCAACTGTTAGGTTTTTTTTCCACATACAGTTTGGCAAGTTCAGCAATCACAAACATTAACACGCCAAACTGTGATGTGAAGAAAACAAGTTAAGGGCAAATGACTGAATCCAGGCATATATTTCTGAGGTGATCTTGTATATTGCAATAAACTCATCTAAACCTATATATTTATCACTGGAACATCTGGAGTGCTTTTATTTTCTTCATGAATGTGTGAGGAGTGAGAAGGGACTCTGCAGAAGGCGTGAGTTTTTGTTGATGGTGAGGAGAGATGGCAGGCGATTCACGGTCTGCCATCTGGAGCCCAGGTTTTCAGACCGCTACTGAGAATTCCGCTTCAGGGGAAGGTACACAGCTTGGGCAGAAACCAGGTGCTGGCCCACTTGTGAAGGCATGTAATACCTGAGCCGCACCACCTGCTCTGATCACTGGTATATATAACGCCTCAAAAATGAAGACACCCCCAATTTCTCGCACTAACTTTCATCAGACCTCCCCACATAACCTTTGTTTGGACTCAATGAGGAAGAGGAAGAGCATGCACTGAAATACTTACAATGAGCATACAGAAGCACGACAGAGGTCTTCGAATGCAGGAGTGTGCAACAATAGGTCTCCAAACCAAGGATTACACAGCACTTCATCTCTAAACCAAGTAAAATACAGTTTAGTACTAAAGGTAGGTCTCTAACCTAAGAAATGCACAGCAGTAGATCTCTCAATGGGAAGAAACCAACAATGGGTTTATAAATGGACACCTGTAAAGCAGAAGGTTTCTCACAAGTCCTTACAACTGTTGAGTTGGACCCAGGCTTACTTGCTTGGTATAGGTTGTGTGTGACTTTACACGTTTTTGATGTTGTGGTGTCCTATGCTACCTCAGTCCGCTGTCAGTGCAGTTACTGACCTAAGTAAAAGGTGATCAGTAGGTGGAATCGGCATGCGGTCGTTGTTGGTGCTTGTAAAAACTCAAGAGGGAAGCACTGTAGGGGGAGAATGGCATGCTACCATCACTGAACAGTTGAAAGGAGTAATATGGATCTTAATTTCTTTAAAAAAATATCATCAACATTCATTGCATTACCGAATTTCAAATGACAAATCCTTATTGTAATCCAAATCCATCTCTGTTACAGCTCCCATTGATTTAGGATGGCACAGACCAGCATGCGTTTCCTCCAATACACGTGCAGCCAGTCGCTGCTACTTTTCACCCTGCATTCCACCAGCTGAACTGTGCAGCCATTGTGGCAGAGGACTGCACACCCTGCGCAGCTGACACGGAGACCCGTAGGCACACGATATTGTGAAGCAAGGGGGGGAATAGCCTGCTGCCTTCCCGGGTGACACTATGGCCAATTGTGCACCAATGGGTACTTCTATTACCGTCTGCTACTACCTGCTTCTACTGGTACTACCATCACTGCCTGGAGAACCAGCACTTTAGCTGGATATGCCACTCACGAGCCCCCCCAAGTCTCATCATTTACTATTATTTATTTGTTTATTGTCCAGCAGACCACAGGCTTGACCTATAGATGAAAAGCCACATATACTGGAAAATAGCATTCACTACTGTAAGTCGCTTTGGATAAAAGCGTCTGCTAAATGGCGTATATTATATTATTATTAAGACTAGGTAGCTGTCACAATCTGGCCAGATTCCAGCATTCAGTGGCATCATTTGCTACAGCTCTGGTTGTGGGTAATGCAATGGAAAAGCAATCATGTTGTACAAGGTCAGCCAGCTCTGGCTCCTTGATTTTGATCTGCAGCAGTAGATCTCTAAAGCATAATGTTCAGCAGTATATCTCTCAGTGTGGAGTATACAGCAGTATAAATTATAATGTACAGCAGAATTTCTCTGTGTGGAGCAGTAGATAGTGATCTAGCAGCTTATGTCTTAATGCAGAGCAGATCTCCAAATTAGCGCTAGATGTCGCTCACTACAGACCGTCCTGGGTCAAGTCATTACTTGAAGTAGTTTACCCTGTTAGACAACAGCCAGTAAAAATATTGCGGATTGCTGACAATCTATTTTCACCAATTTTTAGGACAAAATTCTTCAATCTTTTGATTTGGATTACATTTTGGATAGTAACATGTTTCTCAGGGATCTGCAGGAGTGTTTTCAAATTTTTACCAGAATTAAGTTTAAGTTTTCAAATACATATTTGACCCAGGTCTGGTACAGAGTATACAGCAGTAGATATCCAAAGACTTCACAAAATATATCTGTCATTGGGGAGTAAATAATTGTAAATTTTCAAACTAGGAATATATAACACTTAGAGTTAAGTTAAGCACGTAAAAATTATGCAGCTTACCTTTCTGTTTGTATTCAGACTTTGAACTTATTTGTGCGATTAAGTGCCCCTTGGAAAATTGCACATCCAGGGAGGGGTTTTCCCAAAATAGAGGTGTGTTTGCTCCAGAAAAAAAGGTTGAATAAGTAGCGTGCCACTACCTGATCATTGTTTGTAAGAGAATTCTATACAGGAAAAAAAGAGAATTACGCATCAACTTTGAGAGAATTTGTTGAAATGTAATGAAATTGCAATTGTAGTGTTGTATTATTGAAATTGAAATGTAGAATAGTGCTTGCTTAAAAAAATTCATTGGGGAAATGGATATATATCCTATATATGTCAACAATCATTCATAGTTTCAAACTATTTCCATGCAATAGTGGACAACTAGTCAAATCTGCCTGACATTTTTTTAATTAAAGGCACACGCTCCTGAAAGGGATGAATTGAGACTCTTGAATGGAAAACACCATTGAAACAAAAAAAAATCCTAAACATTATAGTTAGCCATCAGAGGGCAGATATTGTTTTACAAATTCTACATTTTTCTGCCACTCCGGTGAATTTCAGAGTTACGCACGTGCATAGCAGAAGTCTGAATACTGACTCTTTTTACGCGCTTCAGTCGGTCAATGCTGAATAGGGCCCTATCTATGGAGTAGATAATAGTATGTTTCTCAGTGAGGAAACAGGTTTCTCAGGAGAGAGTACACAACAGGCTTGTAGGTTCCAGCATAGCCCTGGGTGGGAGGGAAAGGAGTGGAATGGCATGCTCAGGTGTTACGCAGCATCTGCCTGACTGGCAGGCGTCCTCAGCTCGGCCCTGCAGCCTGCTCCCTGCAGATGTTCCCCACGCATCATGAGGACCTGGGCCTGGGCCCATGCAATGAAAAACTGGAGCCGCCATCTCCTCATCCACGCCCTACCCGCCCAGCCCACCCTGTCATGCACGCCTGGCATGCAGTGGACGGCAACAGCTGCGGCCAGGAGGGGAGCCACTTGGCCGGGCCAGGCAGGGGCCAGCAAGACAGGTGGGTGGGTCTAGTCCGAGTGCCCCCCCCCTCCGTGTTTGCGCGGGGTCATGGGGTCAACCCGTTTCAAAGCCTGTCTGCCTATCTCTCTTATGTCGCATGCCAGAAATCCCAGGCTTGGCTGCTCCGGCTGCTTGTTAATCCACTTGTGGCTAATTCCCGAAAGCGAGAGAAGGCTGGGCTCGGGGGGAAAGGAGCTTGTTTATACAGCCTGGCGAGAAAGGTTTCTCACCTGGGGATGCCTCGTGGCATGAATGCCAAACACAGGAACGTGCCACCGAACCATGAAATCGGTGCCAGAAATTGTAATGAAATAGAGAAACGGTAAGGGACACAAAAACATATTTTGCATGTTTCAGTGTGAAGGATGGGGAAATCTGAATGTTCTAGAACCTTCCTTGTATTAAACGGAGATAAAAATATGAGGGACTGACTGCGAGGGAGATTACCCCTCTTTCATTTAGTTACATGAAAAAAAATCCCCAAACACAATCCCGCTTCACATTAAGAGCTTTAAAAGAAAGGTGTAAGAGGTTTAGCGCTTTTAAACCCCTTTGGATAGCTCCGCTTATGTCCTTGGATATCAGAACCCAAGAGCTTCTGTCGCTTCACAGCCACACAGAACCTCTATTCCGATTGAATCAGTCGCTCCCTAATCCTTTTCAAATTAGGCCCCTTTAAAGCAGAGGAAGCTTATCTTCCCTGTGACCCTCCACTCAAATGAATTAACGGGCTGGTCCCCTCCCACATTGGCCTTCAACTAGATTTAGCCATGATGCCATTGGCACACCTACCTCCTGAATGTTGGATGAGGGGGAGCCATAAGATGCCAATTCACATTCTACCTCCATCCATCCATTTTTGATGTGGCTGTGATGTACACACATCTTACCTTCCCATTCCCCTCAGAGAGACTGTAGGTATTAGACTGCAGATGTAGGGCCCTCTCTCCTCTGGTTTGTGTGTTTTGCACAGAGGCACTGTCAGCTCCCATTACCTAATTGGAATTGAGATGCAGCTGGCCGGTGTTTTTCTTTTTTCTTTTTAATCTGAGCTGCACTCCTTGCTTAGGAGGCCGAGCCTCACTTACCCCCTCCTGTTCACCTACACGCGCCGAGGGAATGTCGTTCCATTTCGGCTTGTTCACCTTCTCCCCGTGTCACCCTGCACTCCTCTCCAGCTTGTCCTTAACATTGACTAGTGAATTTAAGCAGGTGTTGGGTCAATTATGTTCTTGCTGTGCATTTTGAGGCTGGCAGTTTGCTGACATGGGATTGAGCGAGACATTTTTTATGTGACACCCCGTGCTAACTCCTGGGTCACGGATAAGGGCAAACAGCAAAGCAAGGGGATTAATTTCAGGGCAGAGTGAGAGGCACTGTCCAACATTTTAATTAGTTCCCCAATGACTCAGCAGTATGTATTCTCAACCAGAGTGACACATTTACCTTTCTGTTAGGTAACATACCCATAATGACATCTCTACTACACCCTAGAACACATCCTGACCTGTCTCTATACAATTTCCCCTACACTGCACTGTAACAACAATAAATATTGCATATGGTATTTTACTTGAAGATTACATTTATTTTGGTTTGGTTTAAAGTTAAATGGATGTTCAGACAGCTAAAGTTCTATAATATAGTAAACAGTCTCAAAATCAATGCTGTAGATCTCATTTCAAAATTTTGCGGAGCAGGGTGTGTGTGTCACTGTGGATGGGGAGGGGTTGGCATCCGATGGCTTCTTTGTCAATCGAAAAGTGTAGGGGCAAATTAAGATCCCTTATAAGGTAGGGAGGACATTTCCCCCCTGCCCTCCCCCAATAAACTGCACCTATTATTTAGAGGTCCTACAGGGAGATGAATGACCCCATAGCATGACACTTTTGAGAGTTATTGGGAAATCGTGCACAAAAGCATGAGAAAAAATAGATGTGAGTGATAACTGCCATTTTTTGGTGTTCTCCACTGGGACTCTCCTCTATCTCTCTCCCTGCAATCTCCATGTGAGCCTCAGGCGAGTGATTCACAGTTGCCTCCATTATGAAAAGCTACATCGCCGATGCAGGTCGCCTCCACATTATGCTTTCCCTCGACTCTTGCCCCAGGTCAGTATTAGTTCCCCTAACAGCACATTAGCATGCCATGTCAAGTGTATACTGTACATGGCTTTACATATATAAATGTAGCATTATTACTTGTATAACATTGTCATTGCTTTCATCAATATACTGTATTTAGTGAACAGTGTTTTATTTTTTGTTGTTTTGTTTTAACATAATTTGTTTAAAAATTATCCAAAACTTTTAAAAAATGTATGTCAAAACTCCTTTATTGAGCGTGAGATTATTTGAAACAACCGCTTTCATAAAACGCAGTGAACATATTTTCTGTCCAGTCTTCAGTGGATTCTACAGCAATTGGATATCCAGCAAGTGACAACGGCACAGCCCCACATCATATTTTGTTCAAATATGATTCATGAAGGCATGGTTGCAGTTTGTTAAAACCCAGAGCTGGGATAAACAGCTGATACCCTTCTCTGCAATCACAGTTGAAAAACAACTCTGGATCACTTACTGGGACAAGCTAAGCCAGACTGAACAAAGACACAGTACATGGCAGTTACCTGCAGTCTGATCACATTAAAATTAGGGTAATACTGAACACTTACTAATGAGAGAATATACTGACAGAGAAAGCACAGCTTCTAAAATGTTCACAGGAGACACAATGTCACAATGACAAAATGTCAGGGGACATGGTTCCCCTCTGCCAGGCTTGTGATCTTGCCCACAAACTGAATACAGTTTGAGAGAGTGCAAGATTCTGTGTGGCAGTGCTACCACTGCACCTACTTCTCCCCCTGTAACCCCCCACTCTCCTAAAAACCCATTTCCTTCCCCTAAACAGGAAAACGGCACATAGCACTGATGGCTCAGACAGATGGAATTCGAGGAAGCCATTGTTCATAAAATGACAAAAAAAGACACAGGGTGAATCTGTCCTGTCGGAGCTACAGTGAACAGAGCATTCTGGGGGACATTTAGGGTATTATTTTAGAAATAAGTACAAGGGAAAGCATTTTTTTTTCCATTATTCTGCCTTGGTTCCCCACCCTCACTCATTGTAGACAGTATATTTGAATTAAGTTTCTTAATAACACATTGTGTAATTTGTATGTTGTATGCAAAAAACAAACAAACAAAAAAGGTATGCTGTAGGATTCAGCAGCTGAAGTTTGACCATAAGCCTCAGATGCTGGAGAACATCCTACCTCATAGCTAAACAAGGCTAAGCAACACAGTTTCCTATGCAAAGTGAGTAATTACTTGTTATTTCACAGAGGGGAAATGGGAGTCATCTATGGTGCCACTGAGGAAGGAGTTGTCGTTGCCGTCCGTGAGTTGGTGTCCCACAGAGAATAGCAGGAAGGCTGTAGGAGGGGGACTATGTCAAAAAAACTGCTTCTGGGCACAGGCACCGGACTGCGTAAACAGGGCCAGACAGGAAATGCAAGATGCAGCAAAACCAGCAATGAATATTTCCGGAGAAGGACCCAAGCTCATTACGTGCAGTCAAACCTCTGAATCAGCACAAACGAAACAGGTCAGCTTTGTTGTTGCTGGACATCTGTTGTGACCATTCAATGAATAGATTCATGAAACCAATTAGGCAGGAATGTCAGGAGACTTTTCATACCAATGCAGGTCTTTTAAAGAGATTCATCAAATATACTTTAGAGCAGATTGGCTTTTTAGTATAGCCAGGGTTTTAAGTGACTTACACAACACATTATTTGTGTACATACTTGATTTTGGCTGTCAACAAACTCATTTGCAATGCACTTTGTCCATGAATTTGAATCAGTTACTGAAGGGCGAAGTGTAGTGCAATTAGACTCAATAGAAGACTAGCCTAAGAGTTATGTAAATGTGTCACCTTCTGATTGAATCCAGGCAAGAGTATTTTTGTAGTAGTATTTTGTAATAAGGAAGAAGTGCATATTTGTCCTCATTGAACTGACATCCATTGAACTGAACTGACATCCATTGGCCCTAACGTTGTGCGTCCCTTGAGTCATAAGAAACCCTATTATTCATAAAGTGAGGTAAGATAGCTTGTGTGGGGCTTCCCTGCTTTTCACCAATCCCACAGGGGGATAACAGAAGTCCTCCAGGTTAATTAGGATGAATGTTTTGTTTTCGTAACCCAGAGGCAGGGGGAGATGAGATTTGCAACAGTTAGGAAAAGTGCAGAGTAATATATATCGAGTTGTGCAGATGACACCCAGATTCATTGTCCCTTCTCCTTTCTCTCTCTGTTATGCAAGTCTCCTTATGATCCTGTGTGTTTCTCAGTGATCTTCAGATGGCCCAACCTGGTACTCTTCAAGATCACTTGACCGTTTGGCACTCATCGGTCCATGCCCCAATATGCTGGTCTCCAGCCAGGTTACTCAGCCATGATTGATGATATCTCCGTACAGAAAAGAAGCAAGCAACCTCTATTTGGTGAAACAAGAATATCGTCTGTTGTTTTACAGTGCTAGGCATGACATGAAATGTTTAGAGTGCTCCAAACAGTCAGACATTGAAAAAACAATGAATGGCTATATATGCTTGGACTCAGTGTGGTATGTAGCAAACTATTTCAACCAATCTAGTCTTCTTTAGGCAGAAGGTAGCTATAGCCAGTTATGGATTTGTCAATATTCTTGTTTCACCAGATACAGTTCGCTCTCCTCCTTTCTACATAATTTGTTCCTTTGTGGCATTTGTCGAGGACCCAAAATCTCTTCTCTTTTGATTGTATTGATACTGTCTCAACTCTTACCCAGACCGATGTTGCGCTGATACATGCCCAATGATTCTCCAGGACCATTTTCCAAGGAATCCAAGTCCCAACGGCCAACATAATGAATATAAAAACAAGCAACAGCAACAGATGAAATACCCAACATTTGTAATATTCCCTAATATTTTTCTCATAGTGGACATTACTGTGCCTTCCTCAGGTGTTTGTATGTAAATGATTATTTACAACCATAAAACATATGCTCTGCACCCAGTCGTGACATAAAATATTTGATCCTTTCAAATTTGGTGTGTTGTTTTTAAAATTGTACTTAATTTTAGTACTTTAAACTTGTGCTGTTAGTTGCCTTGGCAAGGACATATGTTTCGTCGAACATTGGGGGGGACCACAAACAGTAAAAAAATGTATGAACATAATTGAGGGGAACTCTGACAATGTACCATCCAGTCAATCCCAAGACTGTGGACTACCAATACTGTTAGCCTCTAGGGAATGTGATTGCTGCAGTTGCTGGTCATTAGGACAATTTTTATTTAGGATCAGGCTAAATTAAATATGTTTTGTATTTTTTGTTTCGTACACGAAGCACGGAACAGCTTATTTAGGCTTGTTTGCTGTGACCAGCAGATAATATCTTAAAAATTTATTTTTCGGCACAGGCAAATTTTATAAATTTTTTTTTCAATTTTCTGCAGCATTTATCGTATGGAAGCATTATATGGTTGGGTGATCAGGTGTGGTTGAGGGGGACAATTAGACGATTTAACAACATGAAGGGGGGACATGTCTGCCCTGCCCTCTATAATTTGCCATGATATGTGACCTAGAGAAAAGTTTTGCATTTTACCCAATGTTCATTTATTTATTTTTGCCCCACACAACTCAATAATGGGCTTGGAGTAAAAGAAAGAAAAGAAAGCAAGGTACGACCACAGCAGAGCATGATCCAACTGAAAGTTTTGCCATTTATTTCAGTTGAGATTATAGCTTGCATTTCAGTCCCTGCCTCTGTAACGAAGTTGGTTCTGCCTGCAGCGAGTTTCGAACCAAGGGATCTCGACGCGACAAGAGAGCGATTTAGCTCGCTGAGCTAAAGTCACTTTCTGTAGAGGACGCTCACGTACCAGAGCACACCCGCTACATTCTCCCCCTCAAAACTCCTGCGGCAGCAACCACAGCCTGACCGCTTACCATCAGTCATAGCATCCGGGTCACGGCACCAATGTAACGGAGATGGTTCTGCCCGCAGCGAGTTTTGAACCAAGGGATCTCGACGCATCAAGAGAGCGATTTGGCTCACTGAGCTAAAGACTCAAGTCCCTAACTCTGGGAACGAATCACACTCTTATCCACGTCACTTTCTGTAGCAGATGCTCACGTACCAGAACTCATCCGCTACACCTCCCTCTCGTTTTCATGTTGATGTATCTTGTTTTTACTTGAAGATATATAGAGACATTCATTGGAGATATCGTTGATTTGAAGCGGGACTTCAGGGTGATTTGTAGTGGAGCATTAATGACAGCTGCATCTATATAGCAAATGACAGATTACAGAGCACAATTACAGAGCAATTACAAGAGATCTACCAGGGTAGACAAAATAATGGAATCACCAAATGAAAAAGGACTCCTATTTTTAAGTAATGAGATTGCAATTAAATGGGACTCTACACATGTTTCATATTAATATCTGTTATGTTTTGAGTGTCTGTTCTGTTGTTTTTGTACTTTGTTTATTTTTCATTATTATTCATTCATCATTCTGTCACATTCTGTTCCCCGTCTGTCATCGTTCCTGTTTTCTCTAGATCCACTCCTTGTCTTGTCATGCACTTCGGGAAGTTCTATGTTTCGGTTTTTCTGTCTTAGCTTATTATCTCGTTTTTTTTCCTTCTTACTTTCTAATTACACTTTGTATATATTAGTTAGATGTATATAGTACTAACCAACTTAACTACTAACATTAGGGATTTAGATTAAGTTACTAACACTACTAATCACTAATTATCTCACGCTTCTAACTATCTATATCATTCTCTCTCTCGTTGTCCTATCCCTGTACGCTTCTCACGTTTCACTTCATTCGCATGCAGATTTCTTTATGCGTTCCTTCCCTTCTAACTATGCACGTGTCTGCCTGTTTTTCCAGGTCGTTTATTGTCTATGTGTTTGTGTTATTCCCAGTCCGTGTCTTTCGTTTCCCCTCGTTATTGGATTAACGATTCCCATTGTTTTCACCTGTGTTCCTACCCCTCTCTCCTCCCAGTCACACCTGATTCCTTTTGTGTTTCCCTGCCCTGCTTGTATTTAAGTTCCGTGTTTATGTTCATTCCCCGTCAGAACGTTGATCTTCATTCCCTGTGCCGATTACTTGTAAGCCAGAGTCTGTAGCATTTTCCTTAGACACCCCTTCTGTTTTCACTTCAAGTTTTGCCTGCCGATTCTGTTTGTTTGCCTTCTCTGATTTTCTGGTTTTGACTTTTGGATTGTTTGTTGACTATTCTTTGGATTTTGATTTTGTACCTTCGCTACTCTGACTTCTGGTTTTGACCCCTGCCTGAATTAAACCTCCCTTTTTGCCTGATCCTGGTCTGCGTCTGGGTCCTTATCCCGTACCTCACAATATCAATACCAATTACCAATATGTTTCTGCTATTAAAGCCATTTTAAATCAACAGTTTAATCAACATGAGAGATCTAACAGACATTGAAAGAGGTCAAATAGTTTGTCCCCGAATTGCAGGTGGTTTTTCTACATCTTTTTCTACATCTGGAGGGGTTTATTTTTGGAGAAAGCCAAGGGTAGTCTTCAACCCACATTGCCAGTTCCCCACTGTTAACCCCTTATTGCCTGAATTTAAAAAAAAAATTAAATTAATTTTTTGCTGTATTAAGGTCTTAAGGGGTTTGAGGCTAATTTGCAGCAATCGTCAACAAGGGGTTAAACATGGTGGTGGATCTGTTACGGTATGGGCAGCCATCTTGTGGGAGTCATTGAGTCCAATTATTACTCTGAGTGGTAGGATTATGGCTAAGGAATGCAAAGCCATTGTTGCACCCTATTCTGCAAACAAGATGTGCCCATATTCCTTGAATACCAGGATGAAGTCAAACCAAGGCCTCTCCAATCACCAGATCTAAACATCATTAAAGATTTATGGGAAGTTCTGGAATGTAACATGTACATTTCCAGTAGATTTCCACCACCTTCATCATTCACAGGACTGGAGGCTTTCCTTCTTGAAGAATGGTCCAATATCCCACTAGAAACAGTTCGAAACATGTATAACAGCATTCCAAGAAGGACTAAAGCTGTTCTGAAGGCAAAGAGCGGTCCACTTCCTTATTAGTTAATAAATATTCATATATTGTTTGGTGTTTCCATTATTTTGTCTACCCCTGTATGTGATCCTCTTGGGACAAAATTATCTAGTTATTTTCTATGAATCATGCTCTTTTTTCTTGTCATTTTTTGCTTGATCCAATTGAGCTCCAAACTGGAACTGTAAATAAACATGGCAATATATAAATATATACAGGCCTTGGCAGCAAATGTATTTATTTATGTATTTATTTGCATCACAAATCACTTGCAAATAGGTTGTGAAATGTTCCTCTAAGAACAGGACATTCATAAGTACATAGCAGGCAGGGCTGTGTTACCTGGAGTCATCTGTATGTAAAACAGTGATATAAATACACTTGTTTGATTTCCTTGTCTTCATGCTTCCTCCAGTAAGTGTTATGATTTAATCGACACACATTCGTGTCAGTGCTGCAAAGGGCTTGTCTCTTGCCGCATTTCCTGTGCTTTAAGTAGCATGGCTTCGACTGAGTGACGTGGACAGTGCATTAAACTTCTGGCTCCTCTGGATGTCCTTGAGACTGATAAAGACGTCACTGTTGTCTGTGCCCTTGTTATGGATTGGCTATCAGTAATGTGCACTGTTCATTTTTATGGAGCATCTCACACAGACTGTCTGCTCCAGAAGGACAAAACATAAAGCATTATCCAGATTGTTTCCTCCTCCTCTCTTTGCTGGTTATAGAAATTTGCTGTAAGCACATGGAAGTCCAATACTCATGTCTCTAGAAATAATCGATGATAGACAACAGCTTTATTATTATGCTGCATTATCTGCCTCTTATTTAAAACAGAACCAGTTAGAAATACATTATTATAAACATCAAAAAGAATTACTGACAACAATAACCTTCAGCAGGATAAGCACTTGTATTTTTGTTGAACTAGCTCACTAGTTGGAATATACCTGTTCTGGGTTATACTGTAGGCAAATGAGAAGCTAAGATGTGCTGAATAACCTGCTCTTGATCAGAATTTCTCATGTGTTTTATATTATGTTTTACACAATAAATGCAGTGCACTATAGACTCCGTAAGCAAACTGCTTGCTTAAGGCAAAAAATCTAACCAGAATGTCCTGGTAAATGCCGGTCTGATGGAACATATCTCTGCTCATAAAATTGACTCCTGAGATTTATACCTTTTTAAAGTGTTGTTAAGCCTGCGGTCAGGTAGAGAACAGCTGAAGGCCATTGTGTGGATGGTGAAGTAAATCCAGAGACAGCCACAGTGACATCACACTAAGGCTGGATGCTTAGGATGGTCACTCTTCATTTTGCCATGGTCAGCCCCTACATTAAAAAACCCAGAATGGTTATCTTGGCACCATGCCAGTCTCGTGGGTGTGTATGCATTAATTCAGTATTCAGCCTCAGTGTGATGTCACTACACTGGCATGAATCAGAGTGGGGGCACTGGTGGAGGGGCTGGGGGGCTGCTGGGAAGCTAATCATATTAAGGCACTGTTCTAGTGCGTGGATTCAAATCCATACCGTGCCTGTGCCGACTGTGGCCAGCAGCTCCACGGGGCAACGCATAATTGGAGGCAGCATTGCCAAGGTGGGGAAGTATTCAGTCACCCATTTAGTCAGTGTCTCGTCGCACACTAGCGACCCCCGTTGGTCAATAGTCGCAGGTATAAAACTGCGCATGAAGTGTCTTCCTCTGACTCATGTCTGTGAAAGTTTAACTTGTCGACTGTATTTGCGAAAAGAAGCGATGGCTGACATCACGTCTATGCTGTCCTAAATAGACAGCAGTTTCGGCAAGCGCGGCCTATAATACAATTGGGCATTTCAAATTGGGAGAAAAAGGGGAAATCCAGACAATCGCAAAACGAAATGGAAGAGAAATCCGCACACAATTTAAAAACGGAGGACCAGCTCGTAACTGTTGTATAACTCATAACTGCTATATATTAAAATATTTGGTAGCTTATAAAACGGCTTTCTAGATGGTTAATCGGATAGCAAGTCAGCTAGCTAGCTAGCATATTGAATACAAACCTAGATAGTATTATTAATTTTATTAAATTAACTATATATATAGTTCGTAGTTTTTAATGGTGTCGTGTAGCAAGCTACATGGCAATGGACATTATCTAGCCAGCTAGCTAGCAAGCTACTTTCAACCATGAAAGTCAACATTTTCCCCCCCATGACCCTTTCTATCTCTAAGCCTAGTCTAAAAGAGCATGCCTGAGACACGTTTCACATCTACCCCTGCAAATTTGATACGATAGCCCTGAATGAAAAGCATTATTTTCAAGGTGTGATTGTGATTGTTGCCATTTTATTTAAGATTTGCAGATTATTTAAGCTTTCATGTGCAGATTGCAAGATTTAGATTGTAAAGTGAAAAAACATGATTACCACTTAATTCGAATTATTGTATAGTGAGTGTAGAGTGTAGACAGGTGTGGACAGTAAAACTGTATGAGGGACTTTAGATTTTTAAACACATTTTGTCTGAGAAAATCTTTTTTGATGTTTATAATAATGTATTTCTAACTGGTTCTGTTTTAAATAAGAGGCAGATAATGCAGCATAATAATAAAGCTGTTGTCTATCATCGATTATTTCTAGAGACATGAGTATTGGACTTCCATGTGCTTACAGTAAAACTATTTTCATTCCATTCCAGTGTGCGATACTGACCATACTGCAACCTAAATGACTACTTGAAAAAATAAGAAAAAGAACTTGTTTATGATCATCAATTTTATCCACCATTAGAACATGGCAAAAACAAATGAACTATTATAGCAACCAGCTGCCATATAACGGGTTGAATTGTGTAATGGCGTTGAAACAGTGAATGTCTTTCTTAAGCAAATAAATTGGCGTAATTACAAAATTTTAATGTTCCAATTTATGCTACATACGTAATATATAACATACTAATTCCAATACACATAATGCGCAAATGACACAGTTCTCCATATGATATGTATTTAATCTCTTGGGCTTCCTCCAATTTACATACGTCCTATTTATTTCGTTTTCCATGACATTCTCAACTGAACAATTTTCAGTTAGGGACAGATCCCAGTTTGCTAACACATAAATAAATAATAACAACGCCACAAATGCACGGTATTTATAAATAACTATACCTGCCTATATGCTTCTGTAACTGTAATGTCTCAGTGAACACATACAGACAGTAGTAACGCAGATGGTCAGCTCTCTGATAGGTCTGAACATGGTTTGTACTTCATTGGGAGTGGACTCCACTCTGGAGTGGATTGTGTTATGAAAAAAGCTCCCAATCAATACAATAGGTAGCCTAATCGTTTACTTTATTCTAATAGATATTTTGTAACATATTGAGATATTATAGGCTAATGCAATATGAAGTACAAAATTGAATCTATGCCCCTCCTGAAATGAACCAGATTATTCAAATAACATAATATAATATAATGCCAAAACAAATATTTATCCACACATGATCTCTGCTGAAACGTAAACGGGGCACTTTTTTGTTTTGAAGACAGGCCACTGTAATTTCCATAGAAATGATGCTCAATGTAGCCATGGAAACTCACTACAACAGATTCATCTCCACCTCTCTCACCGACCGGTCCTACCCATCCTCACAAAGCGCTGTAATTTGCGCATGTACATTCAGACAGAATGTTCATAGACTCCAAGATGGCGATAACACGACTAGCTGGGTTTCTGGTCCTCTTCTCTACACATTGTGAGTCACTCTAATATTGGACTGTTTACGCAATATGGCTCTTTCGTATTTTTAAAAACAACAACCCTTGAGTTGATGATCTTTTTCGTTTGAGATAACTTAACAAGCTAGCTGTTTGTTTTAATCGGTGTGGTATAAGGTTAGCTAGAAGCCTGCCGCTTTGAATCAACTACTAACGTTCGCTAAACTTAGCTTGATACGGAGAGATGCTTACAGATCGTAAAAAAGTCACATTTGGCAAAAACAGTGAATATACTTACTAGTTATAACTGTGAGCTAGTGCAACGCAGCTTTTCTGACAGTATACGTACAAGTCCAATTCATATTTTATATTTGTCTAGCTAGATAGATCCACTTCTAGTTAACGTTAGTGATCCTGATAACGTTACCATAGGCATAGCTGTACCAAACATCGCAGCTTGCTAGCAGCAAGCGAGCTGTTTGTGTGTACCTAGAAATACATCTCAGCATTCCCCTGTTTATAAATTAGGTAGCCATAGCGATCGATAGGCAGCTAGCTGAGTTTGTTGATCACATTTCAGAACACAAAACCCTGAAGAATTTAATCTTCTTTGTTTATAAATTCCTGTTTTATTTCATTGCTATCAGAGATGATTTAGTTTCTTTGTCTTCAGTTCTGAACTAAAACGCTCCAAAAAGTTTTAGCTATTGTAAATTATTCAGTTAGCGGTACCCGTAACTAGCAAGACTTCGTGTGAATAATTAATGAATACCATTTGAAATATTTTCTTTGCTTTTACAGTCGTTACACAGTTTTAAACTTTGGTTAATAAGCTAAAGTTGGCTTGGCTTGGCTTGAGAGTAACGGCGTGAGATAGCGGTTTTTGGTGTCATGGGGCAATAGAAACGCTAGGGAAGAGAGGATTGGAGTCGTGAGCAGACGGCCAGCCGAAAGACAGCATGCTTCTGCTACGGGGATTAGCGAGACTGTTCTCTATTGCCTTCGAAGTTTTAGCGTTAGACCAAATATTTTAGACTCTCCATAATGTGTTTTTATTAAGCAGTTTGTTAGATCACTGCATGTTCGTATTTGCGTTTGTGCGCGTTTATTTGTTTCAACTGCGAGGTCTAAAAGGTGGTGGTAGACGAAAGTGATTACAGTGTAAGAATTATATCGCGTTCTGTCTACTTTAGCAAACTCCATTAATTGGATGGTTTGGTTTAACCATATGGTTTACATATGCAGCAGTGCATGTGGTAATTGCGTTGATTTGCGTCTTTATATCATTTTGAAATTACAATGGCAATACTTAAATAAATCAGAAAATGTCGTAGGCCTACATTAAAAAGTTAAGAAATGTAACGATTAACGACGATACCAGAACAAGACCAAATCAAACATGATGGCATGTGGGATCTTGTAACGTTAAACCTAAGTAAGATTTTAGTTAAATGAATATGCGAACAACAATTCACCATAAAACCCGGAACGACACTGAGAAATCTAAACAGGATCAAATTAGTGAAATAAAGGCTGGTGTGTAGGCTACTTGTCCCAGAGCTAACTATTATGCGGAGTAGCTTGAAGCTGGGTTTAAAATGCAGATTAAGACAGACTGCAGAACAAAAGGAGGCATAGCCGTCAGATACAGTGCCCACAGTTTTGATCAGTCAAGTGTACCGACCGGCTCAATTCACTGCGGGCTTAATTAGCGATTGCAGTGAGATTCGTTTTAAATACTTTTCCTGTGTCTTTGCTATATATCGTTTCATTTTACTCATCGATAACCTACGCATTCAGTTAAAAGCATAATAAAATAGCCGGAGTCACAGTCGACAGCTTGGCGCGTTCTCCTTTGTCACAGAGATGCGGCAGCGAGCTCGAGCTCGTAGTACGAGGGGGGATAGTTGACGTAAAAATAATGTACAATTGGCTACTAAACTGGAAGAAGAAAACGGGGGGGAAATTAAAATAAATAAATAAATAATAATAAAATAGCCTCATACGTTTCGCATTTAATCAGGTAGCCAACTTGAACAGTTTAATTTGCCAACTAGTTACGGTGACTTGTTTTCTTTTTGTCTGTTTTATACGTTTTTGCGGGAGGAAAGGAAATCGACAGGATTACGGACACGGGCCAAAGAAACACACAGGTTTCACCAATACATTCTGAATAAATAAATACAATACGAGGAATTGAACAGTTTAATTTGCCAACTAGTTACGGTGGCTTGTTTTTGTCTGTTTTAGAAGTTATTGGGGCAGGGCAGATAAAAGGCAAGATTGTGGACACGCTCAAAGAAACATACAGGTTTCACCGATAAATGCTGAATAAATAAATACAATACGACCCTTATACAGGCTGTTTTTAAATTGTGTGTGTGTGTGTGTGTGGGGGGTCCTGTCACTTATGATTCCACAGTATGGGCAGTGATACGTGTAACGTGTCTGTTCACGTTTGACTAGCCTTTACAGCCTTCGAAGGTTTTGGTTGTGAACTTGCGGTTTTGGTAAACAGGAATGGCAAAGATTTATAGGCTATATAGAAAAACTATCAAAGTGGGTTTACTGTAAGGTGTTCAGGTGTTCTTTGCTTTGTATAATAGGGAAAACATTTCACAGCAAATTAGTCAGGAGTATTGATCGTACGAAATTGGCTCGACATCTTTCTTTGTGTTTAAATTAATAGGCTACATATAGCCTAGACAGAAACCGAACGCTATTATTAATATGTCCTACCACTCTTGATTGATTAATGTCACGTGACCGTGATTGTAGTCTTTCCTTGTTTTTTATTTTTTATTTCACTTTCTTGCTTTGTCTTTTGTATTCTACATTTGGCACCCATAAAGTCAACGACAGTTCCCAGACACTATTCTCATTATGTGTTATTTTCCCGTTTTCCTTCCTTAGCCTCCATCCTATAGGCACTTTTCTTTGCCTACTTAAAATGATCAAATGAAACTCAGAACATATAAAAAGAGAACACAACAGTGCATTGTCTGGATATATGCCTTATGTGTTCTCTGGACATTTATGCTTGCCTGGGGTGGTAATGTGGCATGAGGTAGCCATTGCCATTCCCATCCCAGAAGGGCATATAGGCTATATCCATAGAACACTTTGGTTGGAGTTGTTTATTCTGCTTATACCATGGCTACTTACCACAAATACATTTTAACATACAAGTGTAAAAAAAAATATAATAATCTGTTGTCAAGTAAAAATGATCACATTTTGGTATGTGTAAATCTACCAAGAAATACAGTTCCTCATTTGCTCAGGTACAGGAAGAGATATAGGGTGCGTTACTGGCACATTAGCCAAAAGAGATCTGTGATCAAAATAAAAAGAGATATTGGGAAAACTATTGGAAACGTATGCATGGGAAAAGTCATATCCTTGCTGTCAAGAAAACAGACAGAATGATTGCAAAGGGCGACATAAAAATATATAACTGCGCTAATGTTATCTGGCTAAGTAACATCAATTACCTAGCAAATGAGTCAATGAGATTAGATAAATAATTTCCGGAACTGGCTTCCTACAATCAGTTTGTGCTTCACGGACCAGATGCAAGCGGCAACCTCCCCGTTATAGCCATTAACAGAGTCACATAATCTCAGTCTCTTCTGTCTGTCAGAACAGGAGCCTGATAGAATGCTCGGCTTACATTACATTGCGGGAGATTTCTGAGGCGGATTATTGATCAAAAATCTAGCTAGCTTCCCATGTCAATTCCCAATGTCTTCACTAGCAATCCAAATGTAAAGATAAGTAGCTAGCGCTAGGTAGAATCCAAAGCCTAGTGGCAGCTAGCTAGCCTAGATACTGGAACGATTGTTATGTGGTGTAATGTGTACATTGTGATATTTGTTTTTTTACCCAGTTGAAGAGTGTTTTTCCAAAACTCACGCATGTTCACTAAGTGGACATGAGTGAGTTTTGGAAAAGCAGTCTTAAATTAGAATTGTATTAAAATGTGCATTTATTTTCATTGTAGCTGTGGTATGAGAGATATAAACCACTCCTTGACAGTGCATATAAAACAAAACATGGTACTTCGGGGTGAGGCCTTCGGCTTTCAGCCTCGCGAGAGAGAAATGCAGACACCAATAGCAGTAAACTATTTTGTTTTTCAACTTTTGACTTTTTGACTTCATATGCATTATGCAATAGGAGAAAAATATGTATTTACCAACAGTGAAATCTTTCTGCTATCTCTGTACAAAATTATGTGCCAAAGATATTTTGGAACTGGATGATTCAAAATATTGCAGAATTCCAGCCTGGCAGAAAGTTAGGCCTACAGATTTACAATTTATAGTCTCAGAAGAGACATCTGGACAAATGTGGTTGTTTGAAAATGTTCAAAAGGGAGTTGCAGGCCCAATAGTTTGGTTCTGCTTTACTTAGCCACATCCAAATTTGGTTGTTAAGGGTATAAAGCCGCCACTCAAAAATGATCGTATGATCGAAAAATGAGAACAGCTGGTAATAAAAGAACACTGTATACTCGGCAGAATTTTCAGTTTGGGTTTTTCTTGTATTTTTAATATGGTGATACACTATTGATTGTCGAGACTGCTTCCATTGACTAACATGTTGTGCAGCACGTGTGGTGTGTTAAATCAACACCATTGGAACCATATGAAAGAGTGATGTTTTTTTTTGCAGCTCTGGGTCAACTGCTGTACAGTGGTAAATAGTAGCTGAAAATGGCACTGAATATGGCACAATTCTGAATCACACAGGATCAGGGGCCTTGTGTAAGCTTTCTGTCAAAGCTGTAAGCGTCATCACAAACACTGTGTCTTGGAAGCACCTCCAAGTGGGTAATTCTCATGAACTTGGTGTAACACGCCAAAAAAATGAAATGCAGATTTTTTCTCTCATTAGTATCAACCAGGTTGTAAATTAACTAGTTGCCATTCTGCATATGTTTTTAAACACAGTTTTAGAGAGTTTCAACAAGTCATTGACCAAATAAATGTATTACCCTAACACATTTTTAATTGATGATAACTAAATGTGAGCAAATATTTTCAATTTTATTTTTAAAATGCATGTTGCTGTAAATAGTTACAAGTAGTCACATTATGTATAAAGGAACACTGTATATTTGGCAGAATTTTCAGTTTGGAATTTTTAGTACTTGTAGCTGTAGGGAAAGTGGCGATGGCATGTCCACAGGAGGTCTGTGCCGTCAGATGTATTCTGCCGCACCCACAGCTCGTGAGCAAACGTCAGGGTACAGGGGTCAGGGTGAAAGGTGCGCCGCGGGCCCGCTGGATTGGGGTGCCACTTTTACGGCAGGCTCAGTAAAACTTCAAGAAAACCGCACACTGAACAGAGATGGATGGTGGCTGTCCGCTGTCGTTTTTCATGCAGCTGCACGAGAACAGCTTCAGTGCGCAAACATTTTTTTTTGTATGTTTAAACCACCAAGGAATTTTAGATGAAGTTGTCAGCTGCACTCTGTATGTTTGGGCTTCAAGGTCGAGACGTTTACAGGTTTCGTAGAAGGTATGGCGAAACCTATCTCTGGGAAAAACCTGTTGTTGTCATGAAGCAGGGATGAAGGGTGGCGCGGGGCACCGTGTTTTTGTGGATAAAGATGAGACCTGCATTTCAGTAGTCTACTTGCGTGCAGCTTTGGTACCCATGTATGATGAAACAGTGAGCAATGCAGAGGCTCTTATAGGGTAATGGGCAAAAAAAGGCAGGCAAAGATGCATGGAAATGACCAGGCAGATGGCGGGTGTGACCTGAGGGTGTGATCCATTTCTGTGTGTCAAGAGCCGAGGTGACATTTGCCCCATGCATTCCTTTTAATGTGAGAACCTTTCAACACAATATGGCACCTCCTGTCTGCATATGGAACTGTTTTATTTTATTTTAAAAACAATATATAATTGTAATAATACATATAACAAAGTATAATTTCAGAACATAAGACATCCCAGAACATATGCATATGCATTTTTTTTTTTTTTATCTACAGAGAAGTGAAGCCTTGGTCAAAATAAAGGGCACAGACACAATAGGCTGACCATCTGATTAGAGGAAGGACTTATCCAATCGTAAGGTGGAATCTCTGTAAATTACTTTTGAGGAATTTGAAAGGCTGTGTTAAATTCAAAGCTATCCTGCTTTTATTTTATTTTTTTCTTCCCAGTGAACAGTGGCAGATGTAGCCCAAAGACTGTAGAGGTGGCATTTGTGGAATGGCAAACATGCACATTCCCCGAATGTCAATAAGATTGCCATGTGTAAGACGGGCATATCAAAATAGTGTCTGACCACTGTGCCGAAAATACTGGCCAAAAAATTTCAGCTGTGGCTGATTCACCAAAGGAAAATATAGTTTTATGGATTGTAATAATTTAATCAAGATCCAAGATTTTTTTTTGTGTTCTTTAGTGTTTCTTCAGGCTAGTCTTAAAAATGAGGCTAAGTCCAAAAGCACTTCTGCTTAAAGAATGTAATACGTCATAGGAAGTACATGTTGTCAGTTAGGCTAAGTTGGACAAAGTTGGAACATTTCCTGGTCCATCGTAAAGTCAAATGTTTTGTTGATTTTTTTCCCGGAAATCGTAATGTGATGTTTACTTTGGATGGTAATCTAAAAATAAATGCTGTTTTATCGTTGGGTCGGCCGAGGAACGTGTTCCGGTTGTTTCATGTCTGTGATCCGTTTCCTCTGCCACTTGACTTTGTTGGAAGGCAAAGATGGGACCTGCATTGCCTCTTGACAGTTTCCAACTGATACAGTGGGTGATGTTTAGAGAATTTTATTAGTTTGGGCAGGGACGGCTATTGATCAGACAGATGGAGTACTGCCAGCGCGGTGCGATAATAAGAATGAGTTATATGGAAGCTCCTGTGCCTCCATGTGGCTGTACAGAAAACTTCACTGACTGGTGAAAAAGGGCAGCCTGTAAAATTCAGATTTCATGGTTCAGTCTGCTGCAGAGCAAGATCATTTTGCTTGGACTAAAGGAGCATTTAGAGTCCAGTCACAGTGCCAATTATTCTTTCTAATAGAAATGCACAAATATTGTCTGATTGCCTGTGGTGTCAGAATGTTGCCTGTTTAAAAAAAGCACTTTGCTTTAAATAAAGTGCTGGCAAAGTAAACAAGCCAGCCTGCGTTCACAGGAAACAAATTAGAATTCAATGTAAGTTGTTACCGTGCCGAACATTGTGTGCCAAACACTGAGTTGACAGATTAACAAGGGCACTGAAGGACTGGCGGTCGGACTGTGTGCCCTCCGTCCATTTCTCTGTGAGTTCCCTCTTCTCCCATAGCCGGTCGCAGCGATGAAGGGTTTTGATCTTAAATCCATCTTTCGTAAGTAACTGGTGATGGTCAGCGTCTTATTACAGGGAGGGAATTCTCCGCCCCCCCCTGTTTTGTCAAGCTGTTTGAAAAGCACAGGCCAGTTGAGCGTGACGCAGACCTTGCTGCCCATCGCATCTCTCATCCCTGAAGGGATCATTTGGTCCATTTCCAAAACTTCCAGAGCTCATTCTCAGAGGACTCTTTCATACACGCTGACCATTGGAACTGTCTCGTTTTTTGCTTTATTACTTGAGTGGCACAGACTTAAGTCCCTCTCAGTGTCAGCAATGTTGTCAACGCTGTCAGTCTTCTCGCTAAAAATCACACCAGCATCATTGAACGTTTTGTATTGGCTTGAGTATACATGTGTAGGCCTATACTGTGTGTATGTAGCCTATGTGTGCACTGAAGCCAGAACTGTTCTCAAGAAAGATTGGTTTAAGCTTTGTGTATGTGTATATATACTATATACTGTATATATATAAACATAAAATAGGAGTATTAGTAGGTGTTCAATTTGAAAAAGACTTAGGAATTGTAGTTGTTGCATCAAAGCTGTGTGCTACAGCAGTGACAAAAGCCAACA
The DNA here is from genome assembly GCA_029706075.1 of Aldrovandia affinis. Lineage (NCBI taxonomy): Eukaryota > Metazoa > Chordata > Actinopteri > Notacanthiformes > Halosauridae > Aldrovandia > Aldrovandia affinis. The sequence continues at coordinate 1,381,484 of JAINUG010000086.1, forward strand.
GGATGCTGGGATACATAGAAAAAAGTATTGAGTATAAATCAAAGGAGGTTATATTAATGTTATATAATGCCTTTGTCAGACCTCACTTAGAGTACTGTGTGCAGTTCTGGGCACCGCACTACAAGAAAGATATAGAAGCTCTTTAAAAAGTTAAAAGAAGGGCAACTAAACTGATACCTGGTATGAAAGGTAAAAGTTATGAGGATAGACTTAAGGAACTCAATCTATTTGCAAACGGAGACTTAGGGGGGATTTGATTTAGGTTTTCTAAAAGGGATTAACAAAGTGAACTACCAAATATTTTTAAGATAAGTGGGGTCAGCAGAACAAGAGGGCATAGGTGGAAATGAGCTAAAGGCAAACTCCGCACAGATATTAGGAAGTTTTTCTTTACACAGAGAGTTGTCAATGCCTGGAACAGCTTGCCAGGTTGGGTAGTAGAGGCAGAAACACTTGGGCTATTCAAGTCTAGGCTAGATGCAGTACTAGATACTCTTTAGATTAGGACATGACGAGCCTAGATGGGCTGAACGGCCCGTTCTCGTCATTATGTATTCTTATATTCATCTTTATCAAGGGTATGAATATATATACACACACTTACATTTATATTAATATATAATATAGTGATATAGCCTACTTCTTATAACATATTGTTTCCCTAACATTTATTTATTTTCTGTTTATGAAAAAGACCGATATGTAGTTGGAATCAGGGAAGTGGAGTTTTAACCAGACAGAATTGTATTTAAGATGGGGAGCAGAGAAGGGGAAAGTGGAGGCGGGCCGCGCCGCGCCGCTCTGGATTTCATCAGTCGTCCATTTGGCACCATTGGTGTGACTAAATAAGGACTGGAGTGTTTTCATTACGAGTTCAGGAAAGTTCTGTATCATTACTCATCTACAGTACAAAGAGGTTCATGTAAATCCTCCCTTTCCTCCAACTCTTAATCTGTCATGATTATACCTTTATAGTCCAAATTCTTTTTTTAACACTTTGTTCTGTTCATAAAGAGTGAAAGCAAGTTACAAATTGCTCTATATAACAATAGATCCATTTATGTATTTATTGCTATTTGAAATGTTATTATTGAGGGTGAGCTTCTGTGTATTACTGTATATTCACATAGCTGGATAGCAATGCCTTGCTGAAGGAATCAACAGCTGCGTGAAACACCAGATTGAAACTGGCAACCATCTGCTTATTGTAGGTCTGCTTCCCTAACCTCTACTCCATGCTGCTACAGTATGCCACAGTTGCTGCCAACTAGTTATCATTCCTTTTAAATGTACTTCAATATATCCACCCTCCCATCTTAAAAGGTAATTATTCCAATGGTTAGCTTATATAGTACCGAGTATAGAACAATTTAAACCTGCGCTGGACTAAGTCAAAACTTTCGCTCACCAGCAGGTAACAGGAGCCAGATCGCACATTGAAGGCTGGTCCGCTCTCGGGTTGAACCAAGAACCCCACGACAGTGTGAAACCCACCACGTGTTTCAGATCTGCAATGTGCATTTAGCTGACTGCTTCGACATAGAGGAGGCAGATTGTGAAAAGACCATCTGGTAATCCACTGTTCGGGCAAAACATAACCTATGATGAATACTGGTAATGCTAAGAGCGCAGGGTAAATGGCAGGAAAAGGAATATTAGTCTTATGTTACGAGGTCTGGGAGTTGAGCTGAATTTAAAATAAGGCACAATATTTTCCCCTCAACAAATTAAATGCTTGCTTGAATAAGCAGGTTTTCGTGCCAGGAGATGAATCAGCATGCTGGAGCACCCCCTCCACCCCTTCTTCAAAATGAAAGATGATGAAAATTGAATAAATGTGTCACTGGCTCACCTGTTGACACAGAGAGCTTGCCTTCTCAAGTGAATTTAGAAATGAGGAAAGATTATTGATCACAACCAGGAGAAAACAGAAATGGTACCCCGGTTACAGGCCTGCAGGTCAGTGTCATTAAAATGTTATGTAAGTCAATTAAGTCAGCCGGAGGCTGGCTGCAGAGCTGGGACTATAAATATTTATATATTTTTACTGAGATGTTGTACTAGTGGAGACATCTGTAATATTTTCTTACATTTGGCAAAGCATGTTGTGCTAGGGCTTAGATCAATAGAGCATAAAAGTTGTGTTTTTAAGAGTGTGTGATGCACGCATCTGTCTAAGGGTATGCGCAATATACAGCTGCTGCTGGCCCGAGTATGTGCCTGAGGGAGAACGTGCTTGGCATTTTTTTTGCAATGCTGCTGGTGGTGTGTGGCACCGGCTGGATGCACTAACAGAGTGGGGCGACACCGTTTCCCCTCATCATTTCCTCTGGCAAAAACACATGGTGCAAACCGTTCAATGCTATTTCTGATTCTGGACATCCACGGTGTGCGATCGTGATGAGTGGGATTCCTAAGAAAATGCCTCCTTTTTCCTAAACTGGGAGAAAGGTGCATGTGTTAGCTTGCTTGGCTCGTAGCAGGACAGAAGTAATTTCAGTAGCAGGGCCTTGTGTGGGGTGCTGTCAGGACGCAGATGACAAGGCCAGTGGGTTTTTTGGGGGGGTTTTTAAAGGCCAAAGTGAGGAAGTGCTGTGTTTCTGGAATATATTTTCATAAACAGTGCAGCGTCAGCTGGGCAGCTGTGGAACGAAAAAGGGAAGTTTTAGGCAAGGAGACGATGGGAAACACAGAAGAGACCTTCCAAAAGGAAAACACTTCTGTTGTCAGCAACATCTGTTTTTTTCTGTTCATCTATATGTTTTTGTTATTTAGCTAGCTAAGTTTTTGTTCCCAGCAACCTCCCAGTTTGATTTGAATTTAAAAGTACACTGGCGAGGGTGTAATCTTATCTCTTTCCCTAATGGGAAGATAGTACTATCCCTTCCAACTGACTTAAATATGTTTACACAATGGCCGCTATCAAAGCTAACAAAGACCTTAAAAGGAGTCGCTAAGACCTATGAGATGTGCCATTTGGGACAATAATTACTGTAGAGGCAGTCTCATTTGAAAGTGCAATTTGGAAATTACTGTTGCAGACGCTGTTTGGAAAAATATGACATAAGCATTGTAGGCCCACTGTATATTCGATGCACTAATGCCTTTTCATCTAGGCTTTTTATCATAAAATTTTTGCCGTAGCACATGAGCATCAGCCCACAATGACCCAATGCCAGTACCAGGTTTTCTTATTTCAAAGCAGCTGTGTGTTTGCCTTAGCTTTGTGGATCTTGATTATCAGAGGTAATGAGGCGTTTGTTCTGGGTGGGTGAAATTCTTTCCTTTAACTGATACTGATTGAGCTAATGAATTCATTTGGCAACCTTGTACACGATGTTCCTTCTGGAAATGTGGCCTAATGGATTTTGCTAGCACACCCATGCTCTAACTGGCCATCAAAACAAGGTGAGCATGAGTACTTTACCAAGTAGGAACAAAAGCTAAATTAAACTTGGGAACCCCTGACCATCCCTTTTGTGCTTGCTTTGACTTCCCAAGCAAACATAACATGGAAACAACAGCGATTAAGACGAAGACAGATTAACGTTGTCCTGTTGAAACCTATTTAATCCTGACAGAAGCAAACAATGTTTGACCTCTTCATCAAGTCAGGATTACAGTACGCTCTGCTTTGATGTGTGATAGAAAATTTTGTGTCTTTTTTCTCCCACCCACGTTCCAAAGTGTTTGATATTTTTATTTTCACAGCTACATTTGTATGCCATCAATACACACACACACAAACACACACACACACACACACACACACACACACACACACACACTGTTTTTACACACACATTTACACACTCACATACAAACACATTTGTCTACAAGCAACATCCTGTTTTTTTTCTCTCTTAGATTTTCTGTTTGACAGACTCGATATATTTTTCATCAATTTTGTGTGCCACATTTGTTACACGACTGTGCATGCCTTGAAGCCTGCTGGCACATAAACCGATATATTTTATAACATTTTAGTTTGACGCCTATTGCAATTTGCTTTGATGTGACCGCATTTCTTTAAAGGGCCAGTGAGAATTTGTATTGCTAAAGTAGAGGAATTTTTGGGCAATATGCATCAAATGGCATATCAAAGATTACATGTAATATGTTGTGAAAATGAGAGCCCTGTATGTGGTTCCAATGCAACATTATCGCCTTGAGTATACAGTATGTGGATCCTCATGGATTAAGGTGTAGATTAAATTAGAACTCTGACCCACCCACTAATGCCAAACCTGATATTGATGGCAGATTGTTCCCTATTGGAACATGTTTGTACCACGGTAGGACGATCATGTGTGATGGATTCCAATTTCACTTTACTAGTGCACTTTCGCTCAAATCCTTGCTTGGCTTTAAATGGAATGAAAACAGGTTTCGGCCCGATGGCCCAATTCTCAACTTGAGCTCGAACAGGAAAGAAAGCTGAGGAGTAATAACAAAGCTTGGTGAAATAATGTTATTTATGGTGATGAAAACCACAGCAAAGTCCGATTGAGTCATCCAAATCACACGTTGACAGCCCTGCAAAATCAGGCATCTGTACGATTGTACTGGTGAAGCGAAAACGTCTCCTGCCGTACAAATGGAGGATTTTCCACGCCCGAGGAAGTCTTTAATTTACAGAAACTTGTTAGAATGAACAGTCCCGCCTCCGGCGTGGACATGACCAGCTCCCTCAATAAGAGCGCAGTGCGCCTTGAAAATGTGACTTGCAGATACAGTGCTGCTACTCTTCAGTAGATTTTAAAACAAAGAGAACACAGATGTGTCGGGCATGAAATATTAAAAACAGAAAACATCGGAGACAGAAGAAAGCCAACAAATAATTCATCGAGAAAAGAAATAAATGCAGTTTGAAGAACTCGAGAACAAAGGCTTTTTAGCTTAGACCACCAAAGTTCACAGCTGGCCTCGTGTGGATCTGGGATGGCACGCCCTGGAGGGTTAAAACTTTGCTTGGAGCTGGAGCTTTTTTGAGGGCGTCTAAAATTGCGGGCTCTTTGTTTGCTATGCCTCTCTCCCGTTTCAACAGGAGCACTGGTCTTAATGGCTTTCTGCGTATCCATGGTGCCCTCCCTTGGGGTCTGCGCCGTGGACAGAGGCGAGTGGCGCGAAACCGCCCTGCGCTCGGCAGTGAACCCGCATGCTTGTTCGTGCGGAAGTGGCCGACCATGCAGTTTTATTTCATATCACCCACACTCAGTATCACCCTCCATATGTCTTTGGGCAAGACCCCGTGGGCCAGTGGGGGGGGGGGGGGCTGTAGCGAGCGCTGGGAAGTAGAAGCACCTGGAGGCCTGCCTTCGCCCTGTTTGCGTCCGTGTGCTGAAGGCCCCAGATGTGTACTGTGGAGGTAGTGTATGTAGGTTAAACCACCGAAGCCGGCTTGAATTGGCATCTCTCCAGCGTCAAATTGGCATCTCTCCCGTTTCAGGAGCTCAGACAAGCAATCGGCCAATGAGCCGGAGCCGGAGCTGGCTGTGGCACTTATCAGGGGTGGGGCTAATTGCTCTGTGCAGCTGCGCAGATTCCATTGGGAGATGCGCATGCCGCAGCCGGAGGCAGCAATTGGGCGCTGACTAAATGCTTCCCGCCAACAGAGGGGCACACATTTTGACATTACCTCAGCGGATTCATCAAAGCATTGTCATTTTCCACGACTGTTTTGTGGTTTCATAATGACCGACCGCTTGGGAGTTTTCCATTTGATTGTGCTGATAGTCTTGTGATTTTTGTGTTTCTGAAAATAATGAACTCTTGATTACTATCTCAAAAGAAACATATATGGAGACAACTGTGTCTGTACAGTGAATTAAGAGGCAAAACTTGTTTCTGGGTGATCAGAATTTTTCTTATGGTTTACACTTCTTATATGTGCATTTTTTTATTATTGTTATTATTGTGATTGAATTTGAGTTTGCAGTCATTACATGTCTCTGTGATCTGTTATGTAAATCTCTTCTCTTCTTGTCTTGAAGGAGAGACAGAAACAGTATCGAAATGTCCTGACCGGGCAGTCACAGTGGAATTGAAAAACAAATTCAGTGTGAAGCGCTATTGTTATTAAAATGAATAATTCATTTCTTTCCTGTAGAAGTATTGTGAGATAAAATAGCAGAATTTTTCATTTTCTTTCTTCAACAGAAGATAAGACTGACTCTTAAAGCTCTTAATTTAAATGTTTCCTACGGGAGGAATGATTATAGATTTGGAGAACTGAGAGGAATTTTGGAAACATTTTTCTTTCCTTGATATACATCAGGGACAAAAAATAGATAGACAGCCAGAACAGTAATAAGGTTAGCAGCTGCCTCCTATTCCTGTCACGCAAGCCCTTCCGTTAATTTGCCATTGTTTTCCTGTGAATCGGGGATGCTCTTGGTGTGGAACGAGACAGCACATGTGGAAAAAAGCCCACACCATGGTTGGAATGGAGCGCTCAGCGGTTTTTTTTTCGGAAGTGTTGTCAGAAGGAAGCCGGCGTTTTCCCACACCGCGGAGTTCCTCCTGGAGCAGGTGACCGCAGAATGCTCTCGTGGGGAGGTCAATCCCAGCGTTGGGCTCAGTGTCAGCCCCTCTTCCCCACCTGTTGCCCGGCAACATTCCCCTCAGTAGGGCTCAGGCGGCCAATGCAAATTATTCGAGTCTGGAGTATGCCTGCGTGCCCATTTGTTGTTTGGGAGAGATGTTGAGGGGGTCACTCTTTCCTGGCCACACTCATCCGGGAGGGGGAGGGGGGTTATCTTCTCTTCCCTGTAAATGAAAATAATTTCACTGCTCATGAGGTATGCATGGTGGATGATGTCTCATTGTCGTTTTGAAATGGTCTCTTAATTCATTTAATGTTGTATGCTACGCTAAGTGGAATCCTTTCCTCCCAGGAGGCTATTAAGGGTAAAAGCTCTACTCTCCTAATGTTGTACTACGACTCCTTCAGTAATTCAACTCAGCTGCCGCTGACAGTTTTGTCGACTTAAAAAAAAATACTTTTAAAAAATCCATTAGTGATAATTTACCATTGTGGGTTTTTTTCCGTCAGCCTTTCTACTTTTCATTAACATCATATGTCGTATTATGTCAGTGAAATTACCCTTGTGCGCTGCTTATAAAACAGAAGTGCAGAGCTTGTATACTCATAAATGCTTCAGCAGGGCAGATAAACATTGGAAACAGGGAGCGCCGCGGTAACCTGATCTTCCCCTGAGGCTGCTGTCATTGAAAAATGACCCTTTCCCCTTCGATGGCCTGACAAAGCTTTGCATCACCTGTGACCCACTGGCCATTTGAGGGACTCTCGCTTTTAAAAAAGCCTCGAAACGCCGCGGCCTCTCCAAGCGCCCTCTTCCACCGCTCGTGTGGGAGGGGATGAAAATAGACCCGAGCTCCAAATCCAAGAACAAATTTCAACCCCACTGCTTATCTGGAACTCTTGGATGTCCCTATGTCCCAGAGAGCCGTTTTGTTGAAGGATACGCCCATGTGAGCAGATGAACCTCCCCTCTCTCTCCCCCCCCACACACACACACACACACACAATGTGAGTCTAGTGTAAAGCATGTAGCAGAGCTTGGGCCCCAACACTCTGGTGGAGTGACAAGTGAGTGTTACATTTCTTTCACAAAATGAGTTAAGTGGTTAAGAAGTTTAAAGAAGTGGATCCTAAATGTTTTTGAGCATTTTTTAGGTTTGGGCTTTTTGGTTTTGGATGTTTCTTCAGCATATAAATGAATAATAGGATACTGGCATTAGCACTGTATTAGCACTGGAGATGAGTGTACCGTATATATGGCCCTATGACATCAGTTTTATTTTTTCCCATATTCTGTGTTCTCTGTTTTATATTTTCTGGATTCTGTTTTTTTTTTTTTTACAGTTTTACCCATTTTTATCATCAAAAAGTGTGTGTAATCAAATGAATTCATAAAAATTTATTTATTGTTATTTTTAATCAAGTAAAGTGCTTCCCAGACAGAGCTTCACAGTATAAATGAAAATATAAATACTATAATGAAAACAATGAACAAAACAAATAAGGTTCTTAATATTCAAGTTTCATTAGTTCTAGATTATATTACTCAATTATGAATTAGCAATATCAATAAAATGTACAGTTTAAATTATGAACATAGCAGCATCTAATGATTTTAATATTTTATGACTCACTCACCTATCACAGTGTTGAGAATGCTAACATTGCGGAGGTCAGTCGTTTCATCGATCACAACAGACATTTTCTTCCCGCGGATCTTGTGGAGGACTGCCTCCATGTGCTGTTCAAACACCCGTGACAAATTAGTCTGTCAAAGAATGCTTTTGTTCTCTGGCAAAGCTCCTCCCTGTTTACAATGTTTAACTAGGAACGGACGGAGCTTTTTCATTTTCTTTTATTTCTTTATTCTTTAATTTTCCTCATTTTATTTTACAAATAAACCAAATCAGATTCCTGATATTTCCACTAATTTAAGCAGCCTTTTTATGCACTTCAACCAAAATAAAGTCATAGGGCCCTACGTATAAAGCAGTCATGTATGAAAGGAAGTTGTGGCTGACATGCCTGCAATCAAAGCAATGAAATATGATTACATGAAGCATGTCTTTCTACACTGTGCTAAATATTCAAAATATTTAATATATTTTACTACCTACTATATTGCAGGCTATTTTTCTTTTATATTACAAAATATTGGATGGAAAAAGGTGCCTAACCCATTCAATTCAATTCAATAGAACTTTATTAACACATGGGCCAATTTTCAGAGCAAAGACAATGTTGATGCATAAACAGAAACAGAAGCACAGCAAGACAACATTCAGTAGCAGACACATACATACATCAGTACAGACAACATCACACATGTAATATAGTGGTTAAAATACCGATTAAAATGCAAAGTGCACGCCATAATGAGAAAGAAGACGTATGCCTGGTCTCATATATTTGTCAGAGTGATTTAATAGCACAATTTTAAAAGCCTGCACCTATGCCATTGAATTCACGATGAAAGTGCTTGGCACAAAAGCTGCCAATACCGAGTGAGCTCGACAGCCTACCTCAGAGTGGTGGGGGCTTTGGTGGCTTTGTAGATTCAACTAATTCAATGGCACTTCATAGACGAGTCCCTTGCATTATAATTTGCTTCGTACAACGTGGGTTTTGTTTGCTAGTGCAAACAAAGGGCAGTTAATGGAATCTTTTATTGGGATTATACAAAAGACAGTGGGAGCGGCGTGTTCGCTGCCTGGTCTGCTGTTCCCGAGCTCCGATATGATCTTAGCGTGAACACTGATAGCGGTGAATTATGGACCTTTCCACGCCACGTGAGCCCATTCATTACGTTTTTACACCACGTCACAACCAAGTCTATGTCTATGCTTTTCTGATGCATAGACAAACAAATGGATTGTGTGGGTAACAGCAAGCGGTTGTACAATCCCTGACCGTCTTGTATTCGGATCGTGAAAAGCCCTGACAGCGACCTGATGGTGGGGTGGGGGTTAAAACGGGCTGCTCCTCCATTAAAAACAAGAACGCGCCCAAATGTGCAGGTGACCCCAGTGACCTCCTCTACTCAGCTCTTTCCATTGTAGAGCATCCTTTGGAGCAGGAAGTGAGGAGGATTATGGCTCTTCCCCTGGCTAAACCAACAGCCTCCTCTAGTAATGCAAGGTTGCATTATTCAGCTGTCAGATGGGAGTTACCTCACTGGTGTCTGCCGCACCATCAATGTTTTCAACGGGATGCTTATCGCCGGCTGGACTGCCGGCTCACAGCGCTATAACCCCAAAAAGACAGGGGCTTTAAAAAATGGACATTATCCTGAGTTTGCAGATGCGGCTCCGCGGCCCCTGAATATTGTCACGTCTCGACGTTGAAGAGGAATTACTCTGCATTGGAGTCGCGCTGAAAAACGGCTTTACGAAAGAGTTAATATCGGCCCCTGTACACATCCTGAGCCACGTGGGGGAGATTACGAGCATTCTCCAGACTTTAGCTCTCACTCACAGACTCGCCCACAGATTTGACCCATATAATATCTGATATTATTGTGTCACTTTTTTGCCACGAACACTGATCTTGGTGTTAATACATGGCTAACACCCTTGCCAAATGAACTTAAAATCATGTGTTTACAATGAACACTTTGTAACCTCTGATGGAAAGATGTAATCTAAAATAGAAGGGCCACCTCATGATATTTTATTGAGAATCCAATTAAAGCCACAAAAGGCTTCTTTTTTCCCCCCCAAAGGTGGGAGGCCATTTTTTTTCTCACACTTGGAAAAGGCACTCAGCGAAATTACACTCCTAATTAGGATTAAAGAAGAGCTCAGTCTCCTTGGACTAGAATTCAAGGCATTTGCAGTGAGCGGAGCTGGAGCCATCTGTGCTGTGAGCCGAGAGCAGCTAATTCCGGCACAACAAGTGCAACACGATTTACAGATTTTCCTAGCAGCGGCTTCGACCAAGAACACAGGATTCGGTTTTCAGCCAAAAACGGTGGCAGCATTGAGCTGAATTAGGCTTTACTCTTTAAGCTTAACAGAATAGACACACTCATTTGTTTTGGCGTCCAAAAGGGCATTTCGCACATCGGAATTGTCATCTGTCATGCACCAAGATGATTGTTAAAGCAGTTTAGTGGCGCTGTCTTTTGTTCTCTTCCACGAAGAGAGCCTGCGACGTATCCATTAGGTCATGGAGTTGAAAAACGGGATAGAAAATGATCTCATTAACGGGAAGGGATCGTGGCCCTCTTCTGAACACAAATGACAGGAGGCTTGGGACCACGCCCCCTACCTGAAAATGCAACCAATTAGCAAGGCCTGTGGTCATGGACCAGCGCTGATAGGTCCCATATATAAACAAGACTTCCAAGCACTAATCTGTTCACACTGATCGGAAGAATAACCCAATGACAGACTTTCTGCCTCCAACTGTCTCCTGCACCATCACTAAACTCCACAGACACAAGCCTAAATTACTAGCCTACATTTAGACCCAAAAGACTGGCCAGGCACACTGATTGCACTCACTCACTCACTCACAGTATGCACAGAGACAACTGTAACCTTTTTTTCTGGTTTACTGATCCATGTTGCTTGAGGTTTTCCCTACTCAGTAATAAAAGTTAACATACAAATGTATTGCACTGTTTACATACAGTGTGCTCATGAACACTATTCACCTACAGATGGTGCTAGCTGGTTATTGGTTCCATTTCATTTAGCAGGTCTTTTGAACTCTGCTGTCAGTGTAAGTTGTGTACAGTATGACATTGCAGGTGACAGCCAAGAAAATGACAAACAAATTGGCTGAATCCTATAGTTTGACAAATTGACCTGGCCTATAGGAATTTTGGCACGAATGCACAGATATTGTTTGGATGCCATGACAGAAAAGAGACCCAAAACGAGAAATGGCACACCTTCAGTCAATCAATGTGATAGTTTAATGGCAGTTCTGCAGTGAACTAATGTAAACTAACAATACTAACAACACTGCTTTGATTTGCGTTTTCACTTTGTACATTCCGTTTGCTATTGCAGGCGATTTTAACTTTTGTTTCGTTGTTGTGTTCGATACTTCAGTTACCTCAGCATATTTCAAGGTGCAAAACAAAATGCATATTACTCAAAAAGTGTGTGGACATACAGGTACACACAGAAGTCAAACGGCAAGAAACACACAATTTCTGCTTTCTTTGTTAAAGGGAGATAGAACAAAGTTCCACCCTTGTAGCAGCCCAATAAAAAAGAATAATACCTTAATCATTTCTCTTTCTGATGTAACACTAGGGGATGCGAGGGTGGGGTTGGCCGTTCTGCTCGGTGTAAATCTGGAATGCTTTTATTCGAAACACACAATAGCCATCAGCCATTGTTCTTTTAATTTAGCATTCATTCACTCCCACAGCCTGAAACTGTGTCGCGAAACAAAGGTCTCGATTGACATTCATGGGGGCCAGGGTTTGCGAGCCCGTGTGACAGCGCACAAGAGAGCACTATTTTCATCAAGGGAAAACCAGATAGCAATCTCAACAGGCTGACATAATTCACTCCACTGGACGTGCTCAGCTCTGCCCCAACCTGTTGTTCTCTCTCTCTCTCTCCCTCCCTCCCTCCCTCCCTCCCTCCCTCACTCCCTCACCCAAGCCCATAGCTTTTAGTTTAATATCCCTCCTTTTCAATTTTACATTATTTTTTGTTCATCATTGAACACTGACAAAAATGTTTTCCAAAAAATATAAGCGAAGGCAGGATGTACTGAGCGCAGGCTGGACTCGCAGTGGAGCAGTAGAAGGAGAGTAGGAAGGATGTAACCTAACCCGAGTTAGCTGACGGCCTGTTGTAGAATTCATTGCAGAGTTTCATCCGAGACCTCCAAGGGACCTGCTGTTTTAGGTAGAGCCAGACATTCCACAAGGCTCCGTGCGCCGGCCTTATGAATTGGAATTGGGCTGGAGGACCCAGGCGAAGTGGGCCTAGTGCAGACACTAATGCTGACGCAAAGTGACACGTTCTCAGGCACCCGGTGACACAGCCCCCTCTCTCTCTCTCTCTCTCTCTCTCATTGGTCGGAACGGGCTTACTCTTTGACCTGCATGCAAATCGGAGCACTCACCCTCCACGTTCAGGTCACACTCTACCAGAGATCCATGGCATTGTTGAGTTAGGCCCATTTGCAGTCATCTGTTCAGAATAAATGATTTTAAGAAGTACCTCAACGGGGATGACAGAACTGTGCCAGACAAGACCTGGAATAAGTCGGGAGTCCCTCCTGAATCCCGGTTCTAATTGAATTTATATGTCAGGCAGTTTGATTAATTGTGTATTTGGTTTTGGGTGCACGGCAGGCTATTTTAAGTCAGATTGAAGTTGCTGCACTAAAGATGGTGACACTGCAGCATTCTACACTTAACATTAAGATTAAGTCCGGCGACATTTACTCCCCAGCTGTAGTAGTATCTAAGTTATTTTCATTGTGGGCCTCGCGTTATCTCAGTGGGACAACTATATTTAGTTAGACTAGTCAGAGGAAAGACTACAAAGGCACTCCTTTCATCAGACCTGTCAGTAAAGACCTAATTTTGTGCCATGTTGACACACTAAAAAAGATAAAACTGGCACTTGCAAAAAAGTTGTAAAGTTGCAATTTTTTTCCAAATGGGGTTAGTCAGACATTGAACTTTCAGGGAGATGGGGAGAATTCATTTTTTTGAGAACTCAAAAACATGTTTTCCACAACCTCAGAGGCCGCATTCTTATGACCCCTGTTCATGTGAGTAGTGGGATCACAAGAGCTGCGAAACTCCCAGACATGAAAGCTCCTCAGTTCTCTGGAACATCAGTCTTGAGCAGTGAACCATCTGAAAACACCCTTAGCATTGTAGCGCTGGGAAGACAAGAGGCAGAGCCTGTGTACACTGTGTTATGAAGGGCGAAGGAAGGGCATGGTGAAAGGTTCAAACGGGGGTCTCTCTCAAATCTCAAGGCCGCTTTTATCACGTTTCTGTGTAAAAGAGATTATTATTCAGAAAAGGCCCCTAAGGACGGTCTTAGCGTTCCTACAATGATAACAAGAGACAAGAGTTCCTACAAGAGACACAGCGTTCCTGTGCCTCTAGTCCCGTCAGCCCCCCATAATGGAAGAGCACTGGGAGAGTTGGATATAAAAATAGTGTAAGATGCAGGGGATGAAAGAGTTAAGTGGTTCGATCAGCTGTTTAGACTGAGGGGAACGGAGACCTGGAAGTCAACAACTCTCCCTGCCGTCCACAGCTGCGATAACAGAGTCAGCAGTAGCGCAGCCCGCCGGGTCTCCCGAAAGGCCTCTGCCGTTATTTTTACCGAAAGTGTGTGAACCCGATTCAGTGAGTTTTGTTTACCCTCCTTCAGCACTGAAAACAGGTGAGGCCTGCTGTTTGTTGGTGAGCGAGGGGCCTGAGTTTCCCCCCGTTGGGTTTCTTCACACCGCTGTGAGGATTGTGGGCGGGATTTGTATCCGGCACACAGTGCAGTTGTCTTGTAATGAGAGGTTTGTGAAGTTTGGTCAATATAATCTGATTTGAAAGGGGCATATTGTGTGTGGAGTTCTCATTGCTTCCTTTTTGAGAAGGAATGCATAATTACTCAGGCCTGGTTAGACAGTCGACAACAAAGTCTTTTTTGTAAGAGGAAAGAATCAGACTGCGAAGAATAAAAGCGATGCCATCCCTTGTTTTAGTTCTTCATTTTGGCATTATTCCCCATTTTTGTGGTCACTGTGGTTTTGATGAATCCTTCCATTCCCTGTTTAATAGTATTATCTTAACCCCCATGGATTTTATGCCACTCAAATTGCAAGCAAAGTGGTGGGCTTAGCCAGCAACATTCAGCACAGACGTACTGTACTTTTTGCAAGTACTGTAACATCAGAATCAGACTTGATGAAATCAGTGGCACAGAAGGCAAACTCTGTGTGAAGTGCTCCTGTTTTAGACAGGTCTGCATGATAGCTGATGCCTCAATTTACTTCCAGAAGAATGTTCACGCTCTTAAAACCTCACAAGTGTTGCTATGGTCTCCCTTGGGAAAGTACAATAAAAAACACTTTTAGCCAATCCACGTGGGTCATATAGGAGTATGGTTACCCCAGTATCCATGGGGAATTTGTCTCTTCGCCATCGTGAATTGTTCACTGTAACGGGGAGACCGACCCTTTTAAGGCAGTTGGAGAGCGATTGAGTCTGGGGAATGTATTGGGGATGAAGTTTTTCCCAGAGAGAACAGACTCCAGTGCGTCGGGAACCACTTGATTCAAGTGAAAAGTGCAGACAGTACACAGAAAGGCCCGTAGGACACATCCAATCCAATCCGATCAAATCCAATCAAATCCAATCCAATCCAATCCAAGTAGCTGACAGTGTATAATGGATTACTCTGTGGTCTGGTCACCACTTCCTCGGCAAGTGCACGGTCCTTTTCTCTCCCTGAGGAATTGAATCAATGCGGCGGTTTAAAAATAACAAGAAATATTATCCGCTCTGTGGGTTCGCCGTAGTGGATACGCTGAATGTACCCTGGCCAGTTGTGTTCAATCAGGTTCTATTCCTATTCACCCTCTCCCCCCACCTGCTTGGACGCTTTCTGTTGATTATGGGTCATATTTTGATACGAGAGAAGGGTGTGGCCTTCAAACTCTATCTCTATCACTGAACTTTGAATGGCTTTGAACGTCCACAGTGAAATCCTGTCTCAGAGGATTCCGTGTGCCTCACTCCCAGTGATTCTGGCCATTTACTAGGGGGCATTTTAGTGGGACAGCCTGCTTTCTTGCGGCCCCAGGTATCTTGTGATCTTACCTGCCAGAGGCTGCCTTGTGTTTTGTTGCGGCTAACCTCTCTCGGTCACGTTGCTGCTAGACGCGACGAGAAAACCTTGTTTTTGTATCGCTTCACGCAACCGATCAATACAATGGTGCCGGACACAGTTGAGTATTGAGTGCTGCATCACTGTTGACGCAATAAGCCAACGCTTTAATACGCATCTGCGTTGAGCAGGAAAAGAGGAAGGCCCCAGGGCAAAGCCCCGTGTCCAGTTGTTGTTTTGCTGTATTGTTTGGGGATGTAGCGCAGGGTTTTATCTGGGCATTACAGTGAGATTAGAGGCAGAGAACCAACCCCCCGGTCCCTAAGACAAAGGAGAGTGGGAGATTAGAACTTCACGTCGATCGCCAGATTTCACACACAGCTGCCGCCACGGGGCAGGAAGAGCAGATATGTAGGTCACCGAACACCTGCACCATTCCAGGTCTCGGATAATCTCGCAGACAGCCCCGAACCTTCAGACCTCGCGTCAAGAGGGCAGCCCTGCCCCACAAAGACAGCAGGAAGCGCTCAGACGTTCCACGTATGTCCAGAGGAATCGCTCTGCTGTTTGCCGTAGCCTTGAAAGTACAGCGTTGACCGAGCGTGAGACTACGGCCCGGCTCCCTCAGGAGCACGCAGGAAGGCAGGGTCGGCCAGCCGCAGGACGTGATGGACGTGAAGGACGTGAGCAGGGCGGAGAGGAAGTGAGACGGGAGGCACCTGCCGTGCTCTGGACCCTCGTCACTCCCTCGCTCGTCGCATAAATACTTTACTATACTTGTCATTGCTGACGGATTCTGTGAAATTGCAGCTGTCGCTCCTGGCAAACACCGAGGAGGTTGTAATTATTTTGAGGATTTATTATAAGATGGTGGCTCTGATATCCTCCCCACCTTTTGTCTATAGCAATGGTTAAAGCCTGGTTCCTGTAACTTCCAACTGACTGTCACATATTAAACAAATATATTGTGGACACCATGTTTAATTATTATAATTGTTATTTTTTATAATCATAGGCATAGGCATATATTTAAAGCCCAGGTAGAGCAATGCCTTTGTACAAGTGAGCAAATTACTTCAGTAAATATCCAGATATGAACAATATGTTAAAAGAAAAGAGTAAGCTGTGCACGTCATCCTTGATTAGGGAATAAGCTAGATACGAATAAGGTAATACTACTAATAATGCATATTTTATTTACAAGGCTTATACATAAAAACAGAATACTCATTCCCAAGAAATAAAAGTATAATGGTATGAATTACATGTATGAATGAAGACAAGGTGAGAGTGAGTTACACGTTTAAATCATTAAAACTGGCTGCAGCAGTTCAGACAAACAATTAAACTTAATAACATGCAGGCATGGTGCAGGAGAACATGCCGGATGTGCTATGTGTTATGTTAAATTGTATGTAGCCAACACGTTTTTTATGAAACATTTGGATGACTGGCTTTGAAATAGGGTTCTGTCTACACTGGGAAAGCACCCCCCGCATCATCTTGTCTTCCTGAGGTACACGGGTTTAACATTGATAGGTTCTGAGATTTGTTACGACCCAGGTTCTTAATCTGGCTGTCCTGGAGCGGTACCGTTCTTCACAACCTTATAAGAACATAAGAATACATAATGACGAGAACGGGCCTTTCGGCCCATATAGGCTCGTCATGTCCTAATCTAAAGAGTATCTAGTACTACATCTAGCCTGTACTTGAATAGCCCAAGCGTTTCTGCCTCTACTACCGGACCTGGCAAGCTGTTCCAGGCATTGACAACTCTCTGTGTAAAGAAAAACTTCCTAATATCTGTGCGGAATTTGCCTTTTAACTCATTTCCACCTGTGGCCTCTTGTTCTGCTGACCCCACTTATCTTAAAAAATCTTTGGTATTTTACTTTGTTAATCCCTTTAATAATTTAAAAACCTCAATCAAATCCCCCTAAGTCTCCGTTTGCTAAGTTTAAATAGATTGAGTGCCTTAAGTCTATCATCATAACTTTTATCTTTCATACCAGGTATCAGTTTAGTTGCCCTTCTTTGGACTTTTTCAAGAGTTTCTATATCTTTCTTGTAGTGCGGTGCCCAGAACTGCACACAGTACTCTAAGTGAGGTCTGACAAAGGCAGCAGTGTCGAGCTCACCGAAGTGCCAGTCCTACATTAATGCTGCCTGAGTTTATGGGGGAGAACGTAGGGAAGCCGCTTGTCCAGCCACTGAGTGGCCCCACTTCTTTACCTAAAATACATTTCCACAATGTGTGTGACACTTATTATTGCACATTTTATGATTGGGGAATGTGTGAAAAATAGGACTTTGAGAAAATGTGACACCTTGTAACTTATGTAACTTAAGTGGCCAGAACGTATAAACTTATAACTTACTTGTATGAATAATAGAAGAAGAAAATCTGTATATACTGTGTGTGTGTGTGTATATATATATATATATATGTAAATAAATGTATACTATATGAGTAATTATATATGAGTGTACAGTTTCTCTGTCAATCTGTTCAAATGGGTCCAATTAATAGCCCTCTACTGAAGTGCTCAAAATGATTTACCTGAAATTACACTATTTCCCAGTGCACGGAGCAGTACTGCCCAGTATTTAAAATAGACTCAATGAATGAGGGTGAAAGTTGCAGCCTTTCATTTGGAGAAATGTAGAAAAGCATGTATGCTTGTGAGTGGGTGTGAAGCAAGACCATCACACAGAACAGCAACATCACAAATGGCGACAAATTGCATTTGGACACATTGAATGCGATTATAATAATTACGTTAAATGTGCATCAAACTAAATATTTTTAGCAAAACTCCCAAAATATTCACTACATTAGGGGACATAAAATATGATTTATGATTTCATCTTTTTAATCAGAACAGGCTGTCTGGAGTGTTTGTGGCTTCCAGCATGCCGTCACCTTCTGTTGTCTAGTTGCTTGGCAACAGTGAAGCCAGATCTTGGATTGATGTGCTAGGTAAAAGATTATTCTTCTTTGCTGACTTTTTTAATCAAGTGGATGCGGCTGACATTTGGACAAGTTCTGTCACACGGCTGTGGGTGCAAGGCCTTGTCAGAAACATCAGGCGGATGCTCGGGGGGCAAAGTGGGTTTTTTTCTACCATTAGAAACTTGCTTTTATTTCCAGCTCAACACTTTCCTTTTCAGTTTTCTCACCGGAATGTCATGCTGAGCATGTAGCAAACTTGAGAATATTTTACGGGGGGTTAGGTGAGACAGCTCAAGTTGTTAGCATAGTTTTGAATGTCAAGTTCCGTTATAGCAGCTGAGGGCAGAAAGCCAGCATTCCTCGGAGAGACTCTTACAGACACAACATCGCTTCATAAACTGCACACATTTCAGGTTAAAGGTACAAGGATTTCAGTCAGTGATTCACACGTTTCAAAGAAGTGTGCAAAAGTACCAAATCAGAGGTGTCACTGAGACCTTTCATTGTGGCTGCAGAAAGTAAGCCTCAGTCTATTCAGTGTGTCCTAACAATCCAAAAGAAAGAATTGGCCTTGTAGTACATTATAGCTTGTACTGTATTTATCCAGACACTATGTGTACATTGATCGTCATAAGTCATGTATACTTCAGTCAATTAATTAATAAATATTGAATGAATACATCTTTATTAAAATCAAGGAAAAAAAAATAAACGGGAATAATTAATAATTAATTAATTAATTAAACCAATAGTCCTGAATATAAAATGTATTAATTATTCTCTGCATTTGTATTTGTAATGTTGTTGGGGACAACTGAATGTGCTGCTCTATTACTTTTAAATTGGGATACCATCAGCCAGATGGAAGCAGCTGAACTTGGTGCCCTACACAAAATAACCTACTTCATCAATTTCTACCAGAATACCTTGTAAACGAGTATAAACACCCTCTCTATTATAAATTGGTGGATTTTAATTAAAATAATACTGTCAGTGAGAATGCTTGACCTTGACACTGACCTTGTAAAACTGAATGGAACTGAGACTTAAAAATTATGTTTTCTGTTCATATTAAATGCATTGTAAGTGTAAGCAGAGTTAAGTATTTAAGCACACCACTTTGCCTGGGAGAAGTCATCCAATATTAAAGTGGGTTAAAATGAAAAGAAAAACAGTCTGAACAACATCAAAATTCTCAATGTCAGAGACAGATCAAAACATGCCCAGAAATCTCTTATTTAATTTGCAAGGCAAGAAACGAAGAATACAATATCTAGATCTACCTTAAAAACATTAAAGACTTTAAAATGTTCTTTACATTATTATAAATGTTCACTGACAGTGTAATCTGATCTCCAACCTGGCAGCCACTCACAATCTGGAATGATGTGGTCCCTATAAACACAGACGATTTCCCACCATTCTCCTTGCCCTTCCTTCCCATAAAAAGAGGCACGTGCCTAGATTCATTTTTTTTGACAGCCAGCTAAATAAAGGGCCCGGCCTCAGTATGCGGGGAATGAAGCGAAGGGGGATGGAGGCAGCCGTTATAACCATAATGACGAGTGGAGTTGAGACCGTGCTGTGGAGATGTGAAGTGTGTTTGCCGCGAGGCCTGTAATGATCCGGGCTCCTCAGATTAAGAGGATTACATTGTTTACTCCCGCACCGCCTTGGAGAGAACCCCAGTCAACTCCCACCTCTATCCATGCGGTCAACAGACAAGGACTGGGCTAACCCGTCTGGCCTTCCGCGGGGCAGAGTCTTAAGGTGATTGAGCAGGCTAGACTGTGTTACAGTCAAACAGCAGACTTCCTCCCAACTAACCCTGAATGAATGAATTAAAAATTTTATTTTGAACATGTTAGATATATAAAATATATATATATAAAAAAAAATTGCAACAACAAAACAAATAAACAATAATACTAAGACCAAAAAGGAGTAGGAAGAAGTAAAAACTTATCTAATCCTACCCCTTCTCCACTATTCAGCTAATTGCTAATCGTCAATTGACTTCCATATTTAATATTTACACATATACCAAATAATAAATAAACATATATTTAATATTTACACATATACCAAATAATAGGAATAAACATATATCAACCAAAAGGAAAATATAAAAAGTAAATAATAATAATAATAATAATAATAATCTATGTAAACACCTGGTGAATGTCAATGCCCTTCGTTACCCCTGTACCTTTGAAAAATCAAATCCTTATACCTCTTTTTAAACTGATTTATGCTTGGACATTGTTTTAACTCCACATTCATACTGTTCCATAGCTTCACTCCAACCCTGGCCTGGGTGTTAGGAACAGTGTAAAAAAAACAAAATAAATACATTCACTTGTCCTGACACAACTCTCTAGATGAACAGATCATGTGCTCAGATGCCTCTCCTACGTAGACATAACTGTAAATTATGGTTGTTTGTGACTTGAACTTTTTTTTTTAATGCATTTATATGAGTCTGTCTTTAAATGGGTCCTATGACAATGATGTTTACAACTGATAGTCAAGGGAGGTTTTAGACCAATTGTAATACGGTTGCATGTAGCTGGCATGTTAGCATGGGCCCACTACAATATCGCCTCCCCCTTCAGCGTCTTTGACCCCAGTGACCTTGGTGTGGGTGCTTGCTGGCCGACAGAACCATGGAGGACGTGGAGTCGCAGGAGTGATTTTTATTTCACATTCACGCTCCGTTAGGCTAACCTGATGCCCCTGTCTCCGAGATGCCGTGACTCCTGCAGACAGCTCTGTAAACTCCTCGTACTGCCTCATGGGTCGGCCAGCTGCAGGGGGTGACCTGGCGGCAAGCGCCTAAGACTGAACAAGGCCCCGCCCTCGATTATCACCACGCGGGTCTCCTGACCCCCAAAAGAGGAGCCGCCACCCGCTCCAGAGAGCCCACGCCAAAAGAACATGCGCTTTTTTGTACGGCGGTGAAACGTGCGCAGACTGGGCCGCTTATGTAACGTGACATTTGTATTCAGAACTCAGCTAAAAATGGATGGCAGCGGATCCTGTCAACAGTACAGAAAGAAGAGTGAAAGAAGAGAAGAATGTGTGCTGGGTTTTTATTTTTATTTTTAACAGCCATATTAATATCCCTGAGCAGATATCATGTGGATAATTCGTCCAACTTGTAAGGAATTTCAGGTCTCATTATTATAATGTGCTGTAGTTTTGACTTCATTATGACTAATGCCGTTTCTTTAAATTTCTCTTGCAGGCTATATCACCACGTTGGCAGTGATGCTCAAAAGCACAAATAAGTCACCGTGGGCCAACGAGTTTGAATGTAAGAGGCAAATAAAGAAAACAGATCTCCTTACTAAAAACTGTGCCACTCTCTCGGAGTGTTACGGGAGAAATGGACTGTGGACCACACCGATGCAAGAACATACCCTTCCACATGTTCCTTACGCTTACGAGAGCTCCTATTCTTCTTTCCCTTTTCAGCCATCGAATTATCCTGTTTGATAGAATCCATCTCCACAACTGATCCCAGAATCGAATGGAAGAAAATAAAAAACGGTGAACCAAGTTACGTTTACTTTGAGGGACGGATTTCAGGTAAGCCCGGGCTTTTGCGTTATTCGAGATACTAGAATCTGGCGTACCATATACAGTCGTGGTGTTAAATATCTTCTGAAATAATTGGAAATTGAAACAACTTTGGATCTTCACACGTTCATCTATTTGATTTACTACAGCACACGATCAATCAATAATAATACAAATGTAAAAAAATATTTTATGCCTTCAAAATTGAAAAGCGACCATGACACAATTATTGGCACCCTAAACTAAGTAACTAAATTAGGTTGGAGGAAATAGATTCTCATTTGCAGTGTAATTCAACTCACCTGTGACAGGTTGCAGGTGCCCACATGGTATAAATGAACCAATTATCATAAAACAGTCTGTTCTGCTACCCTGTTCCTCTGTGACAATGGTGAAGAGAAAAGAGCTATCTGAGGATGTCAGAAAAACTTATTATCACAAAACATAAGCGTTCACAAGGATATAAGGCCATCTCTAGAGATCTTGGCATTCCTGTTTCCACAGTTCACAATATTATCAAGACGTTTGCTGCTCATGGAATTGTTAAGAATCTCCCAGGACGTGGTGGTAAGAGGAATCTTAGATACCGTTGATGTATGACGTCCAATGTCCTGGGTAATGGTTTCAGCCCGTACCATACGCTGAAAGGACTGAAAAGAACTAAGAAGGGCTTTATGGTCGGAGGCCAAGGAAGACTCCACTGCTGAAAGAAGAAGATTAAGAACACAAGAAGGCCCGATTAATCTTTGCCAAGACCCACCTAAGCAAGCCTAAATCCTTCTGGCAAAATTTTTGGACCGATTAAACCAAATTAGAGCTATTTGGCAATGCAAGTCAGCGCTTTGTTTACAGACGACGAAATTAAGCTTTTAAAGAAAATAACACCCTACCTACAGTCAAATATGGTGGAGGTTCCATAATGTTGTGGGGCTGCTTCGCTGCCTGTGGTACTGGACGCCTTGAACATATTAAGGGCATCATGAAATCAAAGGATTACCAAGATATTTTGGAGCAAAATGTACTACCCAGTGTCAGAAAACTGGGTCATGGATCCTCCAGCAGGATAATGACCCAAAACACACATCTAAAAGCATGGTTCAAGAGAAAACCTTGGACTGTTCTGTAGTGCAATGAGTCCTGATGTCAATCCTATTGAACACCTGTGGAGAGATCTGAAAACAGCAGTTGGGAGAAGGCACATTTCAAATCTGAGAGAACTGGAGTAGTTTGCAAAAGAAAAGCTGCCAGTAGAGGTGTTGGAATCGCATTAATGGCTATAGAAAGTGCTTGATTGCAGTTATTTTCTCCAAAGGCTGTGCTACCAAATATTAAATCTAGGGTGTCAATGCCATTTCTGTTTATTTTATGATTTAAAAGGATATGTCAAGTTCTTAATCAAAAACAATTACTATTAACAGTGAAATTAAGAATTGTGGAGACTTTTGTCAATTTCTACTTATTTTGGAGAAAATTTTGAGTTTTTAAAAAACATGCAAGGGTGCCATTATTTTTGGCCACGACTGTAATAATCAGTCAATTTCATTCGGATAAACAATACCTCTATGACAGCAATTTCTTTGTTCTTGGAATTAGTTCGAGAATGTTTTTCATGTATTTTTTTATTAAACAACAAATTGTTAAATGTGATTCAGTGTGAACATATTTTCCTCCTGCAGGGGACTTGGAAAACAGAGCAAAGATCAGGGAGCCGGCAAATTTAGTGATAATCAATACGACAAGATCTGACACTGCGCTGTATCGCTGCGAGGTCACTGCTCCTAGAGACCAGAGGACCTTCGATGAGATTTTAATTGATCTTGTTGTACGAGGTATGTGCATACTCATGATATCACTTATACATTTATTTTACAGAACCGATAAGCCTAGTTATTTCTCCATCTTTTGCTTCACTGACAATATCATGTCCTGGTTTATGTCGTCATGTACAATGTGACATGACCCATACAGAGTGATTTAACACATAAGCACCTATACAGTAAACATGGACTGGATAAGATGTGCCACACTGTGGCCATGCCTGGAATTGCAGGCAGTTGAAATCATGTTGGTGGGCAAGTGATTGAAGGAATGCCTATTCTTGTGCCAGGCACAGATATACATTTGATTTGTGTTACACTACACACAAATCTCATGTGAGATTGAAAATGTGCCTCAGTTCTCAGAGTTTATACTTTTGAGAGAGTTCACAGTTGAATTTAGTGAGAAGCCACGTAACCAGTACATGTTATTATTATTATTATTATGTCAACAGGGGAACCTCAGCACAGTTCACAGGGGCTTGTTTTTGATTTCTGTCATTACACAGTTGTGTTAACGATCCCCATCTGTGAGGCCATAAGTTGAAACTGTGTTACATGTCACGGAAATTCCTGGCTCATGTCTGCAACGCATAAAGACCGACCTCAGCCAGAGGCGTGTTCTGGGCTATATGGGGAAAATCTCTGAAACAGCATCCGAGTTTAATCGGGGAGCTAAAGTTGGAAAGTGTGGTATGTTGGGTTGGCTGGGATAGGTGTGGGTAACAGCAAGAGTGCATTCCTGAGCGACCTTACAGCGCTCGTGTTTACCGGGCCCATTTCCTAGATGGTGCCCTTTAAAGACAGAAGGGCTTGAAGGCAAATTGATACGAGCCTTTCTTTTGCCTCCCGCGTGGGTCTGCAGTAAAGCCCGTGGTGCCCAGGTGTAGCGTGCCCAAGTCGGTGCCCGTTGGGAAGTCGGCCGAGCTGCGTTGCGTGGAGGACGAGGGCTTCCCTCGGCCACAGTACCAGTGGTTCCGGGACAAAGAGGAAATCCCTGAGGACCCCAAGAGTAGTCACAAGTTCCTCAACTCCTCATACGCTCTCAACGTCATCTCCGGGACACTGGTGAGAGGACAGCGCCTGGATGCGGAGGGGTTGATGGCGTGGGGAGGGGAGGGGAGGGGAGGGGAGGGAAAGGGAGGGAAGGGGATATTTGGATATTTTAGGAAGACAGTTGATGTGTTAGGGCTTGAGCCACGTGGGGAATCTGCTGTCCTCGTTTTCACATTCCAGAGCCCTCACACTGCCCCGCCTGTCACCCTCAGCAGTGACACAGCCCTCAACACTGCCCCGCCTCTAAAGGTTGCAATTACTGTTACTAACTTCCAGGCCGTCCCAAAGAGGACAGGGAGTAACACTACGGTGTTACGTTCCCCACATAGAATGTTCCAAACATGTCCCCACCATCTTATTTGCATGTCCAGAGAGTCCTATATTCAACCTAAACCCCTGTTTGAAGCAAAATGAAAAACAAGGCCACAACATCAGTCTTTAGCAGAAACGACCCAATGCCACTGGCCTTAGCAAGAGACGATTGTACTGACAGGCTATTTTGTTGGTGGTTTTCCTCCATAGAAGTTCAGCGCAGTGCGGAAGGAGGATGCAGGGGAATATTACTGCAAGGCGAAGAATGATGCTGGACACGCAGAGTGCGGCCCACAAAAGATGGAAGTCTGTACGTTTTTCGCCTGACAGGCCCAAGCCCACAACCGAACTTGTGATTCATCCCCTACTGAATGCTCACCAGTGCTCAGGCCACCAGTAATCGTACCGTCTTTATGAGGAAGACGACTGACAGAGACATGTCATCGGTGAACCATGAAAAAAACAAAGACCTCTAAGCAACCCTCTTGAAATCAAGCTCCAGAAACAATTATCACACCTAACCACAGGGTTGTTAATTATACTGTCCTCAAATCTATAAGGTTTAGAGCAAATTGATACGATACATACATTTAAAAAGGTTTATTTAAACAAGTTTTATTTGTGTTTTCCGTGTTATCCTAGGCCTTTGGTTCTGTTGCAGGTTTTATATTTTTTGTGTATTACTACACCAGCTTCAGCACTGGAGACAAATGTCCAAACTAATGTCCAAATATGACCCTTTCCCTCTCTCCCATCCAGATGACTACAATATCATTGGGATCGTCCTCGGAGTGTTGGTGGTGGTGGTTGTGCTCTTGTGTATAACGGTGGGGATCTGTTGTGCATATAAACGAGGCTACTTTGCCAGCCAGAAACAAACAGGAAACAAGTGAGTGTGCATGAGTCTGACAACGCCAACGAGACTTGATTTTTAAACATAATTAATTGCTTTTTACAAATTTAATACTGTCTGAACATATCCTTTAAAATTATTTTAAAAGATTTGTTGTTTTGGAGAGGAAAGTATATATTTGGATTACCAGTATAGTTTGCTGTTGCCTGTTGGTGATGATATTAATGGCACGCCTTTGAAATGTCTACTTTACTTCTTCAATTTGTAACCTGGCTGGTACAAATTTGTCTGGGATAAATTTGGGGTCCTGATCCAGTTTATTGTGTCTGTGGCAGCTTTATATTGAATACATACACAACAATATCGAATACCATATTCATTACTCGAGCCATTAGTTGTATTTTTGCAATATGTTGTTTGTTTTAGTACTCGCATGTACAGTACATGGTTGAATCAAAACAATTACCAAGCGGATACAATGCCAGCAGTATTTTCTGACACACGGCATGCTGAAGGCCTTGCGGCCGAGATGTCAGTGGTGCAGTGTGTGTACATCATCAAATGCCTGACCCCTCCATCACAGCAAAACAATTTTGCATCAACCTTCAATAGTTGGTTTTGTGTGCTCATGCAACTTGTTTTATTTCAAGCCAAGAAAAGATAAAAAGTTATACTACTATAAATGCATTTCAGGAGGATCAAAGTTTGAAGGAGGCCCCCAGTTACAGTAATCAGTTTATTTCACCATGTTCGAGTTCTAAAGGCATGAGCTAGAATGCACAGGTCTGGAGGGGCGCGTGACCTTCCCATTCATAGATCTTCAGGCCGACTTCAGCAGTTGACAGAATTTTAATTTTCACCTGCCTACAAGAGGCCGGACGTGCAGCACCCTGACCCTCACAGCGCATTGGTGTGTTCTGTATCTCGTGCAGTTACAGCGGCTAAACTTACCATATTCCTTGTCACCTTTTCTGTCCAACCAGTTACAAAGCTCCAGCGAAAGGAGATGGGGTGGACTATGTCAGGACGGAGGACGAGGTGAGGCCCTAAAGCGGAATTAGCGATAGCGCTTTCACAGCTGTATAAATAGCATTTGCCACGCCTTCCACTTCGCTTCGAGACAAAGTTATGATCGTCACACTGTATGAGTGCACCGCAAGCACCAGAGCAAGCACATCAGTATTAAAGATGACTAAAATTATTAACGTTTATACAGCATATATATACTGTATATAAATTATATAGAATTTGAATGAAGTCAGTATTGAAGATGGTTCTTCCCATGGCTGACATTTTTCACTATTTTTCATGGTCTCCTTTTGTAGGGGGATTTCCGACACAAATCCTCTTTTGTCATTTGAAGAAAACAAAAAAGGAAGAACAGAGTGAATCCGAGTTGAAGTACGGAGGCGTGGTACCTCTGACTGAACTTCGGAGCCAACAAGACGACCGATGAGCTGCCACAGTACAAGCCTGGCTACCAGGCGTGTCTGCAATTAAATGACTTGAGTTTGCCAAAGGTGACAACAGTTATCACGTATAATAAGTTAAACAAACAATAACAATAAAAAAAAAAAATGGTTTCATATGGAAGTTAACCTCTGTAAAAGGCACTTGGTTTTCCTTGTCCCTTTAAATATATTTGTTTATGCTGTCCTCACCAAACAAAACTTCATTTTTGTGTAAGTCATGGAATTTCATTTTACTGCATAAAGCATGTTTTTAGATATCTATAATGCGGTTTGATATCTATAATGTTTGATCAAATGGTCTTTGAAAGCCAAGGTTTTCTGACAGAAAAAAAAAAAGTTAAACTGTGAGGCTGGCACATATATTAGCTACAGTTTGGACTACAACTTACATGACATGCATTTCTACTGTAAACATCTTGATTCAAACTTATTTCTGACATTTATATAACACTCCATTTTTTGTACCAGCGAAATTTGTCAAACTATTTTTGATGGAATATATTTTGAAATGCCTATAGATAAAGGTTTACTTTTTTAAATATTTGTAAATTACTAACATGAAAGCCAATATTGCTTTTTTCCTTAGATTTTTTTTGTTGTGAAATATATAGTTAACATTTTTAACCACTCAATTGCTATCACATGTAACTAAAAAAAACTTTTTTTAATTACAAAAAGACTTGCATCAGCATATCAAGGTTTTTTCTTGTCAACCGTCTTACATTTTATTTACTGCTGGGATTTAAAAATGTTAATATTAAAAATAAAGTTACATGTCAATTTGTAGATAGTCGTAGACAGTAAGGAATATTAAAGGACATTAGCAAAATGCTGGTGGACACTATAAAATCTGTCAGTGCTGCGTTCTCTTGATTTAAGTGACCTTCTGTTTATCTTGTAAATATTGGATATACTGTCCAAGTTGGCTTTTTTTTAGTTTTGAAGTTGAATACTCTGTATTTAGAAAAGTAAAAAAACAAAAAAAACAGGGTTTTTATGTTAGCTAACAAGTGTTGTACTGGTTGTATATAGATAAGTTGTGCAAATAAAAAGCTTTTTTCTCTCTCAAAAAGGCAGTGTACAATGAAGACTAATTAAAGTGACAGCATTGGAAGAGGCAAAATGAAACTCTTTACGCTGTATTTTATGTGAAAATAAATTCAGACTTGCACTTGGTAGAGAGAGGATATGCCTTGGTAGGAGCACTGCTGTGT
This sequence comes from Aldrovandia affinis, assembly GCA_029706075.1. Classification (NCBI taxonomy): domain Eukaryota; kingdom Metazoa; phylum Chordata; class Actinopteri; order Notacanthiformes; family Halosauridae; genus Aldrovandia; species Aldrovandia affinis. The sequence goes on from JAINUG010000086.1 coordinate 1,410,109, forward strand.
GCAAGGACTTCCATTATTTATGAGTTAGGACTTTTGGCAAAACTGATCAATTTGACAAAAATGTTAATAGCAAACATTTTGGAAATAATTTCATTTTCAGTTAATCAGATTTCGCTTTCAAGACTTCAGTGTTGGTGGATGACAGAAGGAATGATTTACAGATATTCTCTGTTCTGATGGCAGAGTAAAGAAATAAAGATTCGCTTTCGTTTTCTAGAAATGTTCTGCATACTTTCACATACATTTGAAAGGAAAGGGAAACCATAGAATGTTTTTTTCTGATAAGTACTGATAATTCCTCTCAAGTGCGTTATTCCATCTTAAGTGAAGGGAAAAACCTTTATTCTGTTATAATATGCTGTCTAGGCTTTCCATGTCTGTGGAAAGTGTTAAGTGTTTGAGAGGAACGATTTTCAGCATGTGACTATCGATAGTCATTAACTCACTAAAGTAATGTGACTGATCAGTGAGTTGTTTAATCGTCAATCAAAATTACTGCTTCATCAATCAACCAAATAAAGTGTCAATCCAATATAAATACTTACACTAATATATTTTTTTGCCTCCCATAACCATTTCATCATATCTCCAAAAAATTGTAAATATATTCTTTTTTGCAAAGTAGGCTTGTTCATTTGAAGAAAATAAATCTTTAGTGCCTAAGCCTAGTGTCAAATATTTTGGTAAGGACATCACATTAGTATTCACTGTAGATCCACAGAAACACATAGGCATATACTCTGTTCTTTAAAATGTTCACAATACACAATCCAGCACTTGGCACATGCATTGAAATTCATAAGGCATACACCATGTGCCAAACTATAAGCCTAAAACAGCCAGCTTAAATGAGCAATTATGAAGAATACTTTGATTTCAAGCTGTATTTTTGGGGTGTGGCATTTTCATTAATGCTGGGATAAGTGTTTCCATTTGGTAGACATCTAAAACACAGAATTGCAATAGTGAGAATTTGTGTTACAGATAATACAGAGATGAATTCACAACCTGTTCACTTGAGGGTTTATGGAGTTATAAATATTTATACACAAAAATACACATTTGTCAGCAGAATCCATGCAATGTCCCCTTGGACACTGGGGATGCGGTGCAAACCCTGTGTGAATTCTTGACCTGTATGTTTGTGATTAATAAAATTCACTTCTAATACGTTGTCATTTTTATTTATTTACACACGTGATGACAATGGCATGCTATATTTAGAAATGTGACACAGAGTGCAGAGGAAATTATTGAAGGTGGTTTATAAACACAGGACAGGCACATAGATAAGACAGGACAGACTGCTGGGAAAGCAGAACGAAGAGTTTCTCCCCCCCACCCCGTAATTAAATTGTTTAAACTACAGTCTTTGTCTTCTGGTTCCTCTTTGACAGAGGGGATTCCACGTTCCACCGTCTGGGTGGAGGATTGCTGAAACAGAAATTGTGAGTCACAGAGAGCGTTTGTTAGCTACAGACTTTATCCAACCACCAAGAGTGCTATTGAACATTAAGGGTTGCTCTGCACAGGTCTAACCTAAATAATGGATTTGAACCTTTGCAAAGTCTTTTCTAGATATGCTATTCAAATACTTTGAATCTTCAAATGTTATGAGGCATAAGGGATTACAATATTTTTAAGTGACAGTGAAATGTTTTATAATCAAAACTATTAAAATAAACGAATTTTAAGTATGAAACTAAATAAAGGTGCTGTAAAGTATTTTGCTTGATAAATCTTAACGCCCATCTAAATAAACCAGTTTCTACCATTCTACATACTCTGCACGCTATAAAGCGGATTTAAAATGAACAAACCAAAGCATGTTTAAAGTAGAATTATTAATTACAATTAATTGTTTCCAAAGAAAATGAAGCAATGCTTGTGCCTTCTCCAGACTTTCCTGGAGTAATCCCCATAGATTGCAACATAAAAAAGTAGCCAATCACTTGAGGGCAGCACAAGACAACCAATGGATCGCCAAGAGAACCTTGGGTCGAAATCTCCCATCTACTCTTGCAGTGAATGGCATACTTAAGTCACGTTAAATTCTTGGATTGGTAGAACTTAAAGGAACAGGACAGGCCAATTTTTGCCTCTTGCTGATACAGCTAAACCGATTTCTGCAGCATCACATTGTGTCTGCTGAAAAGCATAAAGAATGGACTCCCTTTCGTTACACTTACCTGGCCCCTAACTATCAAACAAAGACGTTTTATGTAAAAAAAAAAAAAAAAAGGTAGCAATCAGATTTTATGCAGCATTGCGCCGTCATTACTTAGAAGCTGTGCCTGCAGCCATAATGACATTACATGGTGTCTGTTAAGAGGATAGAAATGGAACATAATGTATAGAAAATGCACAGCACTTGAATCACCTTTTGCTAACAATGAGTAGAATCACATCGAATCAGCTGGTGTAAAAATAAATAAAAAAGGTTGAGTCCGTTTAAAATATGAGGGTTCAGAGGTGCATTCAGAACCTTTTATAAGGGGAAGAGCATTTTCTGGGCCTACCTACACATCTACTTACCCACCTAACTACTAGTACGAATGTAGCAAACTACTCACGGTGCATCTGGGGACATCAAGTAGAGAACATTGTCATCTTCCTGCCCAGCAATCCTTGGTTCTGTGAAGAGGTAATACGTGCCAGGACAGATCCCCTGAGTGAGAAAATGCTGGTACATGGCGATTTAAAGCTACTGTTAAAACAGCTTGTTTTTACAGGACTACTTCACTGCCTGTCACAAGATGGCAAACATGCAAGCCAATCGATTGAAATGGGAAATATGTTTAAATTGTTTTGTGCAAGCCTCCTAGAATTTCTCACCATGCATTGGGTGAGTTTTTTAATAATAAGATACTTTATACTCGTTTGATTTTAAATGGTTGTAACCAATGAAGGGTTCTCACGCCTGTGCCACATACTAAAACTTGCTTCAAAAATTCAATATTTTTTTAATGCAGACCTTGCTGCTGTCCATAAGCATTTTATTGGGTTCCACACACGTCTCAAATAAAACGGTCTTGACATTGTGAGGTGGTTGTTCCATTTGTGGTAAATGGAACCAAGACATACCCTTTTTGCAGGTGCTGGGGTTGAAGATGGCGCTGACTCCCTCTCCAAACGTCACCTCAGTCAGGGTCCCTAAATGTACAAGAGAGGACAATTGTGAAAAACCGCAACCAGGAAGGGAAGAAAACAGTAATTTCTTTAAAACACATAAAAAGTGACAAAACCTGGGTTCCACCTTGACCGGTCAATAGTTCAAGGCACGGCTTTCAACACTCGTTTCCCTACAAAGTAGCCATTGTCCAATTTCCCACATAACAGAACAAGCACACAGGGGCACTCTGTGGCCAAAAGGTAGAAGCAGCCGTTGGGACTTACGACTTGGGGTGCTGATGGCTCTCTCTCCAACGTGCGAGTCCATGGTGTCCCGAGAAAGGAAACGCTTGGGGATAGCTGTGGGTGATTTAAAAAAAGGCAAATTGATCAATGGAGTAGCAGTTTAAAACTTACACTGGCATAATCCAATAAAATAGGTCTTCTAGATTTTTATTCATTTTTAAATAAACTATTCCAATGTTTCAGAAGAATGCCTTCATCAGTGAAATGGGGTTAATCTGTTGGCAGTCTGCATATACCCCCCAATGTCACCATAGATTTATGAGGCAATTAGAGCGGTATTATAGGAATCAGTGCCTCTATATTCAGTAAGGGCTATTAACAAACTACTAACATAAGGCAGCAAATTCAACGTGGACTGCATGCTTATTTTAGACTGCAAGTTAAAAACAGAAACACATAGAATAAAATAATTTCAGTAACTACTTTCGTATTCAAATTCATTTCAAACTTAATTCAATCCAGGATCTTCACACAGTTTGAGGCGATGGAGCACCTGATGGGTTGAGAGGCGTGGCATTCTCGTCGCCACCGCAAGTTCTTCGATTTCTGGGTAGCTTGCTTCTCTCTGCTGCTTTCCGGGCCCTACTCAGAATCTCTGTGGTGCTCAGTGGCTGTTTTCTGGGAGAGAGGAGAGAAAGCTAGGGTTTGGCAGTTTCCAGATTTTAAATTACTCAATGACTTACTACACCATTGTACATGATTAGCAATCGGGTTTGGGTGCGTTACATACCTTTCCCCACAGGGTGGCAGTAAGTCACTTTTCATACCTGGTTTTTCAGCAATCATTCTCACCATTTGTTGCCTATTGCTTTCATGAATCCAACATAATTGAACCAGATTGACACGTAGTATTTTTTTGACACAAGTAGTCAATTTAAAAAAAATCTCAATCTCTTCATTGGTTAAAAAATAAATGTAAAAAAACCTAGACAGACTACACTTGCTTGCATGTGAAAAAACATTAGCTCACTACCTGCAAACTAAATAGCTGGCAAATTAATTTTGAAAGTGTCAGTAATTTAGTTTTTGCAATTTTCTAAAGCAATTTTGAAAACCATTCAAAGACTGTCCAACGTTCGTGTTTGCTAGCTTTCACTACATCATTATTATTATTAGTGAATGTTAGAAAGCCATTTGACACTACTAGCGATCTAGTTGCTAGCAAACCAACAAAAAGACACTGTCAAACCAACGGAGACTAACTTGTTAGCTAATGTTTTAGCTATCCAGTGTATTGGTCTCCACAGTGTATTAGTCTAAACAATGACATGGTAGCTAACAGTAGTTAGCCAATGTTATATGTAGCTATATAGCTGCATGTTGCTAACATTAGCTAGCTAGCTAGTCTCACCTTATCTAGCAGTATCTAACATTAGATAGCTTGTTTCTTGTGAACGTTAGCCAGCTAACAAAAAAACAAAACTTGCAACCAGCTTCAGCTGTCAATTCAGTGGACACCAACTACCTCACCACACGATAACATCATGTGACACTCAGTCACATGATGTTAGTCATTTTTGGAACAGCGGCACTTTTATTTAGACTGAGCGTGAGGTCTGACGGTTTTGAAAAGGACACCGTCGGGGGGGGCGACAAATTGCGGTATACGGTGTGCTCCCAACCCTAGAAAAAGCAGACCCACTCACAACAACTTTAAAAAAAAAAAAAAAATAGTGCTTCATTATATTTATAAACATCCCCAAAGGGTGCTTCTGAAGCAATATTTAATACTTTACCTTAAAAATGAGGTTGAATGTCACCAAGTTAATTACCCTCACTTGGCAGGTTTACAAATGCTTGGAACATCCCAACAAACCATAACCATAAATCATAATAAATAACATAGTTGTTCTATAATTCGACAACAAACCCTAGTTGCCTTTTAATACTACTACAAAGAGATTGTCATAAGCACTTCAGTGCCAGATATACGCAGAGGCACAGCAGCATATAGTGTGTCTGGCTGTACAGAGGGCAAGCTTACCTAGTTAAGCTCACAGGCATAGGGGTGATGAAAGGAGCAGCGGAACCAGATGGCTGGGGTGTGACCTGGGCAGACTGGACACCCTGACCTGTTGTAGGAGCTGGTGAGGCACGGAAAGAGATCTACAATAGAGAAAGGGGGGAGAAGAGTAGAATTATGTTAAGCGCCTGTGTGCAAGTAGAAATTATATTCACATTTTATTTTCAGTAACATTGGCTTTTTCAGTTATAAGCATATGCTTGTGTGCCTGTACCCGTTGCCACTGCATAACTTATGCTTCAAAGTTACTCTTACAATATATAATTATGTATCATGACTTGATGGCCCTGTAAGTCCCACTGGATATGAACGTCTGCTCAAAGTATAGGAAGACAGTATAATGTGTAATGCTTTAAATTGCGTCTCCCGTCTCTTCCTTGGGAGTATGTGAGATGTGTTCCTTAGAACTGACTCCAATGAATCATCATCAGTACCGTGAGAGCTCAAGCTGCCAGTACTTCCTGGCAGCCCCAACTGTGTGGTATTAATATTAAAGTAAAAGGCAGAATAAACAGGTGAAATTAATCTTCCTGGTTTGTTTTGACAGAATCTCCTTGAAGAATTAAAGCTTGTTTAATTTTTTTAAATGAAAGTTCCTTATTGGAAATATTAGGAAACAAAATGCCATGCACATATAAAATGGCATGTATTAATACATATTGGTTTATACATTTCTCTACTGCAAATGGCACAGCATGACAAATCCTGATACTGTAGCAACTCCCCTCCTGTTAGATGTCCATGAACACCCAGACTCTCATCAGCCTAATTTCCTCATTACCATGCCTTTCTTGCAGCCATGCAATGGATACCCTCTCCTTTAGAAAACAAAACAATCACTTACTTTTAATAGGGTTATAAACCCCATGGACATTCCATGTGCAAACATTAGCTTTATGTCCGATAAACTCATCTAAATAACTTGCAAATAGTATTCACTGGATTGGGGATCAAACATATCATGCAGAGAGCTGCAGAGGAAAACAGGAGGAGTCAGCACGCAATATTACATTTACTGGACAGTGACATCTGAGGGCACAGCAAACATCATTCGGTCATGAGCTTGTAAAGCAGGGGTGTCAAACTCATTCCATCGTGGGCCGAGTGTATGCAGGTTTTAGTTGCAACCAGTGCACTACACCAGGTGATTTCACGAATTAGCTTCCTTCTTCAACCAAGGAGGGGAACTAATTGAAATCACCTGGTGTTGTGCACCGGTTGCAACAAAAACCTGCATACACTCGGCCCACGATGGAATGAGTTTGACACCCCTGTTGTAAAGCAATACATCCATATGAAGTGTTCAAGTGGGTTAGACAGCCCTTTCCTTGCTATCCAATGCTTTAACCTCTTCACAGACTGCATTTAACAACTCTACAATCTTGCCGACCCTACAATCCAAGTTTCATATCCAAGGAAGCTCCGAGGGTATCAATAACACCCTCACTAATTTGGATCACCAAAGTTTAGGCCCTCTGCATTGTTATTGCCTGTTAAGGCCTGTGAATTTCAGTCTTACGTTCCTTTCAGAAAAAGACATTCCAAGGCTGCAAGTTCTTTAAAACGTGACAATTCTGAGGGAATGAGTGCATAAGGGGTACACATTTTTCACATGGGAGAAATTCAGACATGGTGTGCTCATTCTAACAGCATGATAAAATAATATAGGAGCCATTTTATTGGAGCTTACATGATAATCACAAGCCAAACTTGGCAATGAAAAGAAAACTGATAATTATTAGATTTCAAACTGATTTGCCACAATATTAATTGCAAAGGGCACCAGTAATCTAATTTATATGGATTTGTATTAATATTTCCCCTTCAGTATGAAACTTATTCCAGCACTTTTTCCTCTATATTGCTTACTTTCAATAGTTTTGTAGTGTTTTGCCTCTATACTGGTGTTCATCTAACCTTAGTGTATGCACTGTTAGAAGTTTCCCTGCGGTCTAGTGGTTTCAACGTCCGACGCTGGCCATGGTGACCGGGGTTCGATTCTGGCCGAGAGTGCCACCGGGACGACAATTGGCTGTCCACCCCAGGGAGGGGGGGAGGGAAGCCGACGCAGTTCGCTGTGCACAGGAGTGGTTCTGGGGGACCGGAATTACAGTCGACAGCACGAGTGCTGTCTAGGGTTTGCTTACCAAGGCGGATCTCGGGGTGGTGCCGAGACCTGGAGAGTTGGTAGAGACAGTGTCCAGCTGTTGCTCCATCTCCTGTTCCTTCTCGAACCTCTTCAAGTCGTACTCCAGCTCCGCAGCAAGCTGCAAGTCCGCTGCAAAGAAGTCCTTCACCTCGTTGCGGTAGTCCTGCATCATTGTCTGCAAGAAAGCAACAGGCTGTCATGTCTATATCAGTGCCCCAGCTTTCCACTACACTCAAATATAACATTCTTGTGCAAGCTAGAAAAGTCATTCTTTCATATACATGTATATATTTTTGTATAAAACATTTTCCTCAATCAATAAAAATGTTTTTGTCATTGCCATCTTTACAATTTATTCAATTAACAATGACTTAATATTGACTTTTTCATATCTTGAAACTATAGGTTGTTGCCATACTGCTCATTAGTGTAAGGAGAGTTCAGCTGTATGTGTGACCAGTTCAAAATCCTATCTCCACAATAACCTCCTGCCACACCTGCAGATATCCCATCAGGCATCTCAGCACAGGATAACGCTTCTTGTCCAGCATGGACTTCAGGGCAATGATGATGGGAATCACGTTCTCAATGAAATTCTTCTTCTGGACCTGGGTTGCGAAAAGGGACAGAGTATTGTTAACAAACAGCGCCCTCTGGTGCTGATCTCTGCGGTTCGCAAAAATGATCAGAACTACAGGAGAAGTGGGGATGGTTCATTACCAAAATGTACCACACCATGACACAACAATATTAATGGGAGGCGGAAGCCCATATCGCATTGCTCTGGACTTCATATCCCATTAGCATCTCGTGTAAACTCATCCCTGATGCCGTGTGAATGCAGGCATACCTGTGAAATTAGCTTCTTCTGGGCCACCTTCATGACGGCGTTGGCCATAGCCATCTGGTCATCATCCTCCTGCTCGTCCCGGTCAGCAGAGCTGCGCATAGCTGACAGCTTTATTTCCTTCAGACTCAGCACCTCAAAGGTGTCGGACAGCAGCTCACAGCCCTCAGCGTCCAGGGGCAGCTCACCGTCCACAAAGTTAGCTGCAGGCAGGGGGGGCAGAGTGGGACAGAGCAGTCAGAGGTGAAGTCCCAGTCAAGGACAGCTGTGTTTAGAGGCCAGCAGAGGGGTAGAGGGAGAAAGAGCAAATGAAAGTGAGACCAAAAAGGAGAGAGGGAGAGCAGGTAAGAGGAATGTGTAGGAAATCGGTGAAAGAGTAACCGAGACAGCAAGCGCTCAAGTGTGACAAAGAAAGGTCATGGGACAGAGAGCAAATGAAAGCGAGCCAGTGACAAAAAGAGCAAATGGCGGAAAAAACCCATAAAACTTAACAGATCAAAAAAGAGAATGTCAGAAGTGACAGGGATGGCAAGTGACAGAGAGAGAGAGAGAGAGAGAGAGAAAAATATATATATGAGAGATGAAGAGTACCAGCATCAGAAAGTGAGCAACAGAGAAAGAGAGCAAACAAGCGTCAGAGTGAAGGAGTGAAAGCGAGAGACAGAGACAGTGAAAAGAGTGAGCAAGTGTATGGGTGCCTCCTACCCAGGATGCTCTGGCTGATTTTGTTGGTGATATTGAAGCGTTGTTCATCCGTGAAGTGCTCTAGCAGGAACCTGTAAATCGTCATTCGCCTCTCTTTGTTTTTGGAACCTCTCAAGGTGAAATTGGTCTTCTCGCTGGATACATGGAAACATTTGGTGAGGATTACAGAGGATAGTAAGGATTACGGAATTATGTTAATCAAACTTTATTCCAGTTTTCATAGTGCAAGTCTAACCCCACTTTTTAGAATGACAAAATAAATGACTCCATTAACCTACCTGGCCGTTTGTGGAAACTTGTTATACTTTTTGTGCTTCTCGTAGCAGTTGAAGTGGAAAATGCACTCGATGAAGTGTTGGGAGAACATTATGGGGTTCCTTTTGAGGAGCAGGTGAACTAAACAGAATTTGCTAAGGCTAAAACAGAAGAAACAAAAGCATGTTATAATAATATGTTATATATTTTTATTTATTTAAAGAAAATTAAAATGGATACAAATACACATCCAATGTGCATGAACAAATGTTGTTTCCGAGAGGGTACCTGGCAATGCTGGGTTCTGGGTCCACAAGCGTAATGATAAAGTGGAAGAACAGGGACCCTTTCCATTTCACAAACTCATCCTGAAACCCAGATAAATTAAATGGTCAGTACGTCCAGTGCTGCTTACACCATCTCAAACTGTTAAAGGTCCTTCAACAGGCGGTGCTAATGTTTCACTTCATTGAAGTACCACGTCTACTATTGATTTCCTCATAAGGATGATTTTTTTTAAAGTGTGACTATTTAAACATTAGATGTGTACGCCTACTTCATTTTTACCCAGGGGTGGAGTCATGACATGACTCTACATCCATCAATTAGCACAACTCTACAGTAAAAAGTACAATTCAAAAGGCATTACTTAAATAGCTATAGTCATCAGAAACAATGTCACAATGTATATTAATCTGCAGAAAATGCAGCAAAGGTTTTTGCCTTGACATTTAATATTGCGCCAACATTGAATGTTTTCTGTAGCAGAATGTCGTTATTTGTTCAAATCATACACATCGTTATTTTTAAGCTGAGTTTGATTGATGGGAATATATGTTACAATGACAGAACAAAGTAGCTTTCTTCAGGAGCCAGAGAAGTTTGGCAACAATGACATTACTTCCCTACTCTATCAAAGCAACTGTACATTCTGCAGTAAACAGCTTTATGAGCCACATGACCCCTGTAGGTAAGAAATAGAATGAAAATAACCGTCGGTAGAAATCCACCTGCTCGATTCCTGACCCCAACTGCCATCTAAATTCTCAAATACATTTGCATTTATACAGTGCCTTTCATCTCAGGATTTCAAACGGCTTTACAGTGAAGGTGGGAAGGTCACCTCGACCGTTGTACAGCGCCCAACTCAGTGATGCACAGCAAGCAGTTTTAGCTCAGATGGAGAGGGAGGGACTATAGTTTCTGCTATCTCCCCCACACTACAATGAGCCCTGAGCTCTCAGATAAAGACAAGGCCGTTTAACTGCTCTGTGTGGCCTGACATAGGCAGCCTGACCAATGTTTAAGGGCCACCTGGCAGAATTTGCTTGTCACTGTGGTTGAGAAAACAAACTGAAGTCAATTTATGCCAGTAGACTGGCGGAATACTGATAGCATTATCAGTCTTACAACTACCCACATAACGTACCACAGTCTGCTTAATCATTTGGACAGTTAGCTATAATACAACACAGCCAACCTGGATCTACTTCTGCCTCATTTGTAGTTGCCTCAAACTGAAAATGCCTTCCATCTCACTCAACGCTGATTATTAATGTGATAGATCTCGCATTGCTGAAGTAGAACGCCCGCTTGCTTGCTTGCAAGTGCATTAATCGCCGAGTGGAAAGTTGCACCTGCAGCAGGTTGGTCAGCAGGATCAGGGTCTGCTCACGGATGAGGGGCTCCCGGTCCTTCAGGCAGGCGGAGATGATGGGAATGTAGCGGTCCACCATGGTGGTGTAGCGCACGCACAGATCGCACATGACCACCACCACGTTGTTGCGGACGGTGGGCTCCTCGCCGACCTCCAGCTCTCGGGCGAAGGCTGGCAGGCAGCGCTTGGCCAGCTCCTCGTTCTGCAGGCAGAGTTTACCTGCCACCACAAAATGAATAAAGTCAAAAACGTAAACGTTTAACAAAAGCAGCGTCTCAAGTTTAAACGCACGCGGTCACATTTCAATGTCGAAAATGTTATATACCACAGAACTACGTGTAACTGGCCATAACATCACCCAGAGCAGAGGATTTCAGCTGGCAGGGTGTTTTTCCCCCCCAGCTCATCGTGCAACAGTGACTCTGATCGATTGGGTGTCTGCCTGCACCATTTGCACAGGATGTGCAGTCCTCTGGAGCAGTGAGTGCACACTGGGCTAGTGGGCTGCAGAAGTGAAAAGAGCGCCTGTTTGGCTGGCTGCATGCACACGTGATCTAGTCTGCGCACTGTGGAGGAGGTTGAATTAATAGGACAGGCTTATGAATGCGATTGGTAAATAAATAATTCTGAACGGACATCCTGGATCACTCTCTTAAATATCAGAATTGTCATTACACAAATGTATACAAATCAGAGCTCAACAAAATGCATCCAAACAGATCCGCAGGAATCATGACAGACCAGGATGGCCGATCCCACTTTCCTGCTGTCGTCTAATATACGAACGGACATGTGATCGCTGTTGAAGGGAAAAAATGATCACAGATGAAAAAATGTGCGGATTCTAAGGTGAACGATGCCCATTACCTACCATAATTAGGCTTTCAAAGGTGTTCAGTGCTGAGAATGCGTGTTACTGACCGTTTGGTCTGTTGTTGGTGAAACATTAAATTACTCTGCTGTACGCGTGTTCTGTTCCACTCCTGAAACAGTGCCTGCTTCCCTCTTCAGCTGTTAAGAACTAATAGCGCTGAACTCTTTGCATCGATTGCAGCCGAGATTCTTTCCAAGTGAGCTCAATTCTTTTTGTGTGCCTTTTTTGGTGTCGTCTCAAGAGCAAATCTATTACACCTTACTATATATAACTATTAAATGCCAGCAGCCATACCGTCGTGTAGCCTTCTCAAACTGCTGAAGTCAAACAGGATTAGGTCTGGTAAGCATATGGATCGGGGAAATGAGAAAATAAAGTTGCTGCTGGAATAGGTCTTGGTGGGCCAGTAGGGAACTCTTCTAGCACAGCAATGGGGGCAGTGTGCTGTAGAAGACTTCAGATAAGACATTAAACCCAAGTTCCTAACTCATGTGGGGTCATTAAAGATCCCATGGCACTTTTCTAAAGGATAGGAGTGTCAGCCACAATGTCCTGGTCAAATTCCCACAAAGCTGGCTCTCTACATATGGTTGCCCAGCTGTATAATGGGATTAATTATTAGGCTTAATGAACGCAGGTGACCATGCGCTGCAGGCAATCTGTGTTTCACCATTCACGCAGTGATCAATTGATTAGGCGTCACCCTGAATATTCAAACTGTGCAATCAAGCACTTCAACCAAAACTGGAAAAACCAGAAACATCTCTGGCGCTTAAAGCCAGCATATATTGATTACACAGGATGGCAATAGCAATCCTAATGCGTAGCAGTTTGAGCCATTTCTGGTCTTACCAGAAGCAGGTTAGTGCACCGAGTGGAATCCACCAGCAGAGGGCTTCCACTAAGGATGTTCAACTGCATCTATAAAAACATGGAATGGTTCATACTGCTATGCATTCCGAGTGCCATATGCATCCCTGCTCTGAAACGGTAAGATGGACATTCTCCAGCAGCGGGGGCCATACCCAGAGTGATGAAAGCGTGAGCTCGGACCAAAGTTGGCATGGAGGATGGCTTGAACTGAGACAGAGGCTGAGTGGCAGGTAGCTCATCTGACCCATCAGCTGTGTGAAGGAAAACAAACATAATGAAAACGATAACAAAATAAATCACCTTTAACTAAATAAGTCACCCTTCACAGAATATACGTCTCCAATCGGAGGCGCATTGTAGCCTTCCACAGAATATTCTTATCTTCTGCAAAGCGATCCCTCAGGCCATTGCTAGAATTTCACAGGGCCCCATTTCAATGAATCTCAAATTCAGAGATTAAAATATTCACAATATTGCGCACAGACACTGAATGGGTATTTCCGTACAACGGTAGCCACCAAGACCGGTTGATTGCCATGGAGACCCTGCGCGTCGTCTAAGGGGTCGCATTCACTCAGAAGATGATACGCCTGGTTCATACAAGATGTGATGTGGATTGAAATACTACGAGGCTACAATACAACACCGGTAGCAATACTGTGATGAAGCAGAGTTAGTTGTGCACAAATTGTAATTCATAATCAATACATCAACACATCTGCAGTTAGAGTAACCAAGTTAGCCTCCTGCTCATCTGACTTCTTTATACTGTTTTTGTACCATCACACAGAGGTGGCATAACACGCTGCTGAAATGGAGCGGTTTTGTTTTGCTTACAGAGATAAGAGGAATTCCCTGCAAAAGACTATTTCAGTGCAAGCTGACCTTTTGGTGAACTTGATGCAAGGGTCTTCTCTTCTGGTTTACAGAGGCGACAAAAAGACGAAATATTTCCAAACGCATGATTTAAAAATGCCATTGATCATTTTCCATCATCGGCTCTCTTCCCTCTCATTTTCTTCATGGACTTTACGATCATGTGTGCCAACTACAAGCAGTCCTGTCTAGTTCAACAAACTGATCTACTGGCCCAATAAAAAGGCTGCTGAAAAACTCTTGGCCCTAATCCAATGGTGGATCGTCTCTAGCATTCACAATTGAAATTGCTGTAAGGAGTGCAAGTGAGGCACCAATTTTTCCAAAGCAAAACACGGAGACTTAGACATTCCTTAAACAGCATCTTCAGGAACACACTTGCAGCAACTCAGTCAAAGTTCTCAGCTCGTACAAAATCGGTCTTTTCTGTCCAATATAGCTGCACAGTGGCTCTAAATGACACCTTGTAAACTCTTAAACACTCAATGTTGCACCACACATCCCTTACCTGACTGCAGCTCCACGTTTGAGGCCAGAATGGACTGAACCAGGAGGAAGATCCGTTTTCCCACTCTAGCAGGGCACTGCAGGGCAGTGACTCCCAGAGTGAACAGGTGTTTCACCTGCCGAGGAACATTCAAAGAGACGGCAGGCTGGACAATGAGCCATCGAAGAGCCATCGGTGACAGACTTTGTGTCCTTTCCTGGCTTCAAACTAAATTTTACCAGCTCATTTTAAATTAAATGATTTGTAGAGAGGTAAAACAATGTTTTTTATGCTTTTCCCCTTGAAATTGGAAATTAAATTCCTTCGATAAGTTTTAGAAATGCAACATCTGTTACACAATGACCACTTGCAAAGACTCACTCTGGAACATTTATAAAACTAGTAGTTCTGAAAATATTTTCTAACAAATGCAGAAATTCATTAACAAAGATAGCGGACAATGCGCCTTTTGGCTGCACAGGGACATTAGAGAGGGAAACTGGAATGGAAGATCCATACCAGCATGTCTTCGTTGAAGTTCAGTGTTCCATCTTCGCTGAGGATAATTCTGGAGAGGTAGGACTCACAAATGGAGACCAGCTCTCCGCAGTACTGGTTCATAAATTTCTGTATGAATAGAACATATTTAAACTCAGTAAATTACAGACAAAACATGATAAACATGTCCAATATATCCTCAACGAAATTCTGAAGACAGGTAGGGGTGGGCAATATGGACTAAACATCCTATCCCAGTAATACTAGACTATTAGGGTGATCATAATACATATACAGTACATATACACTCAGTGGCCACTTCATTAGGTACACCTGTACACCTGCTTGTTAATGCAATTATCTAAATCAGCCAATCATGTGGCAGCAACTCAATGCATAAAAGCATGCCGATATGGTCAAGAGGTTCAGTTGTTGTTCAGACCGAACAGAATGGGGAAGAAATGTGATCCAAGGGACTTTGAGAGTGGAATGATTGTTGGTGCCAGACGGGGTGGTGTGAGCACCATCATGGGATTTTCACACAGAACAGTCTCTAGAGTTTACAGAGAATGGTGGAAAAAACTAAAAATATCCAGTGAGCAGCAGTTCTGTGGGCGAAAACACCTTGTTAATGAGAGGTCAGAGGAGAATGGCCAGACTGGTTCAAGCTGACAGGAAGGCGACAGTAACTCCGATAACCACGTGTTACAACAGTGGTATGCAGAAGAGCATCTATGAAAGCACAACACTTCGAACCTTGAAGTGGATGGGCTACAGCAGCAGAAGACCACATCGGGTTCCACTCCTGTCAGCTAACAGGAAAGTGAGGCTACAGTGGCTCGTGCTCATGGTGGTGTTGTGATGGTGTGGGGAATGTTTTCTTGGCACACATTAGGCCCCTTAATACCAATTGAGCATCGTTTAAATGCCACAGCCTACCTGTTGCTGACCATGTGCATCCCTTTATGGCCACAGTCTACCCACCTTCTAATGACTACTTCCAGCAGGATAATGCGCCATGTTACAAAGCACATGTCATCTCAAGCTGGTTCCACGAACATGGCAATAAGTTCAGTGTACTCCAATGGCCTCCACAGTCACCAGATCTCAGTCCAATAGAGCACCTTTGGGATGTGGTGGAACGGGAGATTCGCAACATGAATGTGCAGCCGACAAATCTGCAGCAACTGTGTGATGCTATCATGTCAACATGGACCAGAATCTCTAAAGAATGTTTCCAGCACCTTGTTGAATCCATGCCACAAAGAATTCAGGCAGTTCTGGGAGCAAAGGGGGGTCCTACCCAGTACTAGAATGGTGTACCTAATATAGTGGCCACTGAGTGTACGCACGCACAACAAATTATACTTGAAAAAAAAACAAAAATTTTTATTTTAAATTATGCTTGTGTGTCATAGAAAGTAGGGTAATCCAGACCTCAAACATGACATTGAATATAAGAAATAAAGGAATAATCTTTGCAGATTATAAGCATATGCAGGAACAGCATAACTAAGAAAACCAGAGTGATTCAACAGGAGGTCCGCGGAGGTACTGCAGGGGGTCCACCAATTCTTTTCAGATGTCAAACAAATTTTTGAAAAATATATTTTAGACAAAACATTTTTTATTGAGTACACACCAACCAATAATAGGCAATAATAAGCTATTTTTTTATAAAAACAATTCAAGATTCCCATGCAACCATGATGCCTTGCAGCCTACGTGACCAATGTTATCAAAAAAGAGAACGTTTTAGCTGGCTAGCTAGCAAACTACTTTTTGGCTAAAATACAGCTAGCTATGTGTGCTAAAATGAATAACTAGCCTACAACTACGATTTTATAACAAGCCTAAAACTATTGTGTGAAATAGAATGGATCGCTTCGTAACAGTATCTAAGCCTCAAGCTCGAGACTCTAACGTTAACACCACCTCGTCCGAGACAGTAGGTGAGAGTGCTGATGATGTCTTCAAAACAAAAAAGAACCCCAGGGTGAGTGATAAGTTGGATGCACCAAGCCCCAATCAAACCAATAGCCCTTAAAAAGAAATAAACCCTTGGCACATTAGACTTTCCAAAAATGCTTGTTTTTTGCATGGTAAAAAATTTAGAGAGAATCTTTATTATAAATATTAGTTGGCCAGTATTGTTTCCTTCAATTATGAAGCAAACTGACTTTTGTGTGTCGTTTTCCACTGTCCATGCGATAAAAATTGCCTTTTAACCTTCAAACCCATATAAGTTTAGCTAGCTATAAATATTTACGATTAAATAACCACGCAGGCGCTGACCACCTTCAGGGGCAGCTCAAAACTCTTTAGCCACTTCATGATGTCATCTGTGGGAAACAAAGGTCAAATCAGAGAGCGCCTCCAGTGGAGTAATGTCATTTAGGAAACAAAGCCAATAGTGGAAAATAGTCAAAACTTTTCCCTCCACCATACCCCACCATTAAGAAATCCACAGCAGCAACGCACCCACTATCCTGGCCTTGGTGTCCTCATTGAGGTGCTGGGAAATCTCCCCGATGACACACAGGACGTGGCAGGACGTTGTGATGGTGATGTCGTTGCTCCTAAAAACAAAGATTGCAGGAACAACAAGGTGGAACAAACGGATAACAACGTGAGAATATCCCACCGTAGAGAATCTTACCAAACCCCTTGCAAATCCTTAATGGCACATAGAAACCCTTGGGGCGAAACAAACGCCACACTAACCTAACCATCTCATCCCAGGCGTCCAGGATCCTGCTGTAGTCCAGTCTGGGGGACGAGCCGGCCACCTTGGACAGCATCAGCCAGGCTGCGGCGGCATGGTCCGCTCCAGTGTGGGAGATCAGGTTGTTGATGAAGGACGAGGAGAACTTCTTCTGCTTGGACCAGAGGGCAAACGCCTTGCTCAAGTAATGGCTGAATGAAAGAGTGAGAAATGGTCAGACTCTTAACCCCGCCAAAATAAGTTAAATTAATCTATGCTCTTAATTGTAAATGAAAGATTTGTTTTTCTCCCAATTTAGTGGCCAATTATACCCTCTATTTATTTTGATGTGCCCTCCCCACATGAGTTCACCGCTCATCTCTACGAGGCAAGCTAATTCTCAGAGGGCAGCAAACTCCACTTCCTTCGAGACGGAATTCGTCCACCCACGTTCTGGAGACACCCTTACGTGCTTCACGTCAAACTCAAGCCAGCTCACCATCCCCATGGGGCGGACAGCCAAACGCCGCCCCCGATCAGGGCTAACGGCCAGGGCCGGTCTGGCAGAGACAGGTTTCAAACCGAGTCCCTGATAGGCAGCTCACTCGTATTGGACCAGCCAAGATACGGGTGCATTAGACCGCTACGCTATCCGCCGCCCCCACGGTCTCCATTTTGAATCCATTTTGCTGACCGCCGTAGGCTCCAAGACCCCAGTTTGGGAACCCCCTGCTTTACGTATCCCATGATTTAACCATTAAATGGATCCAGCCATGCTGTCCTACCCCAGGTCCTGGCTCTCCCCACACAATAGGCACAGCAGGTCCCAGGCCAGCTTCTGGGAGACGTCCTGAGGGCTGTAGCCACTGTGTTTCTTGATATGGGCGAGGATGGTGACGTCCAGGCACTCCAGAGCCTTCTCCTGGACGGAATTCTCCATGTCAGAGATGGCGGGCACCACACCCATCAGCCAGGTCTTCTGCACCAAAATGCTGTCAGGCTGGGCCTGTGGATGTGTGTGCGGGGGTTATCAGAGGAAAGCCAAAATTTGTCTATCAAAAACACGTCACTGTGCCAGACAGAACACCATCAGAGACTCTTGTATGTTCCAGAGAAGTACCAGGTGTAAAATGACTTGCTTTTTTGCTGCAACAGAGCATCCCTACAAACAGGGTTCTCCACCAAATTAGTAGCTTTTCCAAGGTAACATCAGTACCATGGTTTTGGATTAGATGGTGGAATGTCACAAAGGCGGTATCCACCAGAGCAGAGCCACAACCCCTGAACAGGGCCCCGTTTTTGCACTTGTTTGTGCTTTTGTTCTTTCAATTCAGGCATTAAAAAAAAACATTCAAAAGTTATAACAAAACTATGCCGTTTAAAAAAAAAAAAAATGTATAACTAAGGGTGTCAGGGGAATTCAATGACATGGCTTTATACTAAACTGAGTCGTGAATTATGTTTTTTTTTTTTTTTTTTTATGTTTCCGTTTTTACCAACCCCAAACTACATTACATTACATTACAGGCATTTAGCAGACGCTCTTATCCAGAGCGACTTACAGTTTACATTTCCTTACAATCCATTTATACAGGTGGATATTAACTGAAGCAATTCAGGTTAAGTACCTTGCTCAAGGGTACAATGGCAGTGTGTCCCACCTGGGGATTGAACCTGCAACCTTAACGTTACAAGCCCAGTTCCCTAACCACTATACCACACTGCCTGCCTGAATTTATGGAAGTATTAGGCTACTTTTTTTAATTAAATCACAATATTGGTTCATTCCAGTGACTGCACACTCTTGATGTTTAAAGCTCAAATTACATTACACTGTTAAAAAGGTACAGAAAAATCACTATAGGAGTTAGATTGGACTCCCACTCCAGCCACACCAGAATCTCCTAAAAATAATTCTGGATTTCATTATGTTAACATTGCAATATTTGTGATTGGGGGTTCACACAGACGGAGGCGAGTGGGGGAGTGGCTCACAGTGAGAAGGTCCATGAGGCACTGCAGGGCCTTCTTCTTCACAGACAGAGCAGGGTCTCTGCAGTGGCCTGACAGGATGGACAGGTTCTCCTGGGTACAGGGGATCACTCTGTGCTTCAGGAGACTCATCAAAGCCTGGACACACAAAGAACAACCGGCTTACAGGCTAGCCTGAGGGCAACATTATCTCCAAATGAATACATCAAAAAAGTACAGTTTAGAGAATTATTTAACAACTGCAACACAATGGCCTCTCGCATCTAGCCCTTTGCAAGTGCAGGCAAATTTACTTTGTGCGAATGACATGCTATTTTTATTGGCGTCTCATGTTATATTGTTTCGTTTTCAATTTAACATCAACGCTCGATGGCTGCTGAAGCCACTACCTGCAGTGCAGCCTTCCTCACGTTGGTCTTCTCATCACTGGAACGTCGCTGAAGCAAGGCCATCAGCTCTTTCGCTGTGTTTGAAAAACACACCCTTACACACCCTCCAATACTATCACAATATTAAATTAGAATTAAAACAACATTTATATACAGCGCTATGAAAAAGAAAGCCCCTCCAATTTGTTTTGGAAAATTTCAAATTAAAAGGATATTTGACCATCACATACGCAAGTCCTAATGTAGATAAAAGGTGATGCGATCTAACAAATAACAGAAAATGTTACAACTTTTCCATTTTTAACTGGTAAAAGCTGTTTTATTAGCAATTACATTAACTAAAAATGTCCTACAAGTATTGATAAGTCTTTCACATTGCCTAGAAGGAATTTTGGAGCACTCTTCCTAACAAAATTGTTTCAACTCATGCTTTCTTGCATGTAGAGCTCACATCAGGTTCTTTCAATGCATCTCAATGGGCTTTCAGGTATGCAATGTGTTGAATAAATACATCAAGTTTAAGTATGATTTTCTGATGATTACTGGTTTATCCTACCGTCCATGCAACCTCAACAAAATCAGTTATGGGTGAGTATACTGTACATACTTCGAATTTTAAAAAAACATATTCCAGTGAGAAGAAAAGCAAACATTCTGTACTCAGATGATGGGGAGAACCTTAAATGAGAAACTTACCCTCAGAATTCTCTCCTTCTAGAATGGACTGTGTTGAGGCTGAAACAGTTATTTGCATTAATATTTGGTCAAAGATAATCAAATGCTGTAGATTCTGACACAAAAACCCCACCCACTAGTGCACGGAGATTGAGCCAAGCAGAGATTGAGCCGCTATAGTGTATGCATTTGTGATCACCTGTATTTGAGGTCGCAGAAGGGTGATCCATATAGTTTGGTTCACAGGTTGGTATACATGTTCACATCATTTTCACATAACAGATATGCTGCTCAGTTCACTATTCTGTTGCAAAGGCTGTGGAATTGGTGCATATTTTTGATTTCTTTTTACCACAGTTAAAGACTGAAGGGGGGACTTACTGGAGGAGAAGAGTTCATGGATACTCTCCGTGGTGTTGGTTGACTGCAGCTCCAGGCACTGGGCAAGGTAGGTGAGGGCGTGGCTGCGAACTACAGGGGCACGGTCTGAGCGCCGACCAAGCACCATCACCTGGACCAGGAACTTGTGCGTGAGGAAGGAGGCCAGCTCTTCCGACAATGAGGCCTCTGGCTCTCGCTCCGGCTGCTCCAACAGAGCAATGGCTACATCCAGGGCAAACATGCGGTACGCCACCTGCCCAAAAAAACACCCATCGGCAGGTACTTGTAAACAGGGTCCCCACTCAAAATCAGATCCATACCGTCCACCAGTGCACAATCATGTATTAAGGACGTTGGGCGATTTTCTTCTGTACAATTATCAGCCACCAATTAATTTATGTCAGTGGACATCATTTACAAGTCAATGAGCTAGACAATTTAATAGCAACACTAACACATTGCTTCCTCTAGAGTTGATAATAAATTGCAATAAGCTAGTGAGTTTGCAAGAACGGTGGATGCATTTCCACCGTAACATGTCCCTCTTTTTTATGATCAGATTGGGGTCATTTCTCATTCACTTACATTTTTTATTATTTTTTTATTTGTATCGTTATTATTATTATTATATATTTTTTTAAACAGTGCTCTCTCTGAATAAAGTACACACACACCGTGGCCAATTTTAGAAAGGTGGCGCTGAGTAGAGCTTACCTTGGAGTGCTTGGAATAGCCATACAGCCACTGGATGAAGGATGCATACTCAGCACAGGGCATTTTGGACAGCAGCTCTACTATGGCCTGTGCTCCATTGGTGCGATACTCCGCCTTGTCCGCTATCTGCAAAGTCAAACCACTAAAATTAGTGTACGATGCAACGATTGAGATAACACTCCCAATGAATAGCAGTTTCAGCCATTCCAGGTTTTAAAATAAGCATACTATCCAACAATGCCACGCATTGGGAGTGCCATTTCCATTCCTGAAATGCCTTAATTATTGAGACTCGTGGTTTTTTTCACCCTCAAAGGGCTGATTTTGATTTACCTGGACACAAATGTGCTGGAGGAGGATTCGAAGAGCGGGCAATGTGGTTTCCTTCAGCTCATCAATAATGTGACTATGGGAAGGGAGACAGGGGAACCTGGTATATTAGCCAATGTCAATTATCAGTAAAAATGCACCGTAGACATATCCTGACTCGTCACTCAAAAAAATATTCTTTCTTTAGTTTTCAAGAAGACGCGCCTAATAATGCACTACCGTTTGTTCTGAACTATGAATAATGCATGCAAATAAATGCCACTACTTTTATATTAAAAGAACATCAGCGTTTTCCACAGCCACATTTAGTCCCAGTGTGTTTTCAAAGATATTCTACATTGCATACATGTACATATACAATGAATGTACAAGAGAGAGAGTGTGTGGCCTTCATTTCTTTCTTCAGTTTAAATTCCAGCCATTCGCCAGGCTTGGAAAATTCTGTGCAGCCTTTTACCTCACAAATCTGATGGCCCGTTGTCTGCAGGCCAGCACAGCCTGTGTGGGGACCAAGAGGGAGGGCTTGCTGCAGTGTCCATCGCTCATCATGAGGATCACATGCAGGAGCCGGTGGAACACCTTCCGCACAGTCTGACGATACATCGGCAAAGAGATCAACAAATATGTCAAGCCTAAACTAAGGCTACAATGTTGAGATCATTTCAGTTTTATTCTTTAAAAATATATATATTTTCCCCCTACAGAGTAGAAATGAGATAAACCAACACAAATACAGAGAGTAGTGAAAAACTATTGTAATTCTGCACAGGGCAGCCAAATGCTTTTGTTTGTCTGTATAAAATTGTGCTTGCTTCTCACTTCGCTTCCTTCTCCGTGCTTGGGAGAGCAGAGCAGTCGCAGCCCATGATAGGCCAACTCTGGCAAGGTCTTCATGCGATTAGTATCCCTGTCCAGAAAAGAAAAAAAGGTATGTGACTGGAACACACGCATCTCAGGACTGTATACTTGAAATGTGTATTTTTTATTTGTTTTGAACAATGAACAACGGAGTTCATTAAAACATGATTAAGACAAGGTGGACACTTACAATCCCTCTCCAAATGTCAGTTCTCCAATCACTGGCTCAAAGCTGGTGAGCTCAGTGAAAACCTGAGAAGGAAACATATGAACAAAATAGACATCCTTCCATGCAGTTTTAAATGTTTGTCAGCTTGAGA
Organism: Aldrovandia affinis; assembly: GCA_029706075.1. Taxonomy (NCBI): domain Eukaryota; kingdom Metazoa; phylum Chordata; class Actinopteri; order Notacanthiformes; family Halosauridae; genus Aldrovandia; species Aldrovandia affinis. The sequence continues at coordinate 1,433,133 of JAINUG010000086.1, forward strand.
ATGTGCACAAAATGCTGACGGCTGAGCAAACTGAGTAACAGTCTGAAGAAAGCAATAGTTCCTTTTTGTGGAGTTTTCACACCGTGATCAATAGAGTTCCCTTTTGGATGCATTTTTCAATGACTGCATATAGCCCACTCAACAAGAAGTTTGAAGGTCTAAACAGCAAAACGTTTTTAGTACAATCATCTTGCAATCATTTACAGTATTGTCCATTCATTTGTGATGATATTACATAATACATTATGCTGGCACTGTGAATCTGACATTTTGATCAAAATTATGAAAGATGTCTCTCCAACTATGTACCTGTCCAGCATCCCAACATCCCAAAGATGCATGATTGAGGAAGTGCTCCACCAACAACCTTTTAAAAAAAAAATTATTTGTGATAGGGAGGCACACAACACATACCTGCGCACAGTTCTGAAAGCTGTGGGACTTGATGGGTAATTTGGTCAGGAGTCTCAGTAAAGTTTTGACAAGGGAAACGATTCCTTGTCTGATGTGCAGGAGATCCTGCGCAGAGAAAAACATCTCCTCCTCCAGGTCCTCCTCCCCAAACTCATCTATCTCCATCTATTAAATTGCAAAAGACAATTAGTGAGAGCTTCTCATGTGCCCAGTTAACCCAAGAGGGCATGCTTTCAAAGCAAACCAACTGTCCTAACAAAGATTGAATCCAGCCTACACATCAATGGCATTGGTCAATAAAGCTAAAACAACAAGGCTCTGAAACAAATACATACACTTCCGCCTTAAAAACAGGAAAAATACAGAGATCATGGTTCCCAGCAAGCCAGACATTTTATAAGCAAATTCAAGAATTTCAATGCTTATTTTTTTACTGTTGAAAATGTCACATTTCAACAACATCTTCACACAGAATATGGGGGCCTGCAGGGGGAAAACAGTACTTTATTTTCCCCCTTTTGTCTACATGGACACACACTTGCTCTTGTTAGCGAATACCAGTTATCAATTACTTTCTAAAAAGATTGTGTTTCAGATTTCCCCCGTTTTTCTCCCAATTTGGTGGCCAATTATACCCTCTATTTCTTTCCTCTTCCGAGACTGCACTTGCCCAACTATGTTTACCATGTCACCTTACCACTCCTCGGCGAGCTCGTGCCGGCTCTCCCTGCCCCCTCGGCGGACAGCCAAATGCCGCCCCCAATCGGGGCTCCCGGCTCCGGATTAATGCTTAGACTGTTACGCTACCCGAAGCCCCAGTTATCAATTACTTTTGGCACTGGCACTCATGTACAAGTCAATTTGTTAGCAACATCAGCACACCGACTTTGCTGGACTTGTGTCAAGTTACCATATCAAGTTAGGTGGACTTTTTGTATTTTGTTTGCCGTTAAAGAAAAAGTAAGAATATACTTTTAGGTTTGGGCCATTTCCCATTACTTATAAAGGACAGCTGAATACAGTTGTATAACACTTTCCAAAACTTTTAAGAATTTTAGAGGCCCATGATAGCCACCTAAAAATGATGGGTGCATTTCAAGGTGCAAAAACAAATTTTATAAAGAGAGTTCCTCCACCTCTTCATCGTCCTTCCTGCTCGGTTTGCTTCGTTTTTCTGACTGGGAGCTCCGGAATGTATCCTTCTTGCGCTTCTTGCCCATATCTTGGGGCCAGCACTTCTTCACCAAGTCCAGACATGAGTCGAACAGAATCGTGTGAAACACTTTGTTGGCTATGCTACCTTCAATAGGAACGGAAGACAAATAAACCATCACCTCTGAAACAAGCCAACAAAAACAAAGCCCACCAAAAGAAATGCATTGCCCAAAGGAAGGCCTAGTCAATACAGGTTTTTAATGCTCATAAACATGATTTTCAATTTATCTTAAACAATTTTAGTCTGACACACTGACTTTACCTTATTAAAATCATTCTATTCCCCTGATATGGTGTTAGGCAAGTGCATATTTGGCACAATAGTAAGATGTCTAATTGTCGAACATCGAAAAGTATTGATTCAACTGTCTTTTTTTAGTCTGGCACAACACAATTCTGGAGTCAAATTTGTCAGTACCAAATATGTACAACGCAAAAAAGAGAGCAACATAAATACAGATGTGAGGACTTGCCTGGAATTTCAAGGAGCAGCAAGTACACCGAGCCTGCATTCAAGGCGTTCAGTCTCTGAGACAGGCTGGCTTTTTTAGAGTTCACTCCGAGGAAGAAATGGGAGAGCACTGCTACGAGGGTGTTGAGAGAAATTCCGTTGTCTCCAAATACTGTCCAGACATTCTGGGATGCCAGAGACAAGTTCGGTGAACAGGTTTCTAGCTAAAGAGGACTTTGTCGCTTAACATAAACAATTATATATTCCCTGCGAAATGGGATTACATTCATTTACTATGGACTAATGGTGTGTTGGGGCGGCAACACAAACTTACCTCCGGGCTCGCTGCAACATCTGTTGCAAAAGGCAACAGGGCTTTGTACACCGCTTTGAATGCGTCCAAGCCATTTCCAATGATAACCTCTTCAATGACAGCGTCCAATGGTTCCACATCCGTGAATTCAAAATCCCAGACTGTATCCACCCACACTGTAACAAGGACATACATTCGACGCATGGCTAGCTAACGTAAACTATATTGACAGCATCATTATATATTAGCAATCACACGTAACACTAGCTTCTTATAAGTTACACATGCTAGCTATGATATGCAACTTGTGTAAACGTTAGTATAGCTAGCTAGATAAGTTTGACGTGAAACAGTGAATATGCCCGATTACTTTAAATGAAATGTATTTATCTAGCTAGCGCATTTTTTCTATCTGCGCTACACGCATTATAACGTTAGCAATTTACCGAAGGTTATAGCTAACGTCAATCGTTGTTCAGTTGCCACGGTAGCTAGTGGCAACTGAACAACGGTTACCAATTAACTAGGCTAGTTAATGCGAGTACAAGTAATATTTGTAGTACAGCACGGTAGTTAGCCAAATTAGTCATCTGTCAGGTTTCAATTAACAAACGCAGCCTGATTTGTGCACCATCTAACTAGTTAGAATAAAATGAGCTAGTAGCCAACGTATCGTATCATGGCTAGCTAGCTAAGCCTAAGGTCAAATACGTTAGTCAGCAAGCCATGTTTCACTTTTTTGAGCAATGCTTTGTCACATTTATGTTGCTGACATAGAGGAGTCTGTGAGAACAATTATATCGTCTGCTAGCTACAAACTTAAAACACACACGGACTTACCACTATTTATAGTTTTTATTTGAAGTAATTCCAACGCATTCACCAACTCCATGTTTCTCTTTGAATCCACGCGCCAAAATAAAAAAAATCGTCGGTACGCATGCGCAAATTTGAATGTTTGGTTTCAATGCATTGGCCTATTTTAAAATGTATGCCATTAGTGCAACGCAAATGCACAGGTGTAGCTATGCAGAACTATTGGACAACAAACGATGCACTCAACAGGTCCACTCCTGTTCTGAAACAGTATAAACTGAAAACTGCATACCTCCGGGAGCACAAGCCAGTGCGAATGAGCCAACATGGCGGGTAAATTATTTTTTCCTCATCCAACACAGCGTACCCGAATATGAGTGATCCAGGCGCATTTTAGCCAATCAAATATTAATGGTTTTAATTTGTGATGAAAAATAAAACTCTCCGTATACCGCTTCCATAATAAAGGTAGCAGGTTCCATGTTGCTTGCAGTGCTGTGGCTTCGAACAGCAACAATGTATTTTTACTTTGGTTTGTGCTTTTTGATTTGTGCTTTTGTTCTTGAAAAATCATTAAAATGTGGGGCGTGTACATATTTTTGAGAGGTAGTATGCAATTCCTTGTGCTTGAAGATTGGAAAAAAATATAAATTTGAAATGCATTGTTGTGATATCACAAATATAATCACACATACACTGTTGATAGATCAGCCAAGCCACAGTTGAACAAAAAAGCAAATACAACATACATCTTGATACAAGCTTTATTGTCCGTGATTCTTGCAACAATTGGCGTATATTGTAATTTTCGTATAAACCTTTATTTTGAAATTAAGTTGAAAGTTACTGCAACCCCTAACAGGAAATGATTCGAAAAGTGTGAAGGCAAAAATAATTGTAACAGATGTATTCTCTTATATTTCGGAAACTTTTAGCTATTATGTCGCGGTGCACTGTGCTTTACTCAAGTCGGCATTTACTGGTCTATTGGTTTTCTATGTCATGATCCCGTAACAAGAAAAATCTTGGAATTACACTATATTATTTTTCCAACATTCCAGATGGCTATTTAATGCTATATGGTTTATATAAACTTCACCAAAAATTGTATTCATGGGATCGCTGTGGGATGTTGTTATTTACAACGACGATCACATGTTTTAGATTTCAGTAAAGTGTATAATTGCTCATTGAGAATAAAAATGAATGATACCACTGTGCCTGAAAGCTGTGGACGGCCTCATATTTGTTTGTGGCGCTGTGACTCCTGTATGGTGCGCATGCGCGTAGGCAAAATAACTATTCGGAAGTGCTACCTTGAACATTGCTACAGTCTTACAATTGGGAACATTTAGAGCAACATTAATTTGTAACAAGTTGCCCTAGCTCTTTCCAAGAGGAGAAGATTACTGTAGGCGTTAATCTGATACGACAGAAAGGGGAAACACTCTTTATGAGTGATTGAATTTGGCTTTGTAACAAGGGGGAAGTAGACTAGGGTGCAGTGATGAGCTTCTTTAGTTTTGGTCAAAGTGCAGAAATTGATATAGTCCTGAATGACGCTGAAACGAGAAAGAAAGTCGAACACAAGACAGAAGATGGAAAGAAAGACAAGTATTTCCTATTCTACGATGGGGAGACGGTGTCTGGAAAAGTCAACGTAACCCTCAAGAACCCAGGCAAAAGACTCGAACACCAGGGCATCAAGATTGAATTTATTGGACAGATCGGTAAGTGGCAGTCAAATCCACAGGCCCATTCTCAGAATGTAGCTCGTATGGGAACACGATGTATGCAAAAATGGTGCATTGGATTGCAATTTCGAATGGCCCGATGTTCGTGTAAATTAAAGAGAAATGGGGGAAATGAACCCACCTTTAAGCCACGATCGTATCGTTAACATGGCCACATAATACGTCGCTAATTACTGACATATTCTTCCCTCATCAATTTGCTGTCCGTTTTGGGAATTACTAAAATGCACAGTTCGAATCGTTGTTGGAAACGACACGGAAACCAAGATTCCAGTAGCATGACAGCACTGAGGTGCACGCGCCGTGAAAAACAGGATGTCTTTGTTTTATTAACTGCATTACATTCAAATCAGTTTCACGGTGACAGTCAATTAAAATAATGAATTGGTATGTGCCTGGATACCAATATGAATGAGTTTCCTATTTTTAGAATCGTTGCCATGGGTTTAAAAATAAAAGATGCACAAAACTTGGCAGAAAACGAATAATAAACGTAGCGGCTTGAACCAGTCCGCGACCAAACTGCATGCACCTGCACTATTTAGTCTATATTATTCAACCTCTTGTTCTATGGAATTGTTACATACATAACCGAGTCGTATGCCTCGAGCATTCCTTCCGTTGTATGACTCCTTTGGGGGATTTATCATAATGCAGGGCCTGCCACCACAAACTCAGTCGCCGCTGGTTTCATAATTGTGTATCACAAAACAAAATACCCCAAATGTGCTGCTGCTGCTGCTGCTGCTGCTGCTGCCATGCTCTCGCCATGACATGTTAGCACGCGGTGGTTACAGGATTGCCACCGTTCTTTTTGAAATTGCTGCCTAATTTGATGTCTCTCAGCAAAAATATTTGCCGTACAATTTGAATACCTATCGATACGCCTGGTGATAAATCGCACTGGGTAGGAGTGTACAGAAAAACCTGAGGAAGTGTATTTTCCTAATTGGCGATTTGTGGTTTTTAACGCTGCTATGCCGACAGTAATATCCTATCGACATGCTTCCAATTCATAATCCAAACCAAAACATCTAGAGCAGTTTGACCAGGTAGGCATAACATGCAATTACAAATCAACGATTCATGAAAATATACAAAATAATAATAACAAAGCATTTCAGGGCAAAGGCTAACGCTGCAGTGCAACAGGTAGGCTACTAAAGAACACGCAAAACAATACCTAGTCATTTGTAACTTCAGAGACAAACTGGAATTTTATAGTGCTTGGCATTATGCTTTCAGACATGCAAGCTGAATTGAAGGGATTATAATGTCAGTGTTGAAATAGTTACTGTAGGTGCTGTGTGCTTGAAAATGGTACAGCGACCGATTGAGGCCTGATAACCACCGATTGAGTCATGATACACCTGGGCTAAATTATAATCTGTCAATTTAATAGAATTTTGGAGTAATCCCCAAAATGTAGCACATGGTAATCATCAAATAATGTAAACAGGAAGGTCCTTCCTGAATACAATTCAAGAAAGACCTGCAATAAGCCCTTCCCCTGATTTTGGTCATCCGTATCTCCTAACCTTGACCATAACCCTGATCTTTGGTAGGAATTAAAGCTCGTAAATATGCAAAGTTTACTTTGAACTCTTTTTACAAAACTGTATTTCTGTTTCCTCAGAGCTCTACTATGACAGAGGAAACCACCATGAGTTTGTGTCTCTGGTGAAAGACTTGGCACGGCCCGGCGAACTCACACAGTCCCAGACCTTTGACTTTGAGTTCACTCACGTGGAGAAACCTTACGAGTCTTACACTGGACAAAATGTCAAACTAAGGTAAAGGAATGGCACCTTGTAAGGACTGTTCGCCAAAATAATTGCGATTTTTACTCTGCTGTGGGTCTGTTGTGGGTTTTGGCCGGCAGACCTCGCTGTCTGCACGGCACATCAAGAAATACATTTAGCTAAAGACCAAGGTCCTGAGCGTAGTGAACTTCTCAAACCCTAATGCAGGCTACAGGGAGTGACGTCATCTTCTTTAGAGGGTGTCCATGTGCTCACTCTCCCTTTGGAACTGTGAGACTGCATGTAAAATGTGATACTTAGCAGTTGTCTTTTTCCTCCCTGTGGACGTTTCTTGTGCCAGGTACTTCCTGCGGGCAACTATTAGCCGGAGACTGAATGACATCAGCAAGGAGATGGACATTGTTGTGCACACACTCAGTACATACCCAGAGCTCAACTCTTCCATCAAGATGGAAGTGGGAATCGAAGACTGCCTGCACATTGAGTTTGAGTACAATAAGTGCAAGTAAGTCTGAAAAGGGATACAAACAAAGGGATTTGTTACTGAGGTACTAGTGAGTTTGATTTAGCAGTATGCAGATTCTGTATGAAAAAGGGGATTATCTTTGTATTGCTTTTAATATTTTTAATTTGGTTTAATACCTCAGTGCTTTATTTATGCACAGCCTGTTGAAAGTGAAATATGAAAAGCTCATTCACAGTAAAACAGCTCCGCTCATCCAATATTACTTGCATTCATCAAAAATATTTATGGTGCCAAAAGAACTAAGGTTTTTGAGTGAACTGGAAATGGTGTGAAAAGGTAAATGTATGAAGCAAGGGTTATTTACAGTTCGAATAATCTTTTCTTGTGGATTGTGTTTATTTGCAGTACACCACAAGCTTCCTTTGTGGAAAATGAGAGAACCTTAATATTACAAAATCCTTCCTGCCCTGACTGAACCCTCTTTCAAAACCTGTTTCAAATGTGTAGGTACCACCTAAAAGATGTCATTGTGGGGAAGATCTACTTCTTGTTGGTGCGGATTAAGATCAAACACATGGAGATTGACATCATCAAACGGGAAACCACAGGCACAGGTCCCAACGTGTATCACGAAAATGACACCATCGCAAAGTACGAGATCATGGACGGAGCACCAGTGAGAGGTAACAAAATGTGGACGCTGAAACAGCATGAAGAGCCTTTGAACAGGCGGGCTTCAGTACTGTATGTCACAAAATTGGTTTCAGTTTTATTTACACCGGTCTGCATCTTTGAAGATTTGCCAACTTTGACATCACGGGAATGCATACATTTATTACCAGTCTTTGCGCTCTTTGGGTAGTTATTGTGTGTTCTGTTAACTACAAAGCTGCCAAAGACATTGGTTGCAGTATTGTGCCGGGATCATTCACTGCAATTGTAAATGTTAAATATTCATTTGAAATGGCTGATATATTAAGTGTTAGGCTTTACCCGTGTCACAGCGATCCCACGGTACTATTGAGGCAAGTGTGCACCTGCATGAAAGAAGGCTGCACCTATAAAAAAATAACCGCCGTAACCATTCATCCATACCCAGAGATTATCAGATGTAGCCAAAACAAACAGGTGCATTTTAGAAGGCTATGCCATGAGGTGATTTCTCTGACTGAGGTTTTTAGACTTTGCGCAACCTGTTTCTGCAAAGTCTTGTCTTTGGACAGTAAAAGTGTCTTGTTTTGAATCTTTGCATTCTCCCAGTCAGGTGTAAATAGACAATTGTTGGCGACAGATCGAATCTGGTGTCAATGCATACAAACGGGGGTGTTGCTTTTGCAATCCCTGACACAACCTATTATTTATAGGCGAGTCCATCCCTATTCGTCTGTTCCTGGCTGGCTACGAGATGACCCCCACCATGCGAGACATTAATAAGAAGTTCTCTGTGCGCTACTACCTCAACCTGGTGCTGATCGATGAGGAGGAGAGACGTTACTTCAAACAGCAGGTAAAGGTGGCCTTCTGTCAAGGACGACGGTGTGGATCACAAGAGTTTTGTGCTGTTTTTTTCCATATTGTAATTTCTGTGTTGTTTTCTGTTAAGTACTTTGAGCGTGTATTGCTTAACATTTATTATATTCATAACTAATAAGAAGAATGATTATTATTATTTGCTTATTTAGAGTTACAGTAGAAGCACAGGTGCATTTTCACCAGGGCAGTGGTCAAATAATGTCTGAGAAATGATATGAGTATTGTCTGTTGGTGACTCTTGTATCCTTCCCCCGCCCCCCCCCCCCCAGGAGATCACACTCTGGCGGAAAGGGGACATTGTGAGGAAGAGCATGTCCCACCAAGCCGTTATTGCGTCTCAACGCTTCGAGGGCTCATCCAGTGCTGAAAAAGCACTAGCCCAGGCCAAGGAGGACAGCAACTGAGTCCTGCCGATACCGTCCCAGCCAGCCTCTTCAGGAAAGAGACTAATCTGTGTGTGTGTTAGGGGGTAAGTGTGAGTGTGTGTGTCAGATGAGCAGCGGTGACACCGTGCTCCACCCCCCAAAACCCTTCCAGCTCCAAAACTTGCCGTCAAATACCGGCAAGGGAACCCTCTCTTTTAATTACAGCCATTAAATCAAGGAATCAGGGAGCCAGAGAGAAGACTGTGGGATTCACGCAATGGGATATAGTGGATTATAATGGGAGGGAGATGCCGCATTTCCATCATATGCTTTTAATTCAAATCTGCACCCAGTGGGTCATATTTCACCACCTTGTGAAATGGTAATATGCATTAATATATGAATTCAAAACGTAATAAATATATTGCTCATGTTGGAAAATATCTAAATTATTGCCACATATTTAATTTGATGAATATATTGGAGAATATATTGTAATAATATATTCAAAAATATAAGCAAAAATTGCATGTATATCAACGTGGCAATGATTTATATATTTTGATATTCATTAAATGTTGTGACATGTATATAGAAATGTATCCCTCATGTTTCAAATTATTTCTTGTAGTCATATATTGATGTATACTCCTTTTTATAGGGGGCATTCCTCATGAGCTAGCTGGATGCATGTACTAAAAGCAATGCAGGTATTATATATCCAGCTCTTTAATTTAGTTTGTGTGTAAGTGTAGCCATTTCACACATGCCGTTCCATGTTCACTTACAGATATACGCCAGAATGCGAGAGGAAACATCAGCTAACACGTTTCTTTGTTTTAAAAAAAAATGAAGTTTATATTTTTAAAAAGTTTGTTTCCTAAACATAATGTTATTTTTTGTATTAAGCAGTAGAGAATATCATACAAACACAAGTAACCAACAGTCTAAAAATGCACACCTGGGGAGATTTTCCATTAATACAAAACTTCATGCTTAAAATGTCTGCCTCCCTACACAAACCACAACCGCTCACAATGACCAATTTCCACAATGGATATGTGTTTTATGCACTGGTACATTTTACAATTATTTGTTTCCAAACTAATACCTTTTCTGAGGATATTACTGTGGCTTGAACCTGTAAGTCTTAAAGATACAGATCATGCTCATTGCAAGTCAAAGGAAAACGGATGCTTTCAGCCTTGTTTGTTATTGAATGAAAAGATCTCATTAGATTAAAACAATATTGTTGGAAAGTAACTCTAAAGGGACCCAAAATGTGACAACCTCAAAACATTCCCGTTGTGAAATGAATTGGGATCACGTACAGGAAAAACGGCGTCTGATTCTGGTGTTTTGTATTTGCACTTGGCGGTCAAAAGTTTAGTCTGTCCTGCACAGTGCATCCGTTTCATTGTAATTTCTATTACATAAGCAAAAATGCGACTGAAGTTATATTCACTTCTAATGGAAGGAAATAGTAATGAAGACTAAATCATTTTTGGGGGCCTTGGTAAGGAGTTACCTGTTTAATTTGTTTTTCATTATTTTGAATTTTTTTGTTTTGTTTGTTTTTACAAAGAAAAAATATTAACAGTAATGGGTAGATAAAATCTCATTAATATTAAAGCTGCAAGTAATGTTTCAACTACAATGCATTGAAAAACTAAAGAAAACCAAGATTTGGATTAAATCAGCTAACTAGTCTCTTCTGCCACTGAACAGGTCTTAGAACACTCCATATAATATTTATATATATTAATATTTTAAACAAGGAAAGCTCATTTTCTAAGAAGTCTTCATCTCCTCTAAACTTCTTGTATTTAATAAGGTTTTTCATCCTTCTTTTTGCCACCAGATTTGCCAGCATTTATTTAAGGAGAGAATTTCTGTCGATTAAAACCATCTCGACATTGTGCCTAACTGTAAGCGTCTGCCAAAAAAAAATCAATCTTATTTTTGTCTTCTCACCACATTTGTCACCCTTGAGTGAGTTATTGTGCGGAATGTTCTTACATGTTCTGCCAGGGACAGTGAGAATTGTACCTTTGTGGCTATGCGGATTTCCCCTTGGGATAGAATTGGCAGAGTCATTGCCACCTTAAGTTTTCTGACTTTCAGTGATGGTACGAAAGCAGAGATCACAACGGTTGCTGTCATATTGCACAAGATGCTGTTGGTAGCAGGTGCTGTCTCTCAGCAATCTCATGGTCTGTACTATTGCCAGAAATTACTGTTATGTCGGCGTTGGTGTCCGTATTCATCAGTCCGTGTGTGTGAATTCAGATCCTGAAAAGGCCCAGATTCAGTCTAACCTCAGTGAATTTGTCTTTGACTTTTGAGTCACGAAACCAAACTGGGCCATTCCACAATATTTTAAGCTCGGCACTCGATGAGTGTAACGGAAAAAAAGAGTTACGTAAGTTAAAAAAAATTCCCCAGTCACAACTTACTTGTTATCCATGGTTGAGCACAAAGCGCATTACAGTTAGGTTAGTATCTAGGCCTTTCAGCTTTGGGCTTGTCAAGGAAGGATTTAATGATACAACCTTTTTATTTGCCTTTTTTTTTTCTTCTTTCTTCTTCTTCTTGGACTCATCACCTACTGTTGAAATGTCTGCTAATTAGGGCTTTGTGCATTCAGAGTGGAAGTGGTATGACACCAGTATCATGCAAAAAATGCCTTAGTTTGTGGGGTGATGTATTGTAATAGACCATACCTTTCTACTTGCTTGGGCTTTGCCCTTGACCGGAACCAATTAAAGAGTGAACAGCAGTTCATTTTCTTGTGTGTCAAACAGAACAGCCATGTCCTTACGTTATAAACTGCTGTTGGTCACTGGATTGAAAACCAACTGGAAGTACAATGTGATCTGCAGTACTCATATGTACATTTTACAATGGAACACTTACTATCTGAAAATCTAAAGTTTTGTCTTTTTTTATTTCTTTGCTCAGCCATAGGATGCATTTCAGTCTTCTACACGTATGATTGTGCTAACAATAAATACTACTTTAACCTGGCATTAGAGACATACCTATTACAATTATATTCCCATATTGTATACTATATATATTTACAGATTGTAGGTATATATTATTGAGAGAAAAAAAAATCAATTTTAATGGCAAGCTTTAAGGTACTAGCAAGTTTATGAAAGGGAAGTTCAGCACACAAGAGTATATTGAAATAACTATAGATGTTAATACAGGATATAAGTGCACTGTTTACTTGTTCCTTAAATAGGTGTATTTTGTGTTTCTGTATTACATTTGTTTTTAATCCTATTTCTCTGATTAAAAAGAGTGCGATCTACGAGCATCTTTCATGCGGTTTGTCCGTTCATTAGTAATCACAAACCTTTTGTTAGTCGTATTTTTTTGTTGTTGTTGAATGTTTTGGAAACATATCATTTCTGTCCCAGACTCAGCCCCTCATTCTTCTTGGTTTGGAAATGTGCTAAGCAAACAAATGACAAAATAGCAGTTCCTACATTTAATTTCATATGGAAATCTTTGGTTGGGTTTAGTGCTTAAATCTCTTAAAGTGGTCCACACCCAATCTTCTTGTAAGCACTCTTGTTCACCTCAGATGGCACAATCACCCAGACATCCTTTAGATTGATTGGCTGGGGAAGAGGAAGTCCTCTCCATGTTGTGGTGCCACTGTCAGAGTAGCCAGAGTGGGGGATATCTCTCCAAATGTAGGGGATTTTGAAAGATTCATAAGGGAAGTTTCCGAATAAACATGTATGGGAATCAATGGTAGATGGGGAAATGTAAAAGAAAGTCTTACATTTGTATGGAAGTCAATGGAATATTTTGAGGAAAATTTTGGAAGAATAAAATACCAGGCATCTGGTAACACTGGTCACTGTCCTTACAACACTCTTTTGAATGTGCTGACTGAATGTTTTTCAGTTTCTATTATAACAAATGCCCCAGCAAGTTCCCCAGCAAGTTCCCCACCATTCAGTTGCAATGACAAGATTATATTACTACCACTCAGTACTAAATGTGTGACTTTTAGGCAGTATTGGCTGCAGATTATTGGTAAGAACCACAAATCTCATACCAGACACTACATACAGGCCTTCGGCAGTCTACATCTTTGGTGGAACAAAAAACAGGAACCTGCAGACTGCCATTGGCCACCCCTAATCAAGGAAATCTGTTGGGAGAACATCTGTCTTGAAGATTATGCGATTCAAGTTCAGGAAGGAAGTTAAATAAACTGTTCATCTGAGGTCATTGTTTTCCAGAAGTGCTAGAGGAACTGAAATACTGTTTTGTCCTTCATTTGATGTGTTACAGTTAACTGCCCAGTGTCTTCCAAACATATTTCCTTCACTGGGGCTCAGAGCTGAACAGAGTAGCCATTGATATTGTTTTCACTAAATACAATACACAGTGGGTCAAAAGATTATGTGAAAATGATAGTCCTAGCCATACTGAGAGTTTGCTGTGCTTATGGTGTGAGTATTGTTATGCAAGCTGGTGCCATTTGTTGGTTTGATTACTGGCCCGATTGCCCTGATAGAAACCACGCCCAAGGGAACATTCCAGAGATGCCTGTCCAATTGGCTCAATCATGGCTGATTGTGCCCTGCTGTCAACTGCTGGCCACGCCCTACCAATGAAGGTAAAAGGGCTGACTTGCACTCCAGAGAGAGTTCTTTTGGAAGTGCTGTTTTGTCTGTGAAATGTTTTGTTTTCTTGAACCAATTTGCCCTTCATGTATTGCTTTGTGCTTTTTGGATGTCTGCTTGTTGTGTGGCTTTAAACCAGCTTTCCTTTGTTTTTGTGCACCTTTTTAGTTTGGTAAAGGTTCGCGTAGGTAAGCAGACCATGGAAGACCCACCTTTCTTTTAACACTGGAAGTTAGGGAAAGAGTTTTTCTTTGTTTAGAATAGGCACAGCATAGGGACCTTGTTTTGCTTCTGTTCTGTTATATGTAAGAATGTCCTTTATTTATATAATTTTGTAAATAAAACTTGTGACTCACTCTTGCCTGGGGGTATTTGGTTGTTGTTGGGGAGGTGTACTGCATAGTGAATGCAATCTGCACAACCAGGAATTGTGTTCTCCTTCAATTGAGTTTCTACTGAAGTAAAAAAATCTGAAGTAACAGGTTTGACTGGTCACAATATCAGACTCTTGCGTTCTCAGGAGGACTTCAGTTTAAAAATGTGCATTTATTAGCTTTTATTCACAGGGGATCGCCTTTACAGCTCGCTTGCCAAAAACCTGAAATGAGTTCCTCTAATCTGTATTATGAGTTCTTATCCCCTGTCCCTAACTCTGTAATTTCACTACTGCATGGCTCACTGAGATAGGCCCAGATTCCAGGCTCAGATAAGAGACATTTATTAAGATGATGCCACAGAGAGAGCTTTTTCTTTCTTGGTCCTCTGTTCTTGTACATAAATTGCTCAATAATTTACTCTGATCTATTCTCTTGGATTTCTGCAAATTGCAATTCCCACTTGGATGTTTATTCAATAAATAATCTGCTGAAGTGTATTGTGGGAAATGTATAGGTGTGAATGTAAACCGCTAATTGACTAATGCGGACCCTCTGGAGATTGAAGCACTGTAAATGAATGCCTTATACATTATAACATCCAAAGAGCTGTCATCTGTACTACATGCTTACTCTGTTATGTTACATGAAATATATAAATGTTTAAGGTAAAAGTAACATTACCCTTTCCCCCATCGAACAGAAATGGAACAATCTTTGTTCAGGAATACTGTATGTCCACCAGGAGGCAGGCTTGGCACTGTTGTTCCTGAGAGACAAACTCCTCTTCTAAACTATATGACAGAATCATGTTTATTTTTATTCAACCAGATGGATTGTAAAAGTTTGTAAACAGCAACGTGGCACCGTGTTTAAATCTGGCCCAGTGCTGCTGTATGATGTAACATGGTACATAAGACTTGAATTCAGTAATCCAATGCATGATCTAAGTGAAATGTGGACTGTAAACCTCTCTTTTTGTTCTAATGTAGGAAGAAATCACGTTTGGTGAACTGCAGTCTTTTACGTGAGAATTTTTCTCCCTCAACTTTATACTCAGCATATGACCTTATGTAAAAAAATATGATTTAATTAAAGTCACCTTTTTGGGGTTGACATGATGGATTCATTTTCTGGAGGAAAGTTCAAGCATTTATAATTCTCTTTGAAAGTCTCCCCTCTATTATTTATACTTTAAAACAAGGTTTGATACTTTTTGCTCACTTAAGTACAACTAAATGCTCTGGGAAGCTTTTAATCAAGTCGGATGATGCCTTTTAAGATGGCCTTGTCCAGTAGATGCTTTTTAAAGGGATTCTAGGCTAATGGTAGGAATGAATGCATTCTGCCGCAAGTTGAGGGTGATGGTTATTGATCTGCCAGTAAATTGTGCTGACTGCTGTTTATCAGTTGAAGTGAAGAGAAACTACCTTATTCAGTATTGATTATTTCCAGTATGGAAGTTCACTCTCAGCAAAGCTCTATCATGTACAAGCAGACCAATTTACATCAGCTCCTTCCCTCATTTCCCATTGTAAACTTGAGCTTAAGTTATGACTATATTATTTATATGTACAGCACATATATTACAACCTATGGTTACTCCCCCCCATATACATTACGCTGAGTCATTCACGTTAAGGACCATCAGGCCTACCCCCAGGAATCCAACCTGCATCCCACTGGCTGAAAAAGTTCTGTAACCACTACACCACAGTAAAGTTCTCTATGGCAGACAGGGAAGTGATGAGGTCAGTGGGGAGCTACTGCATAGCTAAGAGACATAAGCCATGGATTTTACATTTGTCCTTAAATTTGGCTGGAAATTAAAAGCAAGTCATATCTCCCTCCCATCAGAGCTGACTATGATTACAAAATGTTATAAAAGTCAGGCTATGATTAGCAAGTCCGCCGGATTCACGTTGAGTGCAAACATACATGGGCAGAACAAGGAGGAGGGAAGAGATTGCTCCTTCCCTTTCAATTATAACCACGGCAACCACCTCCAGTGTGACGTTCAGCTGTGGGAGCCAAATCGCCATGGCAACGAGGCCCTCCGTCACTCGAAGTCCTCTTCGACCGTGCTATGGAGGGGTGTTGAAAGGGGGGTGGGTGGAAGCTTATTGACAAAAATCAGGTCACTGCAGTTTTTTCTAGAAATGCTAACCCTATCCCAGCCAGACCCTCAGGCTGATTTAATCCCGTTTTAACAAAGAAACTACAGCCGATATCCATGAACAATGAAAAAGGTCAACCCGGAAAGTACTGAATAAATAATTGATGCAAACAGCCGAATGTAACGTGTATGTCATGATTTCCCCTTGACACTTGTCATCCCCAAGTGAAACCTTCCTCCCATCAAAGTGGAGGATTTTGCATTCACCTCATCAAAATTCTGCTCACTTCTTTGCATAAACAAAAAAAGTGACATTTCACACCAATGCAACAACAATGCGTTTGGCCAGCAACCAATAGTGTCTCTGATTGACATTTTGGGTGGCACCCCCTGCTCCAGTCTTTTTGCTCTGTCTCTTGCCCAGCAGGTGAATAAAGGGACTCCTGAGCAATGATGTCATTTTTGGCAGTCAGATTGGTGGAGAGAGACCCCCCTCCCTCTAGTCAGATTATTTGCCCATCTATTGTGCCTCTCTCTGCTCTCGTTCATTCACACGTCCCATTGGTGCCACAGATGGAGTGCTCTTCTCAATGCCAGCACAGAAATAGGAATACAGAAACTTGACAGAAAAATCAACAAATTATCTGGTGCTGCCTGTGCACTGCAGTTCCACACCATTGCTGATATCCTTATGAATGCTCCTATTTTACACATATTTATTACTGATTACAAGTATATACTATATATATATGTATATATATATATAAACAAAGATTATTAGAAACACACATACACACATATTATGTCATCTTTGTTTTTTTTGTTAAATAGAATGCATGATAGACATGAATAGAAAATTCAGACCCGTGTGAGAATTCTATTATTTTGCTGTGTTATGTCATTACACATTATAGCTCATTTTTACATAAAACCTTCAATCCTCTCTGTAATGTAATGTGAGATGTAAAGCTATACAATATTCTTGGTTGTGGCAAGGGTTGTGTTCCACAAACTTATGATGCATTTAACACTTAAGTGCAGATTTGTTTTGACATTTATGACCTCAATATTTTTAGTTTGACCAGGCAGCTAGTGTTATCCACAATGGAAATCCAATCTACTTGGTTTAATTAACTGTGAGCAAAACTGCATGCTACACTATGTAACATTCTCTTGAATGATAAATCACCTTTCTAAAGTCCTATAATAGTTCATGCCAGATTGATCTTTGCAGCTAGATGTTTAATTTCCTGTGGGTCACGAGGGTGCATGACATTAAACCGGCACTGCTAGGGCTATTCAGTAGGACTGACCCCTTTCATTCATGAAGTTTGTAGCCTCTGCAGTGCAGACAGAAGACTGGTGCATTAAGGGATTAAGGGCATCGCTGTGATTGACTAAGTTAAAAAAGAACGCAGCAGCGTGTTGTAATGTGTAATGTGGGAGATGAGTGATGACTCAATGAAGGTAGCAGCTCATGTCTGTCTTGGATCCCATTGTATCTTCTTCAGGAAGGAGGATCTCTTAAAAAAAAAAAAAAAAATTTTAGTTTTTTCCGATTTTCTCCAGTTTTTTCTCCCAATTTTGTAGCCAATTACACCTGATATTTTTAGGTCAATCCCTCCCTCGTAGTTTGCTGCCATAGCCCTGTGACCGGTAGTGACAAAGGCGAAGTATAGTCTCCTCCCGGCGGCACTCGTCATGCTGTCGACCGTAACTCTGGCACCCCAGAGCCACTCCTGTGCGCAGCGAATGTCTTGTCGACTTCTCCCCCCCATCCCCTGGGGCGGACAGCCAATTGTCACCCCCGGTGGGAATCGAAACCTGGTCGCCGTGGCCAACTCGGACATTGAAACCTCTATACCACGCGGGAGGCCAGGGGGATCTCTTTTAAAGCAAAAAATCTGTATTCAACAGAACATCAACATGGCACACAACGCCAACCCTCCAAGGCACATTTTCACAGAAGAGGAGAGAGTTGTGGCCATTGTTCAGCAGGCAGAAATTCAAGAATGCTAGGTTCCTGTAGCTTTCCTGCCTGTGCCATACTATGAAAGAGAGGAATGAACAGGCCTGTCTGATTGTGTACTCTGCTGCCCCCCCTTCTATACTTCCCCTTCCATTCAATTATTCATCCACACTACAGTTTCCCTTGCAAATGCTAATCACCTACTGACAAATGTGTTTTGAGGTACGGCAGAAAAAAAAAAAAAAAAAAAAAAAAAAGGCGGACCTGATTGCTCCAGAATTCCAAGTGCAAGCTCCTCAAAGGTTAATGATGTAGCTGGGGGAGAACTTCAGCTTCACAGCGCAGCGCTGAACCTCCCTGCGTCCTCCGCCCGGCTGCTCATGAATATTCAGGAGGCTTAGGTTCCGGTAGAGGAGGGGGAAGGGGAGTGGCCAAAGGGAAGAAGAGGAGGAGGAGGGGTGGCGGGGAATTATTCTGCCTGTCGCCGTAGTGATGCGCAGGCTCTCTAAGTAGGTCTGCCGCGTATTGATTCAAAAACAACAGCCTCTGGCTCTGCGGGCTCAAACAGGGAGAGACGGGGGTCTGGAAAACGCACGGCAACGGAAGAGAGATAAGAAAATACATTGGAATCAGGGCCATCTACCTTTCCCGCTCCATCCGTGCAAGGGGGATGTTGCCGTTCTTTCGTCAGTGCTGGGATTTTCAGATGAAGGAGGTGTAGAGCACATCTGAGCTGCCCAGGAGAGGCTCTCCCCGCTGCTGCAGCAGAGAACGGCAAAACTCATTCGTCCTCCCCAGGTAACGTGTGCCCCCTTCTCTCTTTCCCTCTCTGGATCCATTGTTTTTCATCCTTTCATCCACCTCCCGTTCCCCACCATGGACCAGGTCTCTACTCGGCCATCCTGCCTCCCTCTGTCTCCCTCTTCCACTCCTTGTCCCTCTCTCAGGCGGAAATGGCACATAATGTGATTGCTATCCATTTTCTTTGAACTGTGCATGTTGATACAAAGACAACTCATACAATGAAGTAGATCTACATGTGAAATAATCTTGGTTAAATTAAAATCATAATAATAATAATAATTAGTATTATTACAAACACACACACATATATATATGCACATTGTTTGAAGATATAGTCAGTATGTACTGTATCTTCAAATTAAAATTATTATTATTATATATACACGCACACACACACGTATATGTACATTGTTTGAATATATAAACGGTATCTATCTTTAAGAAACTAATGTTACAGTTCACATTTAATGGTTGAATTTCCTCAGTGTAATCTCTTCTAATGTACCCTGTGTCCAATTTTATCATAGTGTGCATACGGTAAGTGACAGGCGCACTCTCATTGAAGCTAATGGATGTAAACATATTGCTGTTCAGCAGGAGAGGTCAAGCCCGGCTTGCAATCATTTGAATATAAACAGAAGATCACATGTGCTCATACAAGACACCCTAATGTAATTAATACAGCTCGGTTCAGTGTCCTTCTCAGCACAAAGTGTTTATGTGTACATTTTGTATATATTTGTAATTTGAAATCAAATCAAAAATACAAAGCCATGGCATCAGTGCACAACAGTAAAAAGTGTTTCTGGAAGCAGATGCTATCCATGCTCCTCTCTGTGCTCTGTGATTTTTTTTTGCTCATTCCTCAGTGTAAAATGAGGGCAGCTATTTGTTGCCTTTGCATTGTGTGACCTCTGCCGTGAGTCTCCAATTGGCCCTTTTGTTCTTGTGACTTGCTACGTATATGGATCTGGGGGCAGGGAGGAAACAGACATGAGCCAGGAGCACATTAAGAATGGACAGGCCATGTTCAGGTGAAGGTTAAACCTTAATCCTCAGTCCTGAGAATGCCAATACACACACACACACCCACACCCACCCTGACACACACTCCTTTGCACACACTCGGCAATGCCCCACGATCTCACGCCTGCACCTTGAACATCAAAACACAAGAGAATATTCCCTTAGCTGATATGGGCTGTTGTCCAATGCCAATGTCCATTTTCTCCCTGGAAAACATCAGAGGGATTTTGAAACTGGATCAGCCACACAATATGGATTGTACGTTGCATGCAAATGTTCAAAATGAACAGATATGGTGTAGGCCACCTTTTTTGGTTTGTCCTGACAGCTGGATTCTGTAGAATCTGCATCTGATCCACAACCCGTTCACTTGCTGAGACACAAAGTTAGACAACATTTAATGCAGGCTTGTGTTGCAGGGAGGATGAAACACAGCCGTTTCTGGCCTATTTTGAAAGGGCCTGACAGATTGTGACCTACCACCGTATTCCCAGCCAGCCTATTTGCCGGGGCAAACCCTCATTAGTTTGACCACAATGTCCGATCAAGTTGGCATGAAAACCATCCCTCTTTAAAAGAGGGGAGAGAGACAGAGGGAAAGAGAGCGAGAGAGTGAGAGGGGGGGGGAGTGGAAAGACAAACTGTAGGAAATAATGCCTGCCTTTGATTTACTCTGCTGAGTAATGATGTGGTAAGGATGAGGCCTACACAAGCTTCTTCTAATGTATTATTTATCTCAACAACTACAACTCTTCTTCCGGAGAGCAGGGGGATATGCTTCCACACTGGCATTTGAACCTCAAGTCACCTAACAGCAGGAGGCTTTTCATTCTGTTTGATCTGCCATCTCGGTCACATTACTGATGTTGTAATAGAATTATGGAATGTACTTATATAATGCCACCAGCGAACTGATAGGTAAACGAGGCCCTCCCAACACAGCAGAGCAACTATTGATCCACTCAAATTAAAAAGAGGATATCAGACGGGAGGTTCTTTCCCTGTCATTTTTTTTTTGGTATGAAATAAAATTTGCCACATCAATCGACAGTCAGCACAGTGTGTTTCGGTGAGATATTTTGCAGTGAACTTAATGCTGAGGGTGGAAAAATGGTGCCCGTGGTAATGACTTCAGCAATAACGCCCATGGTAATGACTGTAGTGCAGTGAAGCTTACTGGCCTGCTGGTATCTTAACATGCAGAGTTTTTATAACATTTCCCTTTCGTGGCTCTCACACTTAATCAGAAAATAAATCCCGACAGCACATCGGCATGTCTACCTTCTGAACACAATTACACCACATTCCCAATTCCCCACCACATTCCTTTACTCCTTTTTTGCATGATGGACTCACTTATTCATTGTGGAGAAAAGGAAAGAAGCCACAAGAATTCAATGCATATACAGTAGAATATATACAATAGAGTTATACATGTTGTGTTTCTCTGCCTGCAGGGCAAATTAGTTGGTTTTCTGAAATAATTAAAGTCAAATCAAAAATGTCTTTTTTGCAGGTATATTAATTTGGACCAAATGATTTTTGAAGTCTTTCAGAAACAATCATGTAACTTCCTAATTGAATAGAACCCCTGGGAATGTGTTCAGCCAAATATACCAAGTACACATCAAATCAATCCGCCAATACGATACTGACGCATGAACTTCCAAACAAACACCCTTTACTGTCTTATTTTATTACAGAATAATATTCTTACAGAGATTATTGAATGAACACATAAATTAATAGACAAGTAGACTAAATAGCCACACGTCTTCAGTCCTGACAGACTGTAGCCCACAGAAAACTCCACAATTTACTTTGTATGGTGCTTGTTTCTCTAATTTTATACGGTGCTTTATATTACTATGCGTTTCTGCTTAAATCCAGAACAGGGAATCGCCCCGACTTGCAGAATGTGTATTTTAATGAACATGTTCTGGCTGCAGGATGGAGCTCAATCCTATAGCTCAATCTGTCGCCGTAGGTCTCAAATCACAAATCGAGCATAACTAAATATCACTGTGTTCAGACTAGATCAAGAAACACAAACCCTAACCTTAAATCGACTTGTGTTTGCTTCCCTCTCACACAATCTGGTAAGAACACAACATTGGAGCTTTGGTGTGTACAAGAGACTAGAGCTCAAGCTCCACCTTCCAGCCAGGCCCGTTTGGGCACATTGACCAGTCTCCTAACTGTCAGCACTGCTCTCTTTCGCAGGGTTCCTTCTGTGTGTTCCGCCGCGAGAAGGCCACGATGGAGGCCCCGCTGGTGTGCCTAGACGAGGAGTTTGAGGACCTGCGGCCCTGCAGGGCGGAGGAGCCGGAGCAGGTGCCGCTGCGCCCCTATGGCACCGTCCCGATCACCCGGGAGGACTTCTCCGAGCTCGAGAACTTCTCTGAGATGATGAACTTCAAGTCCATGGAGGACCTGGTCAACGAGTTTGATGAGAAGCTCAACGTGTGTTTCCACAACTACAACACCAAGACAGAGGGGCTGGCCCCGGTGCGCAACCAATCACACGCCGAGGAGGATGAGGAGCGGCTGCAGGATGAGGAGTGAGTATCGTGCTGTTCAGTCATAGCGTGTGTTTTCTCCCTCGAGAAGGAGCATTAACCAGTAACTGTGCCCTGTAGTTCCCTTGTTTTGTTTTTTTACAAATCGATATGGTTCAAATGAAAATTTGGGTTCGTTGCGAGAGTTTAAGGGGGGTTCAACTGCTTTCTAGGCAGAAGATGCCTACAACGAATGTTAATTATGGCCTTGGACGTGAACAAAGCAGTGCCGATTTTCTTGCAACCTCACAGATGAGCACCAAACCTAGACAGCCAAAACGGTGAATCATCCGACAAAGCCGCATAATCGTGCTGATTTTTATGAGGTATGAATTATTAATAATATTTTCGTATGCTTCAGTTGTCCACGTTAAACTGCACCTGCTTCCACCAGCAGATAGTCTTCGACTTCAGTTCACCAACAGTAAAGCAGAAACCAAGCCTTTGCACACGGTCTAAAAATAGTACTCTTCGTTAGAAATAGCACAGAAGCGTTTTTTTCGTCGGGATTTCATATTGACCTACACCCACTCAGAAAAGCCATTCTAAAAGCGAATAGGTTATCGATAACACAACCAGCTTAGTACCAATAATGCTATTTATAAGCCACTGCCAGAGCAGCCTTGTACTTTCCAACTATTTTTTTTAATTCAATGGCTTTAGGTCATAATGTTCCGCTATCATTTCATTACGCTTATTTTAAATCAGACAGGATTTTTTTCTCTCTCTCTCTCCCATTCCGTTTTATAGCAAAACCTGCCGTTCTGTTCTGTAAATAAAAATCTCAATTGTAGCAGCATTGCATTGTTTATGTTTCTATACAAGCTTAAACGCACAATTACTCACTTTGGAGAATATATTCACTCGTGTTTTACATTTTCAGTAATAATTAATGACACAACAGCATGATTTCTGACAATGGGCTATCTATTTCTGTCCTGAGCGATACACGATACTTTCGATCCACTTGTCTTGTCTAAAACTAAAAAATGAATGCACTTGTTCAACCAAAATGTATGGCTGGTTGTTAGCTGTTCGAAGTGTACCGTGGCGTACTATAGTGTTGTTACCTGCAAGTGATGTTAAATATAAATGATCTTTCTTTTGGTCTAGTGAGCGACACCAGTGAGCTCTGATTGTGCTGAAGGAGAGGAAAGTGTGTTGTTAGATTGCGAGCAGCTGTGAGTACGGGGGTGCTGGCGAATAAGCACTTGTTCCTCCTATTGTTGCGCGGGAGAGAGAACAAAGGGAGGTCTCTAGTCTTTCTCCCTCCTCCCCGTCAGATTCATTAAAACGAACTCCTCACTCAAGTTAAGGCTCAGGCCCCGAAAAGGGTGAGCCTAACCTGCTTTATAGTGCACAATAACTCGAACGGTTATGTTATTCGCTGAGTGAGTGAGCTTCCCCCTCTACGTAACGACAATATTTTCCTTATAGCTATATGGGAAGTGAAACCAATAATCTGATACAGGAGAGCAGCCGCACCCTCTGTTTATTTATTTTCTGTTAACCTACATTTGCATGATTAATCACTGGTAATTCACAACAGTAATAACAAAACACTTTAACCTTCCTTAATTGGTTAAAAAGACAAATAAAATACTTCTCCAGGAATAAAAAAAGCATTGTTTCTTTGGGACAGGAAGTGGTCTGTGCTTGATGTTGATGGAGAGGTGGGGTAGGCTGTGATTTGATTAAACAAATGCTTTAATAATGCAAACTGATAATAGAGACAGTGTCTGGTTTCTGACTAGTGGAGGACAAAGTGTTTTATACCTAGACCTCCTGCTCCCTCATCTAGGCCCACAAATCCAGAACTTGATTGTTACTAAAAAAAATTCTGGAAGTTACATTAAATGCTGATATTCAAACACGATGCATCACTAAATTAGTACTGAAGACTCCATGCCATATTAGCACATACTGCTACTCCTACATACTGCCTCTTTCAAAGTTTCATCACACTTATAGATATATGAAGAACTGCAAAACTGTTTTGGTGACATGATCTTCCTATCAGGCCTGGTGAGGGTTTTTTCATCTAAATATTAAGCTAAATGCAAATGATTTGATTAGCATTAAATAAATACATGGATATTTTAACAAGAAGCACTATGCGGAAGTTCTGAGTGAACTGATACTGTTTTTGTGAGAAAGAATGTTGCAAAAAACACAAGAACATCACCAGGCCTATCTCTGACAACCCTTCCTTTGTGTTTTCAGTGTGTGGGATGCCCTGACTGATAACTACCTGCCCTCCTCCGGGTCCAGCTGGGACAACCCAAACTCAGAGGTGCTGAATGGAAATCTGTCTGATAAGGAGGTACTGAGTCTAATTCAAAAGTATCTCAATTTTCTTCTACTCCCTCCCAACATACATTTTAATTGTATTTGTTCCAGTGAACACAGATCTATTTTGTGAATCTGGCGTATATTACCATTTTTATCTTAGTGAATGCTCAGAGGGCCGTCTATTTTTCAAATAGATAATGATGGTTTGGCAAATGTAACAGCACCAGTATCAAAATAAATCTGATTTGCATTCACATGGTTTGGGCTTGGGAGCTTACAGTACCTCTGGCATTAGCACAGACAGGCTGTGGCTCTGCTGCAGAGGGGGTGGAGGATTGATGTAAGCATTTCTCTGGCTGCAGGCTGTAGTTTCGCTCCTTGTCTCGCTGTCAGAGCTTCCAGTGCAGGCAGCCGCAGTCTGATTGTCTCTTCACAACAACTCAAACCCAGACAGAGGCTTCCTGCACTCTGCAATAGTGTGTGTGTACATTACTCCCAATGCACACACACACACATACACACACATTAGCTCTCCACTCCACCCCCAATTGGTTCTAACAATCAGAAGCTTCTACTCAGCTGCTGGGAGGGCAATAGGGGAGTATTCACAACAAGAAACATTTCCCAACAGAGAGTCTGAGAGTTGTGAATGGCCAGTCTTTGTTGATTGAGTTTTAAGCCATCTGGGCGATTAAATAATGGTGCATGTTATAACTATAGGAATGATCCTACAGAGCAATTGCAACTATAAATGGAAACTTCATTCTATATTACGTTTTACATTCTATATTTTGGTGATACGTTTCATTCAAAAATAGAGTATTTTGAGCTATGGAAATTGTTGTTCAATATCCCTCTATCATACAATAAACCCATTGGATGGCAGCCCATCCCTAACTACCAAGCAACACTTATGCATATAAGACCTTCACCACTAGCCTACCTGATAAGATCAGACGATAGATTAGACATTCACTGTGACCAATAATTGTCCCTTTTTATTATGCATTAAAAATAAATTCATGTTTAAGGCTTTTGTGCCTTGACCACAGTTTATCAGATTGTAAAAAACGATTTTAATCCAACTCAAATATTTAAGATTTATTTAACCCCCAAAACTACCTAACAAAGCCACATTACAGTAATGACAAAAATGAGAGCATATCCTAACAAATCAGTAGCTAACTGTAAAACATACCCCCTAACAGATGTATCCCCAATATAATATTCCGCGTGGTTTAAACAGGCTTCGCAAAATGTGCCACATGACCGAGCGGGATTTCAGCATTTGCAGTTAAAGTTTCCGCGGCAATACCCTACAATGACAGTTAAGAGTACCCGTCTGGAAAAAGGAAAAGAGTGGAGCTGAAGAAGCAGAGTGAGGAGGCGGACGTGTCCCCAAACGCACGCGGCCGCAAGTCCCAACAGCTCGAGCCGCTGTGGAGAGAAAATAATGTCATCAGATGGAGCTGTCAAACGCATTAACCGAGCGGGAAACAATGGACTAATGACCAGCTATTAGTCCACTGACACACTTCCAGCTGTGACCTCCGTGTTTCTACACGGCGGACACTGTGAACTAGTGCACCTGGCGATCTGTTTCTCTCTCCCCTCTTTCATTCCAGATCCACGAAAAGGAAGAGGAGGAAATGAACGAGAAGAACGAAAACGCAAACTGCCTGAATGAGGAACCGCTCATAACGGCTGATCAGGTGATTATGAACAGGCAGCGCCACTTAATGACAAGTGCAGTAGCCTACCTAGGGGCAACACTATGAGATATTGAGTGAAAAAGCATGGACATCTGCCCTCTACCCGTAGGTCTGCAGTACAGTTTTGTTCACATTAAAGTCAATAGGAAAAAATACATATAAAATCTGAAACAAAATAAAAATAAATAAAAAATGTCAATAGGAAGAACATGACATTTGCAGGTTTTTAACGGAGAAATAAATAACGTTTAAAACGTGATTTTTTTTTCGAGAGATTAACAGTAGTGTCAAGTCCACAATATGGTATATGATATAGCTCAGAACCTCTTCAGAAATGTCTGATACTAATTTCCTTTCTTTCATGCATTGCCATGGAGACGTGACCGTAAACTTTCCTATAGAAACTTATGGCCGACAAGTTATGCCAACGAAAGTAGAAGAACAAAAACATTAGCGTGTTCTATAAGGTATTATAGACATTACATTCCGCATCTGAAAAAGAGGTATAGAATTACATTTGCATTTTTACATTTTAAGCATTTAGCAGACGCTCTTATCCAGAGCGACTTACAAGATGTGCATTAATACATGGTAGGAACAATCATAGTTTGCGCACGAGATCAGTGCAGAATTCATGCTAAAGCCTCCTACTTCCACATTGACTTTGATAGACAGAGAATATGTACTGCACACCTACTGTTAGATGGTGCTGTAGAAATGGAAATTGGTCCTTGTTTGCTTCAAAATGCATAATGGGGGAAATAGCGCTCGCTTAGTCCACTAAAATATACTGTCTATGTCTACAACAAGGGAGCCAAAATGTGTCCTATTTGGGGTTGTGGGTCACTTAACACGATGGTTGCTAAAAACCACAAAACAACAGACTCAAAATTACCACAGAACTGAATCTACACCTCTGTGAATCTGTCTCAACAAAACTGTATGTAATGAGCTTCACAAAGCTGATATTTATGGTAGGGCTGCCATTGAGAAACCGTTTGTAACCAAGGCCAATGTGCCTTGTGTTTGAAGAAAGCCAAAGCAAGCCTTCAACCTACATTGCCTGTTCCCAACTGTTAAACATGGTGGTGGATCTGTTATGATGTGGGCAGCTATCTTGGGGGAGTCATTGGGTCAGATTATTACTCTGGATGGGAAAATAATGGCAAGGAATACAAAGGTGATCACGTTTTAGGCGACCACGTGCACCATATGGTGCAAACATTGTTACCTCAAGATGTTCCCATATTCCAAGAAGATAATACCCCCATTCACACAACTAAATTGATTAAAGAGTGGTTTTATTTAGACCAGGATGAAGTAAAACGCCAGGGCCTCCCCAATCACTAGATTGAAACATTATTGAACCTTTATGGGAAGTTCTGGAACATATGAGTGCAGAGTAGATTTCTATTTTTCTTAATCTCTCAAAGAACTGGAGGCTTTCCCTCTTGAAGAATCGTCCAATATCCCACTAGAAACAGTTAAAAATTGTAATAATGGCATTCCAAGAAGGATTGAAACGGTTCTGAAGTCAAAGGGCCACCCAATGCCTTATTAATTCATAAGTATTAATAAATTGTTTGCTGTTTCCATTATTGTGTCTACCCATATATATATATATTTACATATACACACACACACACACACACACACGGACCAGTAAAGAGAGAGAGAGAGGGGGCAGGGATCTGAGTGAATGTCTTTGTCTCCAGGTGATTGAGGAGATTGTGGAGATGATGGAGAATTCTCCGGACCCCGGGGAGACGGAGGAGGAGGAAGAGGAAGAGAGTGGGGGCTCCTCACCCCAGTCCAACCCCTCCCTGCTGGAGGAGATCCGCGTCCTGTCCCATGCCTCAAACAACAACTGCTCCTATGAAGGTAGCATACGAGCCTCCCTCTAGGACTGCACCTCTTAATGACGCACACAGTGGACCGAGCGTGGTGACCCACCCAGGATTTAACTTCCTGTTATTGCAGAGACACTCCCCAGTGAGACACTGAACAAAAAAAAGAGCAGATGAAGTCTTGTTTTTTACAGAATGAAGCTCTTTTCGTTGAGCTAATGCGAAAAATGCATTATGGCAGTTTGATGTTGTTGAACATAAGGCACCACACAGTGCACACAGTGTGACATGCTGCTTCACCATGTGGCGTGTTTGTAAATGTAATTGTGTGTGTGTATGTGTATCTGCGTGCCTGTGTGTGAGTGTGTGTATGTTTGTGTGTGTGTGTGTGTGTGTGTTTTTGTGCACGTCTGTGTGCATTTGTGTATATGTATGCATATATTTGTGCATTTGTGTGTAGACATGTATGTGAGAGGGCATGTGTTTGCATAAGCGTGTGTATGTATGTGTGCATGCATCTGTATGTATGTATGCATGCACATGTATATGTGCGTGTGTGTGTACAGTAGGTGCGTGTGTGGGTGGTCATCAGGTACAGTGGACAGAGGTAATGACCTATTTTTCCTTATAATGAATTGGACCTCATGCAGCACTGACTTGCATGTCTGTATGTGTGCGTGTCTGTGTGTGCGTATGCATGCGTTGGCGTGTGCGTGTGTGTTGTGCTTGTGTGTTGTGCTTGTGTGTTGCCCGCAGGCCTGAGTCTGATGCCCAGCTCGTCGCTGGTGGAGCTGCTGTGCCGGGTGGAGGCAGCTATCCGGCGGTACTCAGAGGAGTTGGTGACACAGCTGGCCCGGCGCGACGAGCTGGAGTTTGAGAAGGAGGTGAATAACACCTTCATCACTGCCCTGATGGAGGTGCAGAACAGACAGAAGGAGCAGAGGGACCTCAGCAAGCGCCGCCGCCGTGACAAAGGCCTGAGTCTGCAGGCGATCGTTCGCTCCGAGAAGCCAGGCACCATGCCCATGAAGGTCAGAGCTCAGCATTCCCATAGTCCCTGAAAAACTGAAATCAATCAATCAATCAATCAATCAATCTTTATTTTTGACATTTACAAAAGAGTGCGTTCAAATGGCATTTTCAGAGAATCAAAAAACCAGAAAACCATTGGAGCCTGGGAGAGAAAATTATTCCCTGTAAAATCGATCAATAAGGTACAGACCAAGCTCATGTTAGGAAAGTTGTAATACAACTACAATACAATTTGTTTTAAACATTTTTTGATTAAGGTAAAGTTTTATATTTATGATCAAGTCCTGCCCTGTGATTTCAGTCTGCTGATATAGCTAACAAAACTGGTTTGGTGACTGGTACTTGCTATCAGCAGCATCCACAAGTGTGTATGAATGTGTACGCACAAAATATTTTGGAAGTGATGCACCTCAGAAAAGATATACACCTGCAATTCCATCCTCAATCTATCCCAAAGTCACAGGAATTTGATTATTACCAGAAAAAGAAAAACATGGAAAATTGTATATATTTATGATGGAAAAGTCATGGATGTTATAACTCTGATTTGTATAGGAACCCCTGTGGGTGTGTTTAGGGTGGGTGTCAGGTGGCGTGTGTTTGGAGTCAGGTGGGGGGAACTGAGGCCACCCTACTTTAAAGAGCATGGCACATTCCGGCAGATGCTACTGCAAAGGTGAATTCCACAGACAGACTGCATACTAATAAGATTGGCTTGGATAATGGACCTAGAAACCATTAGGCTTCAAGTGCACTTACAGGAAGAGCTTACAGTTGAAAAGAGGGAGGGACTTTTCCCATTATGCTGTGTCTGTGGTGAATTCCAGGAACTGACAAACCGGTCATTTGCTGTTGTGCAACAGCCTATTTAGTTTCAGAGGATTAAGAAATGCACAACGGGAACCTTCGTTTCCTCCATTGCATGTGTTTTAATTACCCGCCACCGCCACCCATTAACTCCAGAAGAGACGTTTCTGTGACCATCCACAGTTTAGACAAATTTGTGCATTTGTTTATTGTACTTTCTAAAAAATATACATTAGTTTAACCTTCCAATATAAGGCACTCCTTCATTCTTCAGCAAAAGAAACACACCTTGCAAGAACTATCTGGTGAAGGAGGAAGAACCTGGCCCCCAGTGTCCAGACCTCAATCCCATAGAACTTATTGCAAAGCAACCCACAAGTTTCTCTGGGAATTGCTGCAGGATAGCTGGGAAAACATGTCGGGTGAGTTCTGCTGAGGCCCCATTTTGTCCAAGATTCAATTTTCAATATAATTTTCAATTTCTTTGATGTTCTTCAATGTGTTTTTGTCATTTTGTATTTCTGTCCCTAAAAAACCAGGTACTTTTTTTCTTCCTTCTGTGTTGTCATTCCCCATGTGTCAAATTCTTCATGTTTTTGTTCTATTCATTTGTTCTGTTCTCATTTTCGGTTATTCATTTGTTCTGTTTCATGTATTTTGTTTGAAATATTTTCTGTCCGTAATATCTTCCGTTCCTCGTGCTTTCTGTTTTCTGTCCTTAATTTCTGTTCCTCATTCTCTTCCTCTTCCTCTGTCCTGTTCCTTGTGTTCCTTGTGTTCCTCATTTTCCTCGTGTGTTCTATTCCCTCTTGCAGCGATTCAGTATGGAGGGTCTTTCCAACATTCTGCAGACGGGGATCAGACAGACGTTTGGTAACTCAGGGACAGACAAACAGGTGTGGACTTCGCTGCATATTAATGCCTCATTAATGTTTCGCTGCCTGAATTGCAGGTGTTTACTTTGCTCTCGCCAAGAGATTTTTACATCTTAAAATCATAAAGTCACCGTAAAATCACAAAACTAGTATACTTTAAAGTACACGTTCTATGCACCTATCAATATAACTGTTTATATCGTCCTTGTAGATCCTAAAAAGTGTTACTTGCGTTTGAAGTGGCATTCAATTGATTGCACCTAATACGTTTTCTCTTGTCTTTCTCTTCTCAGTATCTAAACACAGTGATTCCATATGAAAAGAAGGGGGTCCTTCCTACTGTGGAGGACCTTCAGATGTTGACAAAAAGTATGTTTATACTGCATGTGACAGACTCATCCACTGTGATTCTGTCATAATCCACTCCCTGCACCATAACCACGGTTCCAGTGCAAATAGGCTACTGTCAATATGCACCATCGAGATCTCTAATAAATACACATACAGAATATATATATTTTGGTGTCCAAAAGCAGTGTTTGAATCACAGGTAGTTCATGCTAAATGTAAAATTGATCATATAATACTGTGTCTAGAATAGTTTTGGGACTTTATTCTTGACAAGAACCTCAAATGTACGCTTGTATTTTATCCTTGCTCCTCAGTTCTTTATGCAATGAAAGAAGACAGCGAGAAGGTGCCAACATTGCTAACTGACTACATTTTGAAAGGTAAAAAAAGCCCCTCATCCTTCTTTGCTCTGAAACAACAAAACCAAGAACTTTGCAACGTTTGTGATTGATAGTGTTGATGATGATGATACTACCGATGATGGTGAGTTTGCTGACGGTAATCATTATGACGGCAATGATGATGTTGACGGCAGTGACGATGGCGACTGTGACGATGACGACAAAGTGGGTGACCGTGGCGATCGTGATACGGAAGATGACATTGGCGATGAAGTGATTGTGATGATTTTGAAGATGACACTGATGATGTTCCTCATTGCGATGCTGTGCTTTCGCAGTGCTGTGTCCTACCTAAGGCGCGGAGGGGCTGCTACGTGAGTCCGCTTGGGGCGAGGCGTGGTGATTCGAGGTGGCCCAGAGTGTCCCCCCTACACCCCGAGTCACAGCTGCATGAGTTCCTATCCATTACTAATGATGGATTATTACAACCACTGTACCTGACTCATTCAGACCCCAATAAAAGTCTGCCTTTGCTGACTTCTGCTTGTCTGTCTTGTGCCTGGTTTACCTGAGGTGACAACAGCAGTGTGCACATTTGACATTCATGTAGCTGTGTCAGACATGGATACAGTGAGCTTCTGTACATAGTGTATTATGCCTAGACCGAGGTAGGCATGGCACAAATCTGAATTTTCAATTGCTCCACTGAGTTTTGCTTTTGCTGTTGTGCTGTGTACTGGTAAACATTGTTACTGTGTTAGCCACTCTATCACTCAGTGAGTGAGGGACACTAAGGTACTTCATCACAGAAAAATACTAACCTTGTGATTACAAAGCACAGTTGCTGTAATTGCCTCAAGCTTCTCTACATTAGCTGATTTGTTTGGAAGCTCTAAAGCAACACATTGGTTCCACTGTTCCATATTAGTGAGCTGGATTTGCTTATTGGGTGAAACATTTTAGTCACATTACCTGTCCCTTAAACTCATTTGGTGTCTGTCAAAGTACATATGATGGTGGGAAAACTAGTGAGCAGTGTGTAAATATAGCCAAATTACTTATTATTGAATGTATTAAACAGAATGTGCTCTCTTAGTATGTATATAGTCATTGTTTATTAAGCAAACAAGGCTGCCATTTCATTTGAGTTGTTGCATGCTCCCTGCAGTGCACAAGTAACTGACGGCAATGACTGTCTTCTAGCTCGTGGCATCCTTTTTTCATTTGCTAGCTGTACAAGAATGTGATCTCCAGGGAAATGCAAATGCTCCAGTCTGTTAACAGTGTCTGTTTTAAGTCCATTTGAGTTCCTGAGTTCTGTCTTGACAATGATGTGTACTTTGGCCCCACCACCACATTTTAGTTTGGCTCTTGTGTGCCTGGTATAGGTCACTTCACAGGTGGATTTCAGCCTATGTCATCATCACTCAAAGTCATCCCTGACAGCACAAGTAAATGTGCTGCATTTTCAGGCTGGAGTTATTTTGGAGGGGGGCATGGGCAAGAGAGTCAGTCCTCATCCACCTTCTCACTGGCAGGTGCATCTTTCAGGAAACCAGCAGGATATACTGTAGATCCAATGTCTATTTTCGCTGGCGCTAAAGTGTAGCCATGTCTGAATTTAAAGTTAATGGACACTTCACTCTGAAGTGCGAAGCACCCATTGAATACCAATTATTTCCGGTGTGACGCAAGACTTCTGAAGTGCGTCTGAAACTGAAGCCTTTACTGTTACACCATGAAATACCAGGTATGTCCATCAGATGGCAGGAGAGCACAACAATTGCACACAGAATTGCACAGCTACAAACTCATTGTGGTGGCCTATTTCTGAGATATTTGTGCCGTACAGGTTTGCAATACATTGTGGTTAGGTCGAATAAGGAGACCTGACATTTTTATATTGTGTGCATTAAATCGAAAACTGAAAATATCAGAGCTTTGAAAGCTTAAATTCCCAATCAAAATCTATGAAGTTAACATATTTGTGACAATGCAAGTCATCAGAGAAATTTCACCCTTTTAAAGATAAATGTTTAGAAGTTCAGGTAAAAAATGTAGCTAGCCTTTGCTGACTCATTATTTGCAGGTATGGTTTATATATTTGGAGGGCCAATATGAATATGTACAGCACATAAAGAAATTGCTTTAAACTAGGACTGAAATAGCTTGAAACAATGAGACATTTGACAAACTGCAGTAGGATGCATTCAGAAGTGAAACACTATAGTTACAGTAAAGGCAGCTTGGTAATGAGGGCTCCATTGCATATAAACCTTTTTATTATACATACATACATTATACCATTTTATATACTATATATTATACTTTCATATGTTTCACTGTACTATGTTGACACCTAGTGGACGTAAGTGGTTTTACATGCTTGAAGAAATATTGACAGCAAAGTTGTCCAAAAAACATTGAAATTCACAATAATTTTGAAATAACCATTTTTTATTAAAATATTGTTACAAGGTATGACTGAAGCTTTTCAATACCATATACATAAAAGTTCAAAAATCTCAAAGTCACCGCACATGAACATACTGTCTGCAGCAATAATTATTTACATCAATTACTACTGTCCTGCATTTATCCGTTCTCATATCTAGGGAAGTAAAGATGAAACTACCATTTTTTGAATAATTTTAGTAAATCCGTTTTTCAGTAAATCTCAAATCAATATACAAATGCAGATAAATATGTCAAATGTGCAGATAGTGCTAATATAATAAGAAAAACATGTTTGCTGCATTCTACTCCAGAGTGAATAAACAATTAATAAACTATAAACTATGATGATGTTTTCCACAACTTTTCTCAAATGTTCTTATTGCAACAGCAATTTGCCTATTTCTTTGCTAAAATGCTCATTAACAGGAAGCAATATCATGAATAAATACATAACTGAATATGTTTTTCTTCAAAACAATGTGTGTACCAATATGTTGATAAATCTTTAAAGTTATGCAGATCAATAATCTTGTTTGGCACAGTAACAATGGAGTTCTTTTTCAATACCTCTTTTATAAAAAATTTACTCAACAATTGAAATAAATCACTATTTTAATAGGAATTCTGGGACAGGGTGATTCTATATGTTGTGGAAAACCTCAATCAGTGTTGTGGACATTCCAGATTTTCCAAATAAAATGCTAATGTTAAAACCAATGTAAGAGTTAGATTCATGAAATATTAGACACTATTACACATTGCAAAGTACAGATCAATATTAATTGATCCACTTAATACAAAAAAAGTTGTGAACAACACAAGGCCCATTATTTATTCAACTGAAGTCCCAAATCACATTTCCATTGAAACAATATTGCATGGAATGAAATTAGCTGGGCTGGCAAGGTGAGAAAAATAAATATATAATGTTGTTTTGTAGGAATTATTTTATGGGGCTCTGCAGATTTCTTTGAGCAAATATCATGCTTTCATCATTTGACTTAAAAAACAAACATAAGGCCTTATTAAGTGAAAACCCATCTACAAAGGAGATATCTTAAATCTACTGAAAGTAAAAAGGTCTCACTTTACAATAATTGCCTCTGATATCTGTTCATCTACACTTTAGCTACATAGCTAGGTGCTGTTTAACTGAGTTCACATTGTTAGATAATATTGTGGTTTAAACTCTCTGCAGCTTGTACTTGTGCCAAATGTGCATCTATTTAGAAATGTATACCAAGAAATGTATAGTGAGAAATTACTTATTTACTATAATGGGACGAATAGCAGTTTACAGTAGAACCAACACCCCTACAACAAGTCAATAAAATGCTGTCAACACCAGACATTTCTAATTAGTGGTTGGGCTGGGCATTGTCATGTGGCCCCATCCTATGGCTGATAATGGCAAGGAACAAGCTTTGGTTTTGCATCCCATAGGTTTTCTCAAGAAACAACCTTCAGTCCATACACAAACATGTCCGTCTTGTTCATGGGATCATTGTACACAGGAGGAACAGA
Source organism: Aldrovandia affinis (assembly GCA_029706075.1). Lineage (NCBI taxonomy): Eukaryota > Metazoa > Chordata > Actinopteri > Notacanthiformes > Halosauridae > Aldrovandia > Aldrovandia affinis. The sequence goes on from JAINUG010000086.1 coordinate 1,468,960, forward strand.
TTCTCATTAACATAAAATAAAGAAGCCACGGAGATCTTATTAATGGTAAGCTGGTTATCAGTTGTTCCTTAATACATATACAAATCAACGGCAAAGGCCATGAAATACCATTAGTTAAATATTGGCAACTGATGAGTAAAAGTGATGATGTTTCAATAATCTCTACATTGAACGTAACAAAACACAATGTTGGTGGGAAAAAAAGAAAAAGATCTGACCAGTATTTTAACATAGTCAGATAATTTGGCCAGTGTTCATAAAGGCAAACAAATGGTATTTGGTTAGTCTTCAAAGTTCTGCAAGACAACCTATGAAATGATAATGTCCAACAACTGAACCCTGCTGGCTCTAATTTAAAAATATTAAGCTAGCTATATACAATAGTGAACTGATTCAGTGTCATATTCCTCTGTACTCTAATAGCGAAAATGTATTTTCCGCTTTAAGGTTTACAAGGACAAAGAAAAAGCAGTGTGTTATAGCACAGCTGTTCCAGATTCATCCTGGTGTCTCTTAACCAGCTCTTGGGTGCATGCGTTTCTGTGGAACTTGAGGCCCGCATTTAAACAGGTGAGCTCAATTCCGTGTGGCAAACATTCCAGTGTTCGAGATTTCAATGTACTTCAACGGACGAAACAATGTCTGCCTCTTTTTGTTGATAAAATTAAATCTACAATTAAACATGTAGTCTAAAAACTCAGACCAGTCACTGTCAACTGCGCCAAGCAAAGCCACCTTTGCTTGTCGATTAATTCTTGACCATGTGTTATTGATTGCAGCAAGGAAAGGTGTTTGTCCATCCACGAAAGAAAGAAATTCAGCATGTGAAAAATACAAAGGTAATATGTTTTGTAAAAAAAACATACAGTACAGCATTAAACTTATATCTGTACATATCTTGAATATAAAAAAAACGTTTAAAAAAATGAAACTCTGAAATCAGTGTACACTTGCAATAAGTAAATTACATCATGTGGTAGATCTCCTGTACTGTACTTCTCAACAATGAACTTTAAGTGCTAACAACCAAAATCAAATACACATTTTTTCCTCATCGCGAATTAGATTCGGCCGAAGCATCATTCAGTTTTTTCCCCCCCTCCATTCCGAGAATCTCTTTTTAAACAGATCTGTACAATAGTTTACAGGGGACATCCGCAGGTCTGCTGTGCTACACCAGAGAGCCGGCCTGGTTTTGAGCGGGCACCATGATGGGCACCCCGCCCATGCGGGCGATGTTGGAGGAGGTGACGGTGGTGGGCAGGAGGGGTGGTCTCAGGGCCTGGGGCTGGGCCTGGTCAGGTCTGTGCAGGGAGCTTCCGTTGGTGCTAGGGGGTCCAGGGGGGCTGCGGGGAAGGCTGGCATTGGTGCTGTACCCCGGCAGGTTGGGCTCCCCCCCTGGGCGCGGCCGGTAGCCCATGGTGCTGCCTGTGACGGTGTTGATGGAGGCGGTGTCGGAGGCGGGGGAATGTGGGAAGTGGTGGTCACGGGGGTGGGGGTTGGTGGTGATGGAGGATAGGGTGCCGTTTTTGGAGATGATGTCGGAGCCTGTACCGCTCTTGGCCCATGACACACGTTTGGGAGCCTGAGCGTCTTCCCTAAGATACAGAGGGGGGGAAATAAAGGGAAAGGGAGAGACAGAGAGAGAAAGAGAGGAAGAGATGAGAGGGAGAGCAAGAGAGAGAGAGAAAAGAGAGAGAGGAAAAGAGATGAGAGAGAGAATTTATGGGAGATTACGGAACAGCGTCTGAGACAGCGTTTTACAGCACCATCACCAAATGATGGAATTTGTCATGGAAGAATGGTGTTGCATCCCTCCAATAGAGTCCCAGACACTTGTCGAATCTATGCCAACATGCATTGAAGCTGTTCTGGTGACTTGAGGGGGCTCAATGCCCTATTAGGACATTTTATGTTGGTGTTTCCTTTATTTATCCACACACAAGGACACAGGACCCCACACCCTAACAAACATCCACCCACCCCAAACCAAATGCACTCCTCGCACACAGCCCATTCGCACACAAAAAACAGACACATGCATGACACACACACACACACACACACACACACACACACACACACAGCTTTAGGTAAGTGCCCAGTGCATCCTGATTTAGAAGCTCACTTGATGTCGTTGGCCATGTCGTCCTCGGTGTCCCTCTTTCTCTTGAGGAAAAAGAAGACGAGCAGGGCGAGTGCTGCAAACCCCACCACCGAGCCCACCGTTGCGCCGGCGATCACCCCCGCGTTGGTGGCTGCACAGTGATAACAGGACACAATCTCAGAGTGCCATATCAGTACACATATCCACACATACACATACACTATATGGCAAAAAGTCAGTGGACACCCCTACTAATTATTGAGTTCAGGTGTTTCAGCCACACCCGTTGCCAACAGGTGCATAAAATCCAGCACATCTCCACAGACAAACATTTAGAATTCAGAATGGTTCGTAAAGAGCTCAGTGACTTTAAATGCGGCACTGTCATAGGATGCCACCTTTGCCACAAGTCAGTTCGTGAAATTTCTGCCCTACTAGATGTGCCCTGGTCAACTATAAGTGCTATTATTGTGAAGTGGAGGCGCCTAGGAGCAACAACAGCTCGGCCACGAAGTGGTAGACCACGCAAACTCACAGAGCGGGGCCGACGAGTGCTGAAGCGCATAGCGCGTAAAAATCGCCTATCATCTACTGCATCACTCAATACAGAGTACCAAACTGCCTCTGGAAGCACCATCAGCACAAGAACTGTGCATCGGGAGCTTCATGGAATGGGTTTCCATGGCCGAGCAGCTGCACACAAGCCTCACATCACCATGCGCAATGCGACGGCTGGAGTGGTGTAAAGGTGCAACTGCACTCTGGAGCAGTGGAAACGTGTTCTTTGGAGTGATGAATCACACTTCACTATCTGGCAGTCTGATGGACGAATCTGGGTTTGGCGGATGCCAGGAGAACGCTACCTTCCGGAATGCATAGTGCCTACTGTAAAGTTTGGTGGAGGAGGGATAATGGTCTGGGGCTGTTTCTCAGGGTTTGGGACAGGCCCCTTAGTTCCAGTGAAGGGTATTCTTAATGCTACAGGATACGAAGACATCTCTTCCAACTTTGTGGCAACAGTTTGGGGAAGGCCCTTTGCTGTTCCAGCATGACTGTGCCCCTGTGCACAAAGCGAGGTCCATAAAGACATGGTTAGACGAGTTTGGTGTGGAGGAACTCGATTGGCCTGCACAGAGCCCTGACCTCAACCCCATTGAACACCTTTGGGAGGAATTAGAATGCCGATTGTGAGCCAGGCCTTCTCGTCCAACATCAGTGCCTGACCTCACAGATGCACTTTTGGCTGAATGGGTACAAATTCCCACAGACACACTCCAAAATCTTGTGGAAAGCCTTCCCAGAAGGGTGGCAGCTGTCATAGCCGCAATGGGGGGTCCAACTCCATATTAATGCCCATGGTTTTATAATGGGATGTCCAACAAGCTCATATAGATGTGATGGTCAGGTGTCCACTGACTTTTGGCCATATAGTGTATCTACTCATACACACCTTCACTCATACACACGTCTACTCATACACATATTTACTCATACACACGTCTACTCAAACACACGTTCACTCACACACACCTTCACTTATACACACGTCTACTCAAACACACGTTCACTCATAGACATGTCCACTCATACACACGTTCACTCATACACACATTCACTCATACTCACATTCACTCATACACACGTCTACTCATACACATATCTACTCATACACACATTCACTCATACACATATCCACTCATACACATTCACTCATACACACGTCCACTCAAACACACATGCACTCATACACATGTCCACTCATACACATTCACTCATACACACGTCCACTCATACACATTCACTCATACACACGTCCACTCAAACACACATTCACTCATACACATATCCACTCATACACATTCACTCATACACACGTCCACTCAAACACACATTCACTCATACACACATCCACTCAAACACACATTCACTCATACACATGTCCACTCAAACACACATTCACTTATTCACACATCAACTCATTCAAAGTTATATAGAGGGAGAGAGAGTGATGCATGTACAAAATCAGAGTCTAACACATATAAGAGAGTGAGATGTACGTACAGCTGTTGATCTCCAGGTTGATGAAACAGCTTTCGGAGCCTGCAGTGTTGCTGGCTATGCATACGTACTTCCCCGACATGTTCTTGGTGAGGTTAATCAGTTTTAGCGTGCCCAGATTCTCATCTAAAACAACAAACATGGTCACGTGCAATCACTCATGGTCACACACCACATGCAACTCAGTGTAACTATCTAAGAATAAAAGGAAAGCCACTAATGGTGCCAAGTACAGAAGCCATTTAAAAAGGGGGTTGAAGCTTTAATTTGAATCTGCTGCGTCTGTCCATTGTCCTCCAGGTGCTTACAGGGCAGGAAAGCGATGGGGATGGAATTCACCTACAGAAAATTTAAGGAAGCGTAATTCTTTTCATAGTTTTTGCTATGTAAAATTGAAGTACCAGTTCTTTAAGTGTGTGTGTATGTTTGCTTGATGTGTGTGTGTGTGTGTGGGGGGGGATAATGGTCTGAGAGATACTTTTGATAGATTTCTGTTGCATAGCTAATCAGCTTGTGATCTTTTACTAAAGTGTTCTGTACAATTAAATAGCACAAATTATACACCTTTACCTTTACACTACTACACATATAGGTAGTGTTTGTAGAAGGTCTTTGTTTTAACACAGGGGTGACAGCAGCAGAACAGCAGGCATAAAATGGAACAAACACAAATGGAAGCTGATGTGACCCTGCCAACCAGCCAACACTTCAGACATCGTTCACATAGGGGACGTGCAGGCCTTTTGGGCATATTCTTAATTCCATATCAAAAAGCACTTGGGGCCTCCCGCGTGGTCCAGTGGTTACAACGTCCGACACTGGCCACGGAGACCGGGGTTCAATTCCCCGTCTTGCCAGAGTCGGCTCTGGCCGGGAGTGCCACCAGGGGCGGCGATTGGCTGTCCACCCCAGGGAGGGGGGAGGGAAGCTGACATGACGTTCACTGCGCATAAGAGGCTGGCGAGCGAGTGCCGTCGATGGCTTGGCGAGTGCCGTCTCGGAGGAGATGTTACTTCACCTTCGTCACTACCGGTCGCAGGACTATGGCAGCAAACTCACAATACTAGGGGGGGATTGACAAAAAAATAGCGGGTCTAATTGGCTACCAAACTGGGAGAAAATGGGATAAAATCAGAAACAAAATTTAAAAATTTTTATTTAAAAAAAGCACTTGGAGTGGTGCTATGAGAAATTAATCACCTTGGGAGAGTGTTCTGATTGGATGCCCCAAGCATTTATAAATCAGCCTCATAAGGGTGGCTCACACTTGTAGGCTCAGTACATCTTGACACCAACTGACCATATCCTTGAGGTTCCATTTCAAAATATTTATTAACTTATTTTACCTTTATATTTATATATTTATCTACTGGATAAGAACATCTGCTTGATGAATGTAAGATACAAAATGTGAGGTAGGAATATAGAAATATATTTTATTAGCCATGTTACACAAGGTAATTGGAATTTCTCTTTTCGCACATCTCCTAGATACACACACACATATGACCACTATACGTATGTATTCCATCAGAGAGGTCCGAGCGCAGGGTCAGCCATAGGGGCAGTAACGGACGTGGCGACGTGGGCAGGTACTCACTCTGCATAGGGGCGAAGAAGACCTCAGACACCGGGGAGGTCTTGGTCCACCTGTACAGCGGGCGGGGTTTACCAGATTTGGAATTGCAGCTCATGGTCACATTCCCTTTCAGCACTGGCTTCCCTGTCATCTTACACACCGGTGGTGATGGAGGAACTGCAGGAGAACAGGGAGGCTGAGTCTTTCCGGCAAGAGTCATTTCAGCTGTTAACAATGCTAACATCGCGGCTGTCCTTCACGACATTCATTTCAAATGATGAAATCCAAACTGAATGAAATATGTGTTAAATATGCAGTATGTCAAATTGTATTGCATATATAAATGAGATGTCACTTTTACACAATGTTTGGTAAATATTGTGAGATGTCAAAATACAGTGGGTATAAAAACTATTCACCCTTCTTTGGCATTTTTCACATTATTTGCCACTGGTCAACACAAAATACTTTATAATGTCAAGTAAAAAACAACAAATCTAAAGCTTTAATTAATTACAAATAAAAAACAGACAATAATCGATTCCAAAACCATTCACCCCCTTGACGTAATAATACAGCTATGAGTGATATTTAGGTAAGTCTACACCAGCTTTGCACATCTGGACACTGCAATTTTCGCCCATTCTTCTTTACAAAATTACTTGAGCTACTTCAGGTTGGATGGGGACCGTTGGTGAATAGCAGTTTTCAAATCTTTCCATAGATTCTCAATGAGACTGAGGTCTGGGCTTTGACTGGGCCACTCCAGGACATCAATTTTTGTTGTCTTTAAACCACTCCAATGTGGCTTGTGCTATATGCTTTGGGTCATTGTCCTGCTGGAATATAAATCTTCTCCCAAGTCCCAGGTCTCCTGCAAACTGCAAAAGGTTTTCCTCCAAGATCTTACTTGCCATCTTGCTCCATCCATTTTGCCCTATATTTTGACAGGTTTTCCCGTCCCTGAAGCAGTGGGACTGTGGGACACCTCACAGTGTATTTAATTTGAAATAATTTGAAACACCTTAATTGTACACAGGTGGACTCCAATCAACTAATTATGTGACCTTTGAAGACAATTGATCGCAGCAGAGTTTATTTGTGTGTCTTAGCAAAAGGGGTGAATGCTTATGGGTTGAATCAATTATTGTCTGTTTTTTATTGGTAAATAATTTAGAAAAAGCTTTCAATAATTTTTTTCACTATGCCATTATTTAGCATTTAGTTTTTATCAGTAACAAGACATACCAATTAAGTCCATTTTTATTCCATGTAGTAACAAAATAATATGTGGAAAAAGTCCAAGGCGGTGAATACTTTTTATACCCACTGTATGCTTATTTTGAGATATATTCCATGATACATTCAATGGCACTAATATATTAAAATACACAACCTTACTCATAGGAGACACATATGTTAACAATGACATCACAAAATAACATTTAGCCAAGCAGCAGCATGACACCTTTCAAATAAGTACTGTAATTATCCCAGCTGTTTAAAATTAGTCCTCTTTTTTCATAGGATAATATAGGGGATGGTGCGTTTTAACAAACACATCCTCATATAGTATTTATGAACTATAAATAACTATATAACTATGTAAAGTAGTCTCAAAATAAAGTGAAATTGATCATTTTAAGGTACAATGTAGTTTTTTTTACAGCCCTAAGTTTTCAAACCTATTTTGTCTTCTCTGATTTCCATAATTATGCTCTATTTCCACAGACCACTAAACGGAACCACAGAGCTGGTCTGGAAGCCAGTGGTGTAGTAGGACTTTGAGGGTCCTGTGTGCCCACTCTTGGGTCAGGCACTCACCTTTGACGTTGAGCATGAGCTCCCCTGTGAGGCCCGTGCCTCCTGGGATGATGACCTGGCAAACGTAGCGCCCAGAGTCCGTCTCCTTCGTGTTGTTGATGAAGATGGACAGGTTGAAGTTGGGCATGGTCTCGATGAATCCTACGCGCCTCATGAACTGGGGGCTGCCGTGACTAGGGAGGCCTGCAGTGTTGGAAATGATCTGTGCCGAAAATAACACACCATAGTGAAACCCCACAGACAAAACTTCTGCAATGGGTCGAATGAATTCAGGAGCTTGAAAAACAAAAACAAAAATAAAAATAAAAACTAAACAAGAAAAAAATGTTTTTATGATTAAAATCCCCTTAATGACTAAAGCTTTCTGGATCCACTGCAATACTAAAACAGGTCTTATTTATGAAGATAATCCAGAAAATGATATGCACAGATGGCACTGTAGATCTGCAAGATTTTCGGTCGGGATAAGCTGTCAAGCAATGTCAAATGAGACGACAAGGATGATCATAGTCATTGCAAAGAAACGTGAAAATCCAGGTAAAGATTTTCCCCTTCCTGTCTAGGATCACACACAGGCAATAGATGACAGCACCAGGACTGAGTTTCACACAAAAGTAACTGATTGAAGCCTCAATCGGCACCTTTTTCCGGCATGGTAATGTAGCTGCCTACTATATGGCATAGGAGATGGGTTTAAATACCCAGCATGTGTGCTCTGATTTCACCTTGGCCTTTCCCTCTGTAATATATATACAGTATATACATACAAGTACACAGCAAAACTTTACTGTAGGCCTACAGTAAAATTTAACATAAACTTCTGGTTTATGATCAATATCACCTGAAAAATAACAGTATCACCAATGTATCATCTGAGTCACAGTGTTCTGTCTGTTTGGACTAGCTGAGCACAACGTAAGCAATTGTTAGCTTTTGTGCCTCTTAGAAATCAAACACTTACTGATATACTTATTACTCTGAACTGATATCTTCACACCATAGTATCCATTGCCTGATTCAGAAGTGAATAATGGTGGACAGCAGACATCTGCTGGCTTTTTCCAGGACAGCAACAATGAGGGGATGCGGGCAGGCATGTGGGTGGGTGTGTGTGTGTGTGTGTGGGGGGTCGGTGGCTGGATGGTTGTGCCTGGGTCTTGTCTTTCTGATTAGAGCCGAGGCAGAGAGAGGTAAATTGTGTCAGACAGACTGTTCCAGTGCGTGCTACCTCACCCCCCTGAGGTAATTGAGCAGGGCTACTGGCTTCCCCATCTTAAACCTCACAGTTCTGTCTCCGAGCATTTGTACAAAGCCGATTAACATAAGAAACAGAAACAGACGGTCCTGAGAAATGTGTGATGCTTGTAGGGTAAAAACCCAGGAAGCCACAATATTTGCACATATATAATGCTGGAAATATGAAAAAAATATGCTAGACACGTGTTTGTGTGTGTGTATGTGTGTGTGTGTTGGGTGGGGGAGCACTCACCAGTATGGAGATATTGCTCATGAAGTTCCAGATGACCGTGTTCCTGTCAATGTTGGAGGTGGGGGTGTACCAGGCCTGCAGAACTACCTTTTGACCATTGATGACCTCGATGGTTTTCCGTGGTATCACCACCTGCTGTGCGTCTCCTGTAGAGGGCGTCAGAGAGCACAGTGTAGCTTTGAAACCTCATTCAAATAACCTCAAGGCTCACGTTACACCATCCTGATTACATATGAAATTATATTGGCTGTTTCTTATGCCACAACATTTAAACAGGTACACGTATGGTTCATAATCTGAGCAAAGACAGATTTCCGAGATGAGTCTAGTGGATAAACACAAAGTTAAACGTATTAACAAAATTTTATAAAATAGTTATTGAATGAGGGATTATATTGCATTTATTTAATCAGAAAAATTTAATTTTGAAACTCTATATATGTCTGCTCACTTAGGAAATACAGTATTATATAACACAAATTAAAACCTTACATAATTATAACCAAATTATAGTGACTGATGATGCAATTTGGCTTCATAAAATAACTATTACATATGCATTACACACTATTACACATATGTCAAATGTGTCTGAAATCTTAGAACAATTTTATTTTGAATTATGACGGACATCGACAATGATTGGATGAATATCTGACCAATGCAAAGACAGCAGAGTTCTGGTGGCCTGCCCACGAGGAAGTATGCCTACTGCAAAATGGCACAGGCCATCAGACCACAGAGCACAAGACAGAAGCACACAGAACACTCTCCACATCAGCACATCAGCTGCCTCCAACACTGACTACTGTCCTGACCAGCCAGTTTGGACTACCGGCAGTCATGTCTCAGAACAGGATCCAGGTTTGGCAGCGGTGAATTATTTACATTTATAATTATTAGGAATGATGTACATGTCCTAATAATGAATCCTTAATGCATCTTAACAAAGTCATTTTTCACAGACCAGAATGAGCACAAAAGAGTACAGAGAGCCTGAAATTCATAATGTGACTAAACCAACGTTTAAAAACCCCCCACAAATACAAAAGAACACAAACACAAAAAATCTTTGACTTTAATTCCATCGATGTATTTCCATGCCATTGTCTGCACAAAACTAGAACATGTTCTGGTGCCTGGATACTTGTCGTTTGTCTCACTAATCTTTTTATTGTAAATCCTTAATTTCATTTTTTAATCAGTGGGGCACAGGAGTGAGGGGAGAGGGAAAATAGGGCAGCCGCTTGAGTGTGTCAGCGGATCTCCGGGCAGAGAGGTGGGGAGGCGGAATTAAGCGCCCTGTTTCGGACCTTGTACAGGTTTATCTCCAGGACTGTGTCATTTTCGATTGTTTATCAAATCAAGGGAAAATCTTCCTTAATCCTGAGCTCTGCTCTGTCTCCCATCTGTGCTGGTCAAGTGCTGAGGGAGCCGCCTGCTATGAGGAGCCAATTCATTCAAAACTGTATCTAGCAAGTGGCACGGGTGTGTGTCAAGGAAGTTAAGTGGCTGAGGTGGGCATCCAGGAGTAGGTTAAGCAGCAAGGGTGGGTATCTGGGAGTTAAGTGGCAGGGGTGGGTGTGAGGGGTGTGTGGAACACACCATCAACATAGTAACGTACATAGCAACAACCGACTGGAGACACTATATAAGTACAATGGTGCCTCTCGATAGTTTATACACAACATCATAAGAGTCTAAACCAGGGGTCTTCAAGTACAGTATTTCTTCATGGGGGCCAGACTCTTTTTCAAAATATACCACCATATACCAACATATTCCACATACATTTTGTTAAACAATGTATGATTGAGGTGTATTTTATATGTGTATACAAAGTAAATGCCTTCTTAAAACATACATAGCCATTACATTGTATATACATTGGCTATGTACTATTCTGTTACAATTGGGAGGTATCCTGACAGTGCAGACACTGTCACAATTTGATACATCTGAATAATACTTTTTTTATTATTCTCCTCAAGTATCAAAGGGCCAAGAGTGTGTCTATGGTGGGCCGCTAGTTGAATAACCCTGGCCTAAACTAATAAAGGCTGCTGAACTTACATATGACGCAGGCCATGTCGTACTTTTAATTTAATTTAATTTCCACATAAGTACATTATCATTCACACGTTATTGACTAAATTAACTTTAGTAACTAACGTTACCGAATGTTCATCTAGCTAGCTAGCACTAGCTAGCTAGTCTATGCCTGGTAATGTTAACATTAGCTATTGCTAGTACAGTACCGTCATTCATACAATAAATGACTGTAACACATGTTTTTGCTAACATAACTGCACATACAAGCACAATTTCCTCAAATTGGGTTCTTTGGGGAATAATAAGTATCAGGGTAATAAAATATGAGACATCTTGGAAACATAAGATATTTGTATTAGCCGTTTCAATGAAATCATATGCAGTACCTGATTATCTCTCATGTATACACTCACAGCTTTGTTAGCAGTGATGCAGTTCTGAAGTGTTGGTAGGTTGACACAGTAATGTGCTGTTGGTGGTCACAATTTTTTTATTTGAATATTGAATTGAACACACTTTTGAATTATTCTGCTCCTCATAGCTCCCTCAGGAGTGAAGTGCTATGTCTCCCTATGGTCACTCGGCCATGAGGCAAATGCGCGGTGCTCAGAGAGGTCAATTCGGGGCAGTCACGTGCCTCATTCCACAGATATGCATTCAACCGCCTGACTTGTTACAGGGATAATAATGGCCTCTGTTCACAAATGTTCAGCGTTAAATTTTATATATATAAAATATATATATTTTATTTAAAATTAAATTAAATAAAAATCGAATTAAGATGGAACCAGGAAATATTGAATTCATTACCTTATTTTCATGATTCTACTCGGATGCTATTTTTGAGCAACCAATTAAAATGCAAGAACCTAAAGCTCGATTCACAGCTCGTGAATGACCTTTAAATAATTAATCACCCTCTACATCAAATGACACAAGACGTAATTCCACACACATTAGCATACCGTACTGTTAAAACGGAGATGTGTGTGCCATCAGGGTTTGTGTGGTTTGTGTGGTGTTTTTTAAGCTGGAGTAATCAGTATGTCTAATTTAAAACCAAAACAACCCAGGGAATATTGTAATAGAGGGGTAAGTGGTCTTAAAACAGTTTACTTGTGATAATCTGCATTGAATAATCAACAAACATTACTTGCCAGCTGTAGCTGAACAGAGATTTGCTAATTGGAAACATATGGCCAGAGGACAGCTGTAGTGCCCCAATACGGCCAACTGGGGGCAGCAAAATGTCAAGAGTGCTGCTGTAATTGAGCATAATCTTTGCCTTTAAATGTATGAAATCACTAGAGGCAAAATGCAACCAACTGATAGTAACAGAATATTCAAACTCAAATCTAACAAATCTCTATTTAGTTGGCAACAAAGATATGTATTTTAATATAGTGAAGTGAAGTGTCATTACTAAAGTAGCTGAATGCTAGCCAACTGTGATAAAAAAAGGAAAAAGTACACTGGCTCCTCGCTGCTCTGAATTCGAGGCATTTGTTGCGCCCGTAAGCGCTTGGCTCTCCTGGAGCGTCCTCTTCTCATCCTGATATCTGCTATCAGATGACTGGGTAACTAATAAGGCAGTGAGTGATGCTCTGTGGGGAGCCTGTGTCGACATCAGCTCGCTCTTATTAAATGGAGCTGCCCTTTCTAATCATCTTTCTGCTCACATATCCTCCCCTTGCCAAGATCTCCGTTCTGATAATGCCTTTCGTCAGACAATCTCCCATTGGAACGGGCCTCCAAATGACAGGCAGGCTCAAACAATCGGCCCGAGCTGACAGGTGGACATGACCCAAGGCGCAGACACGTTTTTACAATTAGACTTATTACCACTGTTTTATTGATTTATTTTTACTGGTGATTGGTGTTATCTGTATTCAAGAGAGAAGTAACATCTATAAGTTACTATAGCACTATCTATGCTATAAGTCACCTTGGCCTGATATAATACAAACATATGTTATGTAGCACAACATACGGTATGTCAAGGCAGCACATTAACACTTTAAAGTGAACGGACACATTTTTTGGAAAGTATGAACCGTAGTGTTTTTGCATTTCTGAGATTTTCTTTACCAGGAAAGGGAGGCTAATGGTAGTAAGGCTGTCAATGTCTCATAAAGACACATCTCTATCATTTTATATCGAGATTTGTGCTTTGAATTCACCTGAATTTAGCACTCTTAAAAGACCCCCATGTTTTTTTTATTCATTTGCATGAAGCATTGGCATTTACATATTTCCCCAAGTATTTAACATGAGCTTATGCATGCTCATGAACTATAGTTCCATTTGAGCAAAAAGTGTAATATAATATTATAATACTGCGCTTCAGTTTCAGACATGTGCTTTCTCTGTTTTATGCACCACGATTTTTCATGGATAAGGGGCTCTCTTCAATAAACAGTATTCTGAGCAGTAGCAGATCTGTATATTGCTGTTGAGGCAATGAGGGCTGTGATATTTCTCAGAATGCGGACCCCGGCTTCTCATAGACGGCCCTCATAATAAATATTTGTGGGATGCTCCGTTAAATTGGATTTGCATAAGCCCCTGGTGCTATATTCAGTGGTTTGGAGGGGTTGTCTCATCTGACCTCAATGCCTCTTAGTTTTTGAGTGACTTTAATTAATACTTTAATGAGAAATCCCAGGCAACAATGTTACAATAAAGCACGCAGCTTGTGCAGTCAAAACATTCCCCCAAGCACACACACGCACACACACACACAAATGTGAACATACATGCACAAACCAAGGCCGAAACTGTGCACAAAGATTTTAATTGTTATCTAAAATGACACCACAGTTAACTAAACGACTCAGCAGTTAAAAGGAGAAATATACAGTTATCGAATGCAAAACATTGTACTTTTTTGCTTGAAACTAAAAGATCAAAAGAAGAGAAGAAAATCAAAGAGAGGAAGGCTCAAAAGGAAGAAGCACAGAGAGCTTAAGAGAGTGGCATAGGAGGAGAGTGAAAGATAGATGAGCAAGGCAGAGAAAATAAGTCCCATGTTCTGTAACAAAGGAGCCTGATAATTAATGTGCACTGAACATCTTTTTACACTTAAGCAATCTCCTTCATAATGACCTAGGGAAAGCTCGCTCTCCTTGGCTCTGCAGATTTTTGACACGAGCATGTTGGCGCATACTGACGACCGCGCTCCGTCGGAGTCGCGTTCATTCCACCTGCATATGGACGTCGCCTTATCATGTCGGATCTGCACCAGAATTAATAATCCACTTACGCCACCAGATGGATTGAACTTAAATAATGAATTGCGAATAACCTCAAGGAGATGGAACATTACGCCATGTTTAAAAAAATGTCTTTCCCATGTTTGGCTCTGGCCCATCCCACTGCAATATGGTGGCTTTACCATTACCGTTGCTACTATGACAGTAACTGAAATCGCAGATCACAGATAGTCTCAGGTATGAATGCAGTCTTTTGGCAAATCACTTTGCCCTTAACTTAATATGCAAGTGTTGCTTTGCATTGTTAATCATGTAACATCATCTGACTGGAATGAACAAGAAATATTTTAACATTTCCTTAATTTTCATAGTTCAAAGATAAAGACAAAGCACAGTGCAGTTCGATTTAATCTGGGACTAAACAATTACAGCAGTAGCCAATAGTAGATTATATAATGGAGTTAATCCGAAAGACAGGAAACAGACTGACCTTCCTTCCATCAATTAAGATCCAAAAATGTCCAGAGGATTTCCCAAACAGGACAGGATCTCTGGATTGGAGAGCCATTTAGAGGGCGGTTTATGTTTTTGGGGGAGAGTGTGGAGGGGTTGTGGCTGGGGTGCAGCAGTGGGCTGCATGCTGGGAGGGGTAAGGCGATTGACAGGGGTCGTGTGGGGCAGCAGCTATGGGACATTCCCTCTCTGGGGGACAGTGCAAAGTGGACAATGGTCACGTAAGCAAGCTTAATTACAGGAAACCTGCAGATTGCACTGTTTACGCTCCTATACTTCCTTTCAGTAAGACTCCTCTCAGATGAGAAAAAAAACATGTTAAGGCTGACCCTAGACCTTTGAAAGATGCAGCAAATGTACTTATTAAAAAGGCCTCAGCATCAGTCTTGCTGACAGTTGGGAGTTAAGCTAACATTTTAGTAAAAGCCCCATAGCTACACAATAGCCGACGACCTTTGCTCGTTCTGTTTGCTTTCCCCAGCTCTTTTATGTCTGAGTCGAACGGTCGCGCGGGGGTTGGGGCGTAAACGGCAGGATGGATTGACACGCGATTTCAAAGCTTCGACATCTAATCTCGCTCACAGCCATCGAGTCCCCATTGAGAAAAACAAGCGGTGACGGACATCCTGGGATCAGAGAACGTGCTGATGAACGGGCCCGATGTTAGGACTGTTTATCACCTATGGAGTTCTCGGGCTGTTTGAAGAGACACTTTTTTGATGTGCTACAAAGAAAGCACATCGTCTCCTGAGGTCTGACGTCCACAGTGCATTCCCATCCTGACCGGGGGCGTCGCCCATGCGTCCGGGCGCAGAGTCTGGGGAAAGTTCACTCCACTTTAACATCTTTTCGTGCAGGAGTCGCCAGCCTTGTCACAATAAACAGGCTCATCGTTAAGATAACTGACGTGGCCCTACTCCCGAACTGACATCTCGGAGCGCAATTAAAGGAACATTAAAGAAAGAGTCTGCAGTATCATGCTGTGGTTTCAACCCCTCCCTGCACCCCCCACTTCATCTCGGGCTTTGAAAGAGACATTTATACATCATTAGTTTAATTGCAAGGCGACGACAGTCTTTTCATCTCCGGGATCTGTCTTCATTTCGCCAGCATGGAGCAGGCTGCAGTGATGATGGCGGACCTGATAAAGTCTGGGAGAGCTCAGCCTTTGGAGTTCGGGAACTAGAGGTTAATTGAAGCTGTAATGACAATGCTCTGTGATCTGCTGCTGGATTTCAGCTGGGTGTGGAATTATGGAATGGATATAATAACCATTTAAGGAATGAAATCCCATTTAAGCTCACTACTACTACTGCTTTAAAAAGACCCTTCTTCCTTCCTACAAGAAACGCATCCAATAATGACAAGAATAATGAAAATGATTAATGACTGTGTAGGAGCAATGTTACATTATACTAGTATATATACTAGTCATGAGGAACAAAGTGAAGATGGGGTGAAGTAGCCTTCTGGACATGGAGGAGAATATGTTCCACTCCAATACATCCCACATGCCCAAAAACAACATCTTCTCCCACTTCTCACCCCAAACATGCAGGGCTTCCTTTGCATTGTGCAGATAGAGTGAGGCAGGAAAAGCCTGGGCCCTCTGATAAGACAGATTGGGCCAAGCTCCAAAATTAGCAAGAGCTTTTACACAGAAGCGGAGGTCATGAGCAAGGGCAGGAAAGCAGGCAGAGAAGCACTGCGCCTTCACCTCTGCTCGCACCTTGCCACGGACGTGCATCCTTGGCAACCCCTTCCTCCGGAAAGAGCTGTGCATTTGCGGATGTCTTTTACCTCAGACAGAGGTTTGCAATAGTCAGCAAAGGAATGGCAACAAAGGGTTGATGAGAATGAACAAATAAGTTGCATCTTCCAGTAATTTTAATTTCACAAAGAAAGATAACAGTACATGGACACACACACACACACACACACACACACACACACACTGGCAGATACATTATTGTACTGGACAAAACCAGCATGTGGATGCCATGGCAGATGACCCATGAAAGTAAGGCTCATTGGAAATGTGCTGGGGGGTGTAGGAAAGACCTGGCGTATGAGCAGGTCCCGGAGGCACAGCTGGGAGACCAATCTGAACAATACTGAGAGGAGACAGGTGATGGGATCCTCTCACTCCCGTCGGCTTATCAAGGTGCACGGACTCATTCTCCTGGATTGGATAAACAAGATGAATCCTTGGGGATTAACTCATACATACATTATAACAGCCTTACAATGCGTCTCTGGCTGCTTCTACTTACTCAGAGGATAATATTTTGCTTTCGACATGGAGTCATTAGTCTTATCGCACGTCATGAGGAGGGCGCCACTGTCTCCTCATAGATCACAGACTTCGTGAGCTCGTCATGACAAACAGGAACTTGTCTGAGAAATTACTGAAGTTCCTTTAGTGGTTTCGTTATTGCAGAATAAGTACAGTGGAGAGGGCTACGGATTAGTTCCTGTAGTATACGTTCGGTGGAGAGGGCTGTGTTTTAGTTCTTGTATAATAAGTATAGAGATGCAGGCTATCATTTAGTTCCTGTCCTGTTCAATAAGGACAGTGAAACAGGCTATGGTTTAGTTCCTGTAGAATAAGTACAGTAACGTGGGCTAACAATTTAGTGGTACAGATGCTCTTTTTGAAAGTTTGCGGTAGGAAAAGGTGGGGTTGGTTTGGAAGTGTATTGACAGGCGAGGTGGCTAGGATCACCAACTTTAGCTCAATAGGGTTGGAGGTGGTTGGGGTGAAAGTTCACCACAGTGGACAGTGGCTTAGCTTGTTTTGGAGTGGGTCAGGTTGCCCCGGGGCATTATGGGATGTCTGACATTGGGTCAGCTGACCGCTAACCTCATCTCTTGCTCAGCAATGTGCTCGGGGCTTTGTGGAGGCAGAAGATGGCCATGGTCATAGATTTGGATGGCCTGGTCCCCCAGTGATTCTGATTTGTTGTCCTCCCTAGACTGAGGGACCACTGATACCCTTCACTTCCAGTCAGACAATGTTGAAAGCAAAGCAGAGCCCCTGGGCTTCTTTTCGGTAACACTTTATTCTAACTCACTTTCTGACTGGAATTGCCCCTATCTGATATTTTAATGATTGCACGAAAACCTCCACTTAAACCTTCCAAAGATAATAAAGAATCCAAATGAAGTTTTTTTAAGTTAAGGGATGATTTGTCTTGTTTGCTTGAAGAAGGGGAAAAATGTCAAAATCAGAAAAAGTAGTCATTAGTCTTATAGGGACTGATCAAATTGAGCACATTTTGACTAATGAGGAACACCAGACCAGACATGATGGTTGCTCTCAACACATCTGGTCTAGAGAGCCCTGAAGATGCAAGTGTTTTCATGTGTCAAAGGAAAACAAGTGTGGAAGGAGTGAAGGCTAACCCTGATTTTATCGAACTCAC
Source organism: Aldrovandia affinis (assembly GCA_029706075.1). Taxonomy (NCBI): domain Eukaryota; kingdom Metazoa; phylum Chordata; class Actinopteri; order Notacanthiformes; family Halosauridae; genus Aldrovandia; species Aldrovandia affinis. The sequence goes on from JAINUG010000086.1 coordinate 1,487,219, forward strand.
TGTGAGGCAAAATATATGTGAAAACCACACATACTGTTTTTCAAATACTTACAAAAGTATCACAAAAAACAACAAAACATTTTTATTGACGTTAAAGACTTTGGACATCTTTCTTTTTGGAGGCATGAGAGTTTAACACCTGTAAATGCAGCTTGCATGGGGCATAGCTACCTAACAAACAGTGGATAGAATGTCCTGCGTGTTGGTGTGCCATGCATTTATTAGGATAAACTGCCCCAACCAAGATTTGAACTGGTAATACCCACGTGGTCTGAAGTGATGTCATTGCACTGACTAAACTTTCTTCTAACCATTTCATTCTAACTTTCAGAGGAATATTCTGTCATATTCTGGCCATCTTCCACAAGAGACTCAAAACCCACCTCTTCAGACTCCACTACCTCTGACTTTGTACATGTAACTAATTTTCATCACCACTACTTACATGTTTAATACTGCTTTTTTGTAATATGCATCTATGTTTAAGAAAATGTTGCTTCCCTGTTTTACAGGTACAGTATGCAGCTAACTGCCAAAATGTAAATGTAAATGTATATTGGCAAGTTACATTGCATTTATTAAGTAGACAAGTCTTATCCAAAACACCAAAGTACACAGTAGTCAATAGATTTATAAGAGCAGCAGTAACTACAAAAATGGATTAAAAGTAAAGAAATCAACTATACTGTTAGGCTAGTAATGGACAATAGAAATCACATTCATGCTCTAACATTTGACTATGCTAAATCATGTACTATATTTGGATATAGACCTTAAACCTCTGGTTATGGTGTTCTGTCCCCAGTGACACCATTAAAATAATCAGGCCAGTAGCTGATAGGGGGCCCTGAGTGTCCTGAAGGCCATTAAAAACAGACAGAGAGGGCTGGAAGCTACTGGTCATGCAGTGCGTCTTTCACACGCTCTTCCTGGAACCACGGACCCACTTCCTCGAGCACGGGGTCAAGTCACAGAAGCTGGGAACATTCCCACTCTGGCATCCCAGAGCTCTGTGGAAAGAAACCTCCATTCTCACTAAAGTTCCCATTTAAGGGGGAGGGGGGCTATTCTGAGATGAAGAACCATCTCAAAAGCACATAACACTGATGAGGGCTTTATGCTTGAGACTGTTATTTTTAGTCCTTATTCAAAGTGAAACAAAGCAAAAGTATAGTATTAATGGAGCTCACAAAAAAATACCAATAAATCAACCAAATATTTTGTGTTGGCTAATTTAAGAGCCCATCCATCTATGACAACATAATCTTAGGATGACAGGTCCAATGTGTTTACGGAAAAATATGGATTTTTTTTCATGTGTCACCATTCTTGGCTTTGTCCCTAAAATTACATCAGCTGAGGAGAGAGATCGCTCAAGCTCTGCCCCAGAAAAAAATTCCCAAAATAAAAAGCAACATGGAATTCTCTCATAATTGCTCATGGTATTTGGCAGTGATTCAACTATTCTTTCATACATGAGAACTGCAAAGGACACATATGTACTATTTTACGCATAGAGCTATGTGGCTCCTTTAACACCAAAAGGTAAAAGTCAGGTAAAAGCCACACTAACCCCTGAATCCAATCATCATCAATCCTTGTTTTACTTTTTTTTAAATCACTGAATTGTGCTTGTGAATAAAGGATAAATAGATTATAGATGTAAAGGTTACAATAAGAGTAGGCAGTTGAAGTCTCATTCCCATCATTCTATCTTAGGAAAAGCATCTGAAATGTACACTTGTGTATTTTTAGAAATAATATCTGAGCCTGAAGCACATTCAAGTGTGCAGTTTGATTCAGTTATAGTAAGCCTTATAACCCCCACAGTTACATCAAAGCTTGACCAATGGATTCTGGACTTAAAATTTGTTGCAGTCTGTTGTAAGGTGCATAATTATTTCATTTGGTAACTACTTGCATTCCGTAAACATATCAAGGGCCCAGTCAGGTGGTGTGGAAAACAGAAAATAACCCTGATCTGCGCCGAATCCTAAAGTGCATAAACAATTTGCCATAGTGATGAGTCTGAGTAGGTGTACAAACACCACCTTCAATGCAGGGCTCTTTTCCCCTCCTGTGAACCGCTTTTATTCATCGCTCACGTTAATTTGACAGAGGGAAAAGTGATAGCCCATCTCACTACCTAACACACACCAAAATGTTGAACATTTTCACACTATGCTGGTCAAAAATGCATATGAACAGCAATGCACATCAGCAGAATAGGCACGGGCCTACCAAGGGAGCCCTGCCAGCATTTATTTCCCCCCACTGAGCATCGCTGTTGAGTGGGTCCAGCCTTCAACACAAAATGCTGCTGAAAATACAGTGGGAACACACGTGGAATTAATGTCGCCCTAACAGCATGCAGGGGCTACTTCTTTTCGTTTTTTTTTTATCAAACAGCATGCTGTGAACAACCTGTTTTCCATGACGTGAATGGACTTGAATGAAGGGATTATGTATACTGGAGAACCAGTATTATTTTCTTGTGATCAAAGTATTTATTACATTTTTAAATATGTAAAGAGTATGCATAGAAAAGGATAAACCGGAAGAGAACCAGTATTGTGAGCCAACTGCAGCAAGGGAAGGTCTCATCTCTGCTTGTCCATCCTTTTTTTTCAGCACAAAGTCATAAAGGTCTGAAATTGCTAAGCCACCCTCCCCATCTATGGCAACCAGGCATTATCGTGCTACATGTTTGCTGGAAGACTCTTGCTAAAATATCTGGGTCACTGGCCTGTAGCATGACCTGATGGGTTTGGTGTGGAGGGGCCCCTCAGGGCCTGTAAGGCCATCCTCTCCCAGGAAGGCCATATAGGCCCTGAGGGGAGCTCCAGGGCACACGCCCGGGGGGGGTTAAGAGTGACCACACTGTCCAGCCCTGGCCCCCGAAAGCACCGTACGCCGCATCTGGGTCTCCCCAGGCGAGACAGGATATCCAGAAAGCGCACGCAATATAGACCCAAGTGAGAGCCATCGCTCATCTGCAACGGCACATTCTTTATCTGTTTACTTATTTAATGACTGTCACGTTAAGTGCTGTAGGTGTGATGAACAGGTTTACATGCCTTTCAATGTGAAAGTCGCCAGCCTTTATGCTTACGGATGGAAATGGTTTTGCTGGAGACATACTATGAAACTGACAGGCAAATGGTGACAGTACAGTAAGTGTCATGGCAGTGTTTGAGTGCATGGTAATGTAGGATTCAAGCTCATAGCTAGAGAACTGAGAGGTCCATGTGGTACGATGAATTCATGGAACCCACAGGATCATTTTTAAAGACAACTACATGGAAACACAAACACAGGATAAGCATGGAAAATGCGCAAACCATGTGTAAGAGCGTAAAAAATCAGAACAAAAATACATATTAGTAAAGCCAACTCTAAATAGTAGACACTTCCTTTTCCACTGTTTGCCAGAAGCAGGTCTAATGCACATTTTCCTGAGGGTCGGGGAATACATTTCGAGTCCCCAAGGTCTCTAGTTTTTTTATTGAATCTGTCCCATGGTTAGTGGCAATGCAACTGTACAAAAATGTGGTACAACAAATACATTTTGATTGACTGACTGACATGCCAATGGCCCTTGAATTTTATTAAAGGTTAGCTAGGGGAAGAGGCAGTAAAATAAAGTTACTGCGAAAAGTGGACCCATAAAAATGAAGAGTCCATATTACTCTCAATGGAGCCTGTACTGTACGCCGAATGATAATGCTAAAGCCAATGCACTGACAGTTTTATTTTCAGGGACTTAAACACCACAGCAGCCTTTAAGAAGCCTATAACAAATGAAACTGTCTCTAATGCTATGAGGGCTGGGCTTAGTTAAATTAATTTCCTCCTTGTCTGCAGACATGACACTCTCCACGGGCGGGAGGGCGGGGAGTCCGGAGGGGATGCGTCTCAGCTGCTTTTGTTTCTTTATCTCTGACTTAAACGGGTCTTCGCAGGGTCACACAGCTGTTGACGTGTGCAGATTTAGCATGAAGCCGTTTAAGAAGACGGAAAGCAGGGCAAGGGAAGCTGGATGAGGAAAAAAAAGAGTAACTGACTGAAAAAAGTAACGCTCAGATCATCGGTGCTTCAATGGACCGAGCCTGAGCTTGGCCGTTGTTCAGGCGGTCATCATCGGATCCCCTACTGTGGTTCCCACGAAGTGCTGGGGGCACCAAGAGTAGGCTATGATGAGTAGTATAGCTCCGATACGAGACAGTCATTGCTTTGCATTGTAGCAGCCACACCCTGACAGGTGTTGTAAAGAGGGGAGGTGAGAACATGGGAAGGAACAGCATGGAGACATTCTGGAAGGACTTTGGGAATGGGGGTGAGGTTGTAGGGTACTTGAGGATTCATTCTGACTGTATTAGTACAAAGTAAGTTGGCGGGGGGAATGGGGTAGTTCAGGATACAGTATGTCCTGATTGTGTATGTGAATTTTTTTTTCTACAAAGTGAGATGGGTGCAATGCTACCCCCCCACATCCTGCTGCATCCCATTGCACTCTGTGAGATTAGGCCAGATTTCTTCTGCCAGGTGGCTAAGCTGTCACCCTGCACTATTAATCTTATCAGCTTTCAAAGCTGTCTTTAATGCTACTGTAAGGAGCTGGGGACAGGCGGATTTCACATCATGTGAAGAATGTATACTACCTGTAATTTCCACCGGGGACGTGTCTCCAGCGCTATTCACTCAGTCCTGTCCAGTCCTGACCGGGTGCGGAATCACTGGCCATCTTCCGCAAGAGACTAAAAAACCCACCTCTTTAGACTCCACTACCACTGATTCTATACATTAATTAACTGCCTACATGTCATGACACTGTCGACATGTTTTAATTTTTTTTTTAAACTAACTTTTGTTTCCCTGTGTTACAGGTATGGTGTGCAACTGTCAACAATGATGTATATTATAGAGTTACTACATTGGTCTCTTGCACCATGTTTAATCCTACCATGTATAAATTCACTTTTTGTAAGTCGCTCTAGATAAATGCCTAAAATGTCAAATGTAAATGTAAAATGTATTTGAAAAGACCAATTTTGTGCCAACTAATTTTCTTAATTAAAACAAAGGAACTAATAGTCACACATCGTTTCACACATTTAGGGCCCTATTTTGGTGAATTAGGACGGTGTCGGTAACGCAGATGCAAAACGAAGACGGCGGCACTTTAGGGCGTGTCTAATGCAATTTAGGTAATTTCGTGATTTAGGATGATAGCGCACCTCTGGCGCAGTTGTAAAAGAGGTTGGATTAACTTTTTAAAAATACATGTGGGTGTGGTGGGGGTTTGGTTTCATAATGGCCAATCAGAACACCTATTTTCTATCCCTTTAAATACCAGTGCGCTAACGCTATAGCAAATTGGCAATTTCCTGACATGGTGACAGTTTTGCGTGGCTGCGCCAGGAGTGCTTCTCAAAAGAGGAGAGTGAGGAGGTGCGGAAAAGTTGGCGCACGAATCAGAGGGGGAAAACAAGGCGCACATTAATTTGTTATTTTCATGATTTGAGTTAATATTTTGTAGGGCTGACCCCATTTAGTCGACTGGTCGATTGTTTGGTCGATGGGCTGTTGGTCGACCGAGATTTGTTTTGGTCGAGCAGTCGTGAAAAAAAAAAAAAAAACTAATAAAAAAAATTCTGCATGCAGCATGAGATACCAAGATTCGCGCCACAGTTCGGCGCGCTTGTCAGTAGAATAATCCATTCTGGATGCTGCGGGTATGGCAGTGACAGTCCTTCACTCTTAACATAGCTAGGCCTATATATGTTCTCTTTAAATTATATTAGGCAGTTAAGGTAATAGTAATAATTCTGCAAAACTAATAAAAGTAACATTTTATAATAAATGTGTTATGCTAATTGTATGGTTTATATATTTATAACTAACATGCGTAACACCCCCTTTCATGTAGCCTATATTGTATCCTTCTTGTTTTAGGCACGCGAATGTGCATTTTAATTGTAGCCTACAATTTGCCTACAGTTAAGATTAGTGATATAAGCATACTTGAATTACTAATTTCGATATAACCTAAGAACATAATGTCAAAGGAAAAATATGGCAGCATTTCGTTTTAGTCACGGACGATAAAAAAAAAGTGGAATGTAAACTTTGCAAGCGCGTTTTCCAAGGCAGGGTTTATCGTTAATAAAACGAGGAGCAGCCTTTTGCCTAAAAATGTGGGCAAGCTAGTGTTCCTGTGCCATAACATGAAATGACTGGGGAAGTAGGATGGTCTCCGACTCAAGTAAGTTATTTTCGATAGGCTATAGCCACTTTATGTTCAGCTTTAGGCTACAATTTAAAACATTAGGCTATGTGTGATCATTCGTTTGTTAGCCTATTTTTTCAAAATAGATTTTAAATCCCAATGAGACCAACCTGGTTAATTAAATAAAACATAGCCTACGCATTAGAATGTATTATCGTTGTGGTCAAATAAAGGCATCAGCCTATTATGTGGCCATATCCACTGCACCACCGTGCCGCCTCCGTTTGTTTCCTATTTTTTCAAAAAGCGCAAACAACCAGAATCTGCAAGGGTAGCATGAAGATCGTTGTGGTCGGAATGGCATCAGACATTATTTTTCTTTCTTTCAGGTAATCTTGAACTCCAGCTCCAGTCATTAGCGTATTGTTACTCATTTGTGTCATTCACTTAAGAAAGTTATAAAACATGAGACAAGCGCAGTGTGCATATAGTTGTATTTATTAAAACAAATAGGGTGTGTCATATAGAAGAAAACAACCAATCGACCAATCAGAAAAAGCGGATGACTGTTGGTCGACCAAGATTTGTTTTAGTCGGGGACAGCCCTAATATTTTGAGACCTACATTGTTTTCCCATCTCTTTTTTTCCTTATTTGTAGGCTTTCCAACTTAAAAAACAACGTTTATTTTCTTCTAACTTAATGTAATTGTTAAATGGAAAGAATAAAACCCTTTAACATAAGAAAAATAATGTGCATACAAACATATATTTATTTAACAGGTGTATCTTACTGAACAGTAGCGATGGATGGCCTGCTGGCTTTCATGTCCGTACATTGAATAACCACAAGCTGTGGTGAAATAGTTTTTAGCTTAATTGATTACGCTTGCAAGTTACCCATGGATTGTACAATTTGCCTCAACGTGGGGGGAAATTCACAATATTCACGAAACATTCTCATGTGATTTCAGATAACCTTATGTTCATATGTGCGCATCAATAAAGTCACCAAATTGCACAGAGCGCCAGTGTTTGCGCTAAGAGGTGGTCTAGTTGGACGTTAATGCGAAGTCATTATTTGACACCAAACTTGCATAGCGCAAACTGTTTTCACTGTCACACCCCCTATTGCGCTGCCCAACCCATAGTCGCGCAAACGCCTTCATTGCGCACCACCAAATTGCCAAACTCGGCGGAGACGGGAAATATTCCGTTTGCAACAGACGAAACTGAAAATTTGCCAGGACTAGGGCATAACGCCGGCACAAAAATAGGGCCCTTAAAGTGAAAGCAAGGTGACTTTTAGGGAAAATAGGAAATTGTTGATATATGTCAAGACCTACCTGTTAATGCAGTGGTTTCACAAACCATTACGAAGGTGGGGCGGTGTACAGGTGCAGGATGTAGGAGTTATAAAACATACATCCCCCCACACACACACACAACCCTGCGTCATTCACTTCACATTCACTTTGAAAAATAAGGCTATGGTGCACTGGCTCAGCCCACAAACAGGCCTACGTTAGACCTTGTGTCATTGGAACACTGTTGGCAGGCATCCATGGCCAGCCTCTGCACTGCGCTGTTCCTTTCCCAGAATCCTCGGAGACAATAAACAATGGGGTAGGGGCGGGGGGTGCTTGGGTTGCCCGCTTAAAGGTTCTTCTCTTTTCTTTTGCAGTGCACAATGATCCAATTGCAGGAAGGATGGGTGGGGACTGCAATTCCAGTGCTATGAAAACTATGGGCCACATTTCCCTTTAGCACTTCATGGATTATACTATGGTGGGGAACAATACAAGAGTTATTCACTGGTTTTAAATTTGTACCAAATGAGTAAAACAGCATGTTTTCTCATCATTGTATTTTTTTTTTTTAACTCCCAAGTCACTCAATGATAGCAGCTGCCAAAATGTTACCTTAAATGTAAGAAGATTCACTAATAAAGGTAATAGCCTTCCTTAGCCTTTTCCACAGAATAGGAAGGTCATTGTAGGATGGGAAATAAATGGAGCTTTATGAACCGAGAGCCTGAATCTCAAAACAGGCATGAGGAAAAATGTTCTCAGCATCGTCGCAATCCATAACGTCTTTCCCCAATTGCTCATCAGACCACGGATTTGCAATATTTCATGGCAGCTTCTCATCTGCCACATTCGGGCCATAATGTACAGGTTTTTTTCTGGAGCCTATAGCATGGCTCCTGTTGAAATGCAGAATGAGAAATGTATTTATTTATTTGGTTGGCGTTATCGTGGCAATCGGTGTGCTGTGGAATTGCTTGATGGTGGAATGTGAAGCTTATCTGGGAGTGCCAGGCAGCTGGGAGGGGAAGCGGACTGTCACAGAAAGGAAGGGCCCAGATGCAGTCCCTTTCCTGCTGATAGACAGCCCATGGGAGCCACTGCAGGAATTAACTATAAAATTAACTTGTTTTTCCTCTGCCTAACTCTCTCTCTCTCTACGCAAGGAAAGGGCAATAGAGTGGGAAAGGCAAATCTGAAAATATGGAACACAAGGACAGAATGGGCCACTGTTCACTCAGCTTATTCGAGCCTTTTGACTAGACAACATCTAGATTAAGTGTGAGGGTACTGTTGTTACATTGGGGGAGCCACTCAATGAGTGTGTGAGCAAGTGAGCAAGTGAGCAAGTGAAGGACACTCCCGTTTCTAGAGCTATTTCTGCTACTTCCAGTCCAAAAAATCTACTGATTGGTGACACGTTTGGCCAGTTCTTCTGCATATTCAGACTGTTATAAATAAGGTAAGAGATTACAAAAAGCATGAGAATGAGAATGAGAATAAGAGCACTCGAACAAATCAAATATTTTTTCTCATACCATACCAAAACCCTGTCTTCGTTATTAATTAGCCAGGGAGAGGGCAGATACAAATCTCCATGCCATGGAACATAGGCAACCGATAATGGCCCCCTATCTGCAGCGACCAGTCCGAACCTATTCATACCCTGTGTGGCTCCATTACCTCCATAATTTACATTTCACTTTTACATTTTAGGCATTTAGCAGACACTCGTGTCCAGAGCGATTTACAATAAGTGCATTTAAAATGGTACAAATAATCACAACTAAAGCAAGAAGAGCTAGAACCTCATCACCTGCCAACTTTCCTATGCATAATAATAATAATAATACTAATACTAATATCACTACTACTACTACTACTAATAATAATAATGCACTTTATTTACCCCTTTCTAGACCCCAAGGTCACTGTATGGTATGTACTGTAAGTATCGACAGTAAGAGTTTCATAGAAGAAGATATTTCAGATATTAGAGCTAAGAAAACATTTTACATTTTACATTTTACATATACATAAATAAGCACGTATATACGTAAGGGCCTCCCACGTGGTCTAGTGGTTTCAATGTCTGACGCTGGCCACGGCGACCGGGGTTCAATTCCCCATTGCGCCAGAGTCAGCTCTGGTCGGGAGTGCCATCGGGGCGGCAATTGGCTGTCCGCCCCAGGGAGGGGGGAGGGAAGTGCACACACACAGTTCTCAGGAGTGGTTCTGGGGTACCGGAATTACAGTCAACGGCAGGCCGGGTGCTGTCTCGGAGGATGCAGTGCTTCGCCCTTGTCACTGCCGGTCACAGGACTATGGCAGCAAACTATGAGGGAAGGGGGATTGAACTAAGCACAGTGGGTAATTGGCTACCAAATTGGAAGAAAAACGGGGTAAAATCTGAAAAATAAAAATATATAGAAATAAGCACGTACAAACACTGTGATACAGTGGTCATAAGGGCAAGGTTATCAAATTGTGGCTGTCAGGGTGCTCAACAGCGTGGATGAAAAAGGTAGCACTAGGACCTGTAGTGCTCTACCCGAATAATTATGAGCTCTCTGGAATGGTGGCAGAAAAATGCTTGCCGCCTGTATGAGCACACCGGCTTCTTGTGTGACATTCAAGTGTGACATTGTCTTGAGTGACACACCTACTTTAATGATGCCCCAACCCTAACCCCCCCCCCCCCATTCATGGTATGGTATTTGTTTTTTTACCCATTGTGAACTAAGTTCAGATTTTAGACTTGGAGTGTGAGTTAAGTGATGTGAGCTAAGTGATGACTTTAGACCAGGAGCAGAGGCTCAGATGGCTACTTGACCGACTGTAAATTAACATAATTTCTTCAGATTACGTCTCATAGAGTTTATCAAAGACTTGTTAATGCTGTCACAAATTCATATCCACTCTGATATTTAGACACTTCCCCTCCGATGACTGAGGCTTTTGGTTCTTACTAGATGATTTATAGTAAACTGATTACATTGATGTATTACTTTTTTGCAGAGTGTAATATGGAAGGAAGAGGGATGTGTTTACTAACATCAAGAGTTCACAGTAAAATCAACAATAAGGTTAATGCTATTTTTTATGCATTTATGCTGGACAAAGCAGACACAACATGGAAACAAAATGGAGTGTTGTAGAGTTCTGATTTAAAGCCGGAGCAACAAGACAGGCTGTGCTTTTCCACAATCGAATAGTGTAATAGTTATGAACAGAATTCCCAATGCAAGTATACACTTCAAATTTCTATTTTAAGAGCTTTGAAAAAGTAAGGCCGAAAAAAGCCCAATCCCTGAAGTCTACGTCAACCGCGTCGGAAAAGCAGGAGTCAGAGAGAACGGAAGAGGGGATTATGACGTTACACTGTACTGAAATGCATTGAGCATATAGCAACTACAATATTCTACACTCTTAGAAATAACTGTATTAATCAACATGACAAACCATCTGCTATGTATTCTATCACACGTGATGGTTTTTAAAATAATTTGCTAGACCGCTTTGCGATATTCATAGGGAAAGCAGCTAGCTAGCTACCTAGCTAACGTTACTAACGGCTAGCTACCTAGCTAACGTGACTACCGGCTAGCTACTGCTAACATTAGCTATGCTGAGTGCTGGATAGCAGCAAGCTAGCCCAGGCTAGATTTGTTACGCTGTCTTTATATTAGACATTTTCTACATACCATGTCTACATCTTTTCTGTTTCTTTTGTTTTAATCACAAGTAGCTAGCTAGCTAATTTTATAAATCTACATAGCTCAGTTATGGTATATAATTATAAACACATCGTTATTGTAATATAGGCGCTAGCTAGCTTAGCTGCGCTGGTATCATATGACATCCAAAATCTTCCGTCCGCCTACCTACTGTACATGTGCAACGAAAAATGTCTGACAGCAAGAGCAGCCACAGTCCGCAGTCCTCCCTTTGTCCTGATGTTTTTATCGACGAGAGTGGCAATGCCCAAATGGAGATCGCAACAGTGATCCAACCATTTAGGTTTGAGCCTAAAGCGCGGGCACCCGTTCGAGCGGTAGCCCCCCTCCCTATCCGCGACCAGGCCTTGGCACGAGTGGGAAACATTCATTGGTAAAGTGAACACTATAACGTTAACTCCTTATAATGTGAATCATGAAAACGCTCGCATAGATCAAAACCGTAAATACATTTGTTTACCATTATTAATTAGTTTCATATTCAGTGGCTGTAAAATCAATAGTAAAAGTGGGAAAACTATATTTCTGTTGTAGGTGCACCTGCAACAACTGTGTTGCAATGACCATGCATAATGAGAGTGTCTGCTGTTGGGAGTACAGACAGACACTCAACACTACGCGTGAGTCCGTCCAACAGTACGAGTGTATTACCGTTCATGCAACTGTTTGCCTGGACATTCATGTCCTCAGGACGGCATATATGGGGTACAGGCAGGACTACAGTGACGACACTGAGGAAATCCCAACTCAGCATGAGTGAGTTGCGCTACACAACCAAACCCTTTACCAACAAGTGCCCGATTCCCTCCTGGAGAGCTGACACCCTAGCAGCCAGCTCCAGATCGTGTTCTGGCAGTGTAGTGTAATGGTTAGGGAGCTGGGCTTGTAATTTAGAGGTTGCAGGCTCAATTCCCAGGTGGGGCACTGTTGTTGTACCCTTGAGCAAGGTACTTAACCTGAATTGCTTCAATAAAAATATCCAGCTGTTTAAATGGATTGTATGTAAAGAAATGTAAACTGTGTATGTTGCTCTGGATAAGAGCGTCTGCTAAATGCCTAAAATGTCAATCTAAATGTGTTCTATCTATTACGTCACATAAATTGCATTGTGGGTAGATTTATGAAGATTTGCCAGATTCTTGAGTTAAGTTTTTAAACTTCAAATATGCATATGTGTTTTCAAATAAATATGATCACAAACTTACTATGTTATAGTTAGGGGGTATTTGAGAGACATGTGTCATCACTTTTGCAAGGTAAATTTGCTGGTGCCTATACTTTAAGTCATTCTGGGAGATGGGTTACTGCATCTCTTATGCACAGTGTACAAATATGGAGGATGGGCAAGCTTGGGAGATTATAATGGTTTGTCTGCACTGGGTCTTTAATCCTGCCAGGTTCTGGGAGAATTACTGCATCGGAATCCCACAATACCAGTAAACTGCAGGTCTAACACGAAGCAACACGTTCTCTGCATTACCACACATAATGCTTGAAACATTTCATTCCATAGATTCAGTGGCAGTGAAACTCCCCTTATGCATTACATTTACATAAATAAATGAAACTGTTCAAATCAACTTCAACACCACTTAGTTTCCTCTGAGATACATGTTCACCAATGCTTCCTGGCTGAGATTACGTATCATATCCATCCCACCGGAGGGATGCAATTGAGTTTGAGTGATGAGTTTGTGACTAGGTTAAGGAAACAGACAGGAAGCATGGAGCTCTCATTGTGCATGGTAATGAGCAAAATCAGGACAGGGACTCAGCCATTCATGGCTTGCTCATTTTAGATGTAGGTCATGCGAGTGTTTTTTTAGTTCAGGAACATTTTTCAGGGTGGCAAACACAGAGCCTTGGGGGACACCTATATTGATTATGTGGGCATCAGTTAAATCACCCTCATGCACATTGGAAATTGGTACTGTGAAAAACCTTTGAGGTCAAAAACACCCTCTTAGCCTTTGGTTTATGAATGAATCCCTTATGCCAGAGCTTTAATAACAGCCTCAAATACTGTATGCCATGGGCAACAAGCTCTTTCTTTTAGGACATAATTGACCCATATCCCCCTAATGCATTATTCTGTATAAACACGGTGTGTGACTAGCCACATAACATACTCATTCACACTCAGTCAACCTTCAGTTTAACACTTCCCTCTTATTTGAAATAGAAAGAGAAACAAACAAATTATGTATCATTGGAAAGTATGAAATGAATAAGTATGAATCATCTTTATTTTTATGTAAACTGATGTGTTATGCCCAATCACAAAAAAGTTGCAATTGAAAAACATCATATACAAATTATGAAAATATGTATTTGTACATTCATCATACATATTTATTCAATATATCATTCATAATTTGTGGTGATATATGGTATGTCATATCAATTAAACATTTTAACAAATTAATATTATTATATACAAAATATTTGTGTAAATTATGTACAGATCAATTCTTACAATCTTTCATTTATTTGTCACATCTACATTTACATGTAACCATTTTGAAATTTGACGTGAAGAGTTATATTCAGTTCGTATCATTCTCTGCAATGCCACAAGTTCACCCCATTCTTCATTTTGCTATTAGTTTACATTTTTTGCATGCCTTTTGTTTATTGTGTCTGTTGGGATCATCATAAGCAAACTTCTGGTAATGTAAGCGGCCAAAACATGGATCAGGATGCACTTCACATACCGAAGTCACGCAATTTCATATTTGTATTATGAGCTTTATTGTAAGCAATGCAAGCATTTAGGATGGCGATGTCAAGCATGCACAAAATTATTTTATACTTACCACTTTAGTGACTTTGTTTGTCTCTTGTAGCAGGCAATTTTATTGTCAGTGGTCAGCCCCGCCGCATGTGTTTGTTATATAATGATAGCGCTTGTGCAGTCTACGGAAAATCCTGTACTTCGGCGGATATGGGTTAAGGTTCTCAATGGGGAAGCAAGCTATAGAAAACCATCAGCAGACATTGACATCTAAACCACACATGAAACATAAATTAGAAGGTTGCTGTCGTTCAGGTATTCCATAAACTGACAACTAACTAGGGCATTCTAAAAATGACAGGTAAGCCCTTTGAAGATACATTTCAAAGCAGCTTAATTGATAGATCCAAGAGTCACAAATTCCCTGTCAGCTAGTTGCAAATCAGATGTCGATGTTTACAGTCAGGATGGCACTACTTTTCAGCATGGATGAAAAAGGCTGGCAGCGCTAGGTCGTGGTGCTTCACCTGAATAATCTCTGACATTACGACAGAAAAGCCGCCTGTATGAACACACCAGCTTCTCAAAAGATGTGCAAACACACACCTACTTGAATGATGCCCCAACCCTACACCCCTCCCCCACTCAACCCACCCCCAACATCAGTAGGGATTTCTGCCTGTGTGCAGCGCTGTCACTTTACCTGTGAAATAATGTATGGGCTCTCCAACACCTATTATTCACAGTGGTTTTTTTCCCCCGTTTACGTTTTGCAAATACCAAGCCCTTGGCCTAAGTCTTGTGGGCACTGCTTATTCATTTATAAAGGCCACATGATGTGACAAGACCTCCTTTCAGCACAACATGATTAAAAATATGTAGTAATGCAAAACAATTATAAAAATCTCAAGTTCACAGAGTATGGATGACCTCTGAACCAACAAAATGTCTAAATTAATGTCTAACGTGCCACTTCTTCTACCCACAAAAAACTTGTACTTCAATTTCCAGTTTCAAAACACTTCCTTTTCTAGATTAGTAATTATGATAACAATAATTATGGTTATAATAATGCACTGTGTTGATAGTGGACTCAGTGTTACCCAGAGGGGCAGAAGACCTGTTTTAAATGTATGGAGCCAAGGTGGATGAAGATATGGAAAAGAAGATTTATGCACCTTCCGGGGATTTGAACACCATTAACTTCAGTGGGGAAAAAAGCATTCTGAACAAATGAGGGGTGACAAGTTCACTAATTGCAAATGACAAATTCAGTGTCAATGGTGGGCTCACTGGTGCACTGGCTCAAGAGAGCAATAAATAAATAAAACTTATAATGAAAAAAGCCTTACAGCAGCAGGTTTGATTTAAAATGCATGGATGAGGCAGACATATATCTCAACCAAGGGCAGAATTTCCAAGAATTTCTGCAATCCAGAGCAATACGTGGAGGAAGCGGAGTGGCATACATCCCTGCACATTCAAAAATACCTTTTCACCCCGTTGAATGGTTGCGCTGCATTCGTTTGGAGAAATAATTATATTAAACAAGCATAAAAGTAGTCACCATGGCTACAATTAGTATTAAGCAAGAAAATAATTACAAGCCTTGCCACCTCCCACTGGGAGCAGTAACCTTGGTGAGGCTGAAATACAAAGAAACATGCGGTATATGGAATGTGTAAATGCAAAAAGATTTGTTTTGTTGTCGTTGCAAAGAACGCACTTGGGGAATCCTTTTAATCTCTAAGGAAAATGCTCACGCTTATTTTACATGGCTACCCGATTAAAAAACTAAGATAATTAATCTAGGTAACACATTATATGAAGTTAGGTAACCAACTTCCTCAAACGCCTTTTTTGAGCCATAAATAAGTAATGTTTCAGGTGCGTGTTCAGCCATGTGAATTGACTGGCAGGAGACCTGTGCCACCAGGAATAGAAAATATGCAAAAGAGCGGCCGACCCCCCGACGTGCACGGATGCATGACTTATCTGCTCCGAGCAGCTTATACAGGGGCCTTGCTGCTCACATTACTGGAACTATCTCACCCAAGGAAAGTCTAACAGCACTAAAGGAGGAATTGGGCAAAAATAATTGAGAGGGACACGAGAGGTAATTTGTGCGACTGCTCAAAGTAAACTTCATATCAGAACTGCTCCCATGGCTAGGAAGCCTAGAGTGGCTATTTCCAGAGGAGCTATCCATTTCTTATTACATTTTCAACAACTCTGAATTGTTTCTAAGTGACAGTAGATTAAACTCTTCCAATGACAGCTGTCCAATAATGACCTGTGGCTAAGGCTTCATCTGTCCTCATTGGATACGAGAAGGGAGACCATGTCAGGTCTGTCTGAAAGAGGTGACACAAGGCTCTGTTTAACATGATTAAACAATGATTGATTTGGTGCAATCAGTCTAACATGCAGCTCATTTTAAAATCAATTTAGTGTTAGTGTGTACCACAGCAAATATATATACTGTATATAATACAACAAAGATATATAGTACAATACATAACCACATATTAAATACTGGGGGTATAATGAAAGGGAATGTTTTATATCAACAAATTATTGGGGGGAACAGATATGACTGTTTTGAATATTGGGGCCCCCAGTTGTTACACCTATGGTATAATACATCATAGATATAAAACAGCTAGATATCTTTGGCATGACAATGACATAAAGTAAAATATTGTTATATTTATAATAAATTATCAACCAGTACTAATATTGCAAGCAGGTAATACAGATTTAATATATACAGCTAATATGCAATAACCATTTTCCTCATTTTATCCCTCTTAAAAGTTTAATTTCTGCTAGTTGTATAAATGAGGGGTAATCTCTTGCTTGCTGTGAGAAATTGGAATCTTATTATATCCTGTAATATTTCACACAACTCTTGCAGAAAAACGTGAGCAGCTAAAAATGTTCAGCACTAATGTGGAGATATCGGATTAAAATCCCATTTCTCTGCTGCCTTACACGATAGAGGATTTGGGTGGAGGGGCTGATATGTCTGTCAGACACCTTCCCCGGGTGCTGGAGCCCACTCACGTAAAACAACCCCCCCCCCCATCTCCCCATTTTCAGATTAAAGACCAGGAGCTAATTTTGTTGCTACCTCACAATTCCAGCCATAAACCCATCGTAATCCTCATGGGCTTGAATAAAACTGGAGGATCTCCTGCCTGTTATATCCTGAACTTGTCAGCGGACACTTTTTGGTGTCTCTCACACACACACACACACACAAACACACAGCCACACATCCCTCTGTCTCTCTCTCTTGCTCTCCAGTGTACAAATTCATAGCTATGGAGCAGGCTCCCAACAGCAGAACGAGTCAGGAGGTAGGGGGAAGGACGGAGAGTGATGTGGCATGAAACCATCGATGGTCGTCCCCAGTGCAGAGGAACAGCTAGTGCAAGAACCAACTCAGATACCCTTTAAAGATGCACTGACCATCAGGAAGGAGCCTTTTAATATTCTAAGTGTTAAGGCTATTTTAGCCACACAAAAATATAGGCCCAATTATTATTGTTATTTTCTTTGGATAAAAATAAAACAGAGATATGTACTTCCCCACAATGGTTTTTGTTTTCATCAGTATTCTGAAACCATTTTTTGTAATGCTTCAAATGTAAAATAACTAAACCCTTCACTGGCATGTCTTATGTGTAAAATACCTAAGCCCTACATTGGCATGTTGTATGTGTAAAATAAACCCTACATTGGCATGTTGTATGTGTAAAATAAACCCTACATTGGCATGTTTTATGTGTAAAATAAACCCTACATTAGCATGTTGTATGTGTAAAATAACTAAGCCCTACATTAGCATGTTTTATGTGTAAAATAAACCCTACATTAGCATGTTGTATGTGTAAAATAACTAAGCCCTACATTAGCATGTTTTATGTGCAAAATAACTAAGCCCTTCATTGGCATGTTTTATGTGTAAAATAATTAAGCCCTTCATTGGCATGTTTTATGTGTAAAATAAACCCTACATTAGCATGTTTTATGTTTTAGCATGTTGTATGTGTAAAATAAAACCATTGGCATGTTTTATGTGTAAAATAATTAAGCCCTTCATTGGCATGTTTTATGTGTAAAATAACTAAGCCCTACATTGGCATGTTTTATGTGTAAAATAATTAAGCCCTTCATTGGCATGTTTTATGTGTAAAATAAACCCTACATTGGCATGTTTTATGTGTAAAATAAACCCTACATTAGCATGTTTTATGTGTAAAATAACTAAGCCCTACATTGGCATGTTTTATGTGTAAAATAACTAAGCCCTTCATTGGCATGTTTTATGTGTAAAATAACTAAGCCCTACATTGGCATGTTTTATGTGTAAAATAACTAAGCCCTTCATTGGCATGTTTTATGTGTAAGATAATTAAGCCCTTCATTGGCATGTTTTATGCATCAGAGGGCGAGTGAGGGTTGGAGGAGGTCAGTAGGATAATCACAGATCTCCAGCAAGTACTCAATAATGTATTACATGGTAACTGGGGTCTGAATGATCACTGCCTTATGAAAGAGCAGGTTGCCCTTGATAGATGGCCTGTGTTCTAAACTGAAGTAAAATTAACTTCCCTGTGCCATTTCAGCATCGAACATGTCTACTTTTTGCAGTTGGTGATAAACTTCTGGATTACCTTAGTTTTGACTGATTTTATTGATTTGGGCAATATCACATTGTGTGTTCAGTCTGGTTTATAGGTAATGATTCTCAATGTACATTTTACACCATAACAGGTGTAAGGAACAGATTTACTAAAGGATTGTTAATCGAACGCAAAATCAGTCGCTAAAAGGCCACAATATCTACATCAGATTTACTAAGCGGTCACAAGGGGTAAAATCGCTATTAAGATGTCATTTTTGGGGATAAGTCACTTTGCTACTTTCCTTTAGATGAATAGTTAAATCTGTTCATGCATATGTATCCATGGGGTGAACACGCTAAAACAGGGTGGATATTTCGTAAATTAGGTTGATTAAGTATTCCATCGGATTTACTAAAGCATGCCTTAATTGCAACTCTCCTCTTTGCATGACAATTTTAAGAACTTCTCAAATCTCACACAAACCGTGCCGATAGCGTGACCATAATTTAAAACAGTTTTGAAACAATCGGAACATCACAGACGGCACAAAGACTGGATCGGGAGAATTGCGATTGTGTCTCTGACCCTCTCACGTTATGAGATCATTGAGACCAAACATCCCAATCAAGCTGGCAACATCTGGATTTTATCCCGATCATGAAAGGTTGCCTGCAATGCCAAACTGGGGCTAAACCAAGGCTGATATCATGTAGTGTACACTGGGAATTAGTGTGTGCTCCCAACCCATCTAAGTAATCCAAATAAATAAGGTTAACTTTCAATGTAACTACTATGTAACTTTATTCAATAAAACCCCCAATATATGCTTATTTAATGTTACAGAAAACATAACATTTGTAGCTTGTGCTAATTAAAAGATAATGGTACTAACAGTATTAAAAGTATACTTGGCCTACGCATGAGTACATGTCTGCGTGTCTTTTAGCAACTGTTTCATTTTTATTTTTAAATGATAAGTCATGCTCTTTTAAGTCATGCTCTTTCTTAGTCTCTCTAGGTAGAGCATTCCACACACTAGTCCCTTTGATGCTAAAAGCATTCTGACCAATTGCAGTTCTGCAGTTTGGGACAATGCAGTTTCCCTCTACTGCCTTCCTAGTGAACGGGCCAACACCTTGGTGGGATGTGACTAGGTCACAAAGTGAGGAGGGAGCCAGGCCATGTGTGCATTTGAAAAAATGTTTATCTCTGATTTATATAACATCTAAATTAGATAGCATCTGTATTGCATCATCATGTACTGAATGTACTGATGATATTTCCAGAGGACGGCTCTAATTCTACTCTACATGAAGAGTTCAGTGAAGTCAAATCTGTGAAATCAGAACAAAACAACTGTAAACATGGACAGCAGTGTGAATAGAAACTAGTCCCTCAGTTGGAAGTGGAAGACTAGCTGGAGCCAATGTTGATGCAGTCAGTTATTTCAGGTGCACGATATCCACTGCCTGTGCCTGGGTGGCAGACCTGGCCTGGTGGCCTACATTATGCTCACATAATCATCACACATCACTTCTATCCTGATGGGAGATTTTCGCAGTTAAAACAAATACAATCACATTCCATTACAGTCAATTTTGCCTTCTACACTAGGCCTGATGTCACCATGCAACTTTTTTCCTTCTGCACGATCGCTCAGCTTAGTGTGATTTCTGTCTTGATGCTTTGCAACTTCTACCACACCAGGGTGGGAGGAAATTCTTGTGCCTTGTAGACCAACTCACAGATCTGTGATTCTGTTGTGGGATCACAATGCGACTCTGATTGATTAAACTCTGTCTTGGGGATGTGTCAGCCAGAATTTCATCTCTCCCCTGTGTAGACCCATCAACCATACATTTTCAAGTCAAGCAGATGGGAAATGGGAGAACCTTGGATTAAGTGACATTCGGGTCAACACAATTTGGAGTTCACTGTTAACACAATTTCAGGACTCAAGGCCTTTCTTTGCAATGGCACTCCAGAGCATGTGTAGTGGAGCTTGGAAGACATCAGTTAAGCACATGAGCGTCCGTTGCAGAAAGTGATGTCGATAAGAGTATGATTAGTTCCCTTGGCTGGGAACTCTGGTCTTTAGCTCAGTGGGCTAATCATGTCTTTTGTGGCATTGGGTCAGAACTGCAGTCAGAACCAACTCCGTTACACATGCACTATTCTGTCTTCAACTTCTTAATTTCTGACACAGAAGTGTTGATACAGAACATCAAAGCAGAGGAAAAACAGAATGAACAAACCCAACCAAAGATCAATAAACCACCTTGCTGTGCAGATATTCAGCGAAGGACGGAAACAAAATGAAAGCCCTCTTTAGCGGGCGCTGCTTTCACACACCCCCGGTCCTGAAAAGATCAATTGTTTTAATGATCAGTCCCTAATTAATCCGAGGAGCAATGGTTTCAAACTGTCAATGAAAGCCCTGGATCAAAGCTGTTAACAGACTGCTACTGACTAAAAGCAGGACACATCTAGATGGAAAAAAGAAACAGTCAAATAAAAAAGAGAGGGACCGAGTGCACCGTTTACTGAGTGTAAACAAAGATAGAGCAAATGGTGCGATGCCTGTGTCCTCTCTCAGACAAAGAAGAAGCTCTGCATTCACTTATCTGTCATTTCTCTCTGATGGCATATCAGTGGGTCAACGGTCAGTGGATGGTACATGGTGACAGTTGCCTGTCTGCTAAACTATTTTTTTTAAATGTAATTGATCTGTTGGGGACCTAATGCAATAAAACATACACATTGTTAAAATAAATGATACATAATAGTTTTTAATAGAACAAGAACCATGTGGAGGTGACCAATGAAAGGTAAAGTGTCTATCACTGCACTATATATGTAAAAGAGCATATTCGCACAACTCTCTCTTGAATGTGGATGCTAACACAGTTACTGATTTTACCACAGGTTCAACAATTTGCTCGAAGATAGGTCACTTGGCATCTCTCACTCTGTGTTCTGTATTTCATGCTTATTAAGAATGAAGAACTTTTGGTTTTAAATATTGAATTAGCCCAATCATTTATTTAATCTGACATTTTTGATAGAGTCATGAGCTACAGCTGCTGACTGTGCATGAATCCTTGGGGAAAATGTTTTACCGTGGTCCGATATAGGAGTGAACCAGCATTGGTGTATACAACCGTTTATACAATAAAGGCAGAATAATTTGTTGGAACAAAAACCAGCATACACAATGTCCCTACAGAAATAGAGATGTGCACCCCTGGTTTATCACTGCCATGTCTCAGTCTTCTCACTTAAAAATATAACACACTGCATAGGGCTGCTCCCTGGACAAGCGTTGGCCCTGAGACTGCAGGACTGAGAGGGGTTAAGAACAAACACTTTTTTTGTACAGCAAACAGAATTTTGTTACTGCACCAACCCCCCCAAATAAATCCTGAAATCCGTACTTTATCGATATAGATCCAGTTCAGTATTCACTTCAAAAAAGTATCCTCAAAGACCTTCAGGGTGAATACTGTGGTGCTCCTTGGATAACTGCTTCCTAGCCTCTGAAGATACACTGAGGAAGCTTGAAACGGTGGAACAACCAAATCAAGGGAGTACAGGGAGAGGACAAGGAGGACAAATTTTACAATGCTTGGCTGAAGCTGCTATTTTTGATACAAACAAGGTAATCTCTCAGCATGTAGTTTCTTTTCTTTAATCTGTTGTTGAGCCCGACTGTCTCATTCTCGACTGACATGCTACCCTACAGAACACGTGGATTGCACTGTCCACACCTGCAAGGGATGAATGTGGTAGCCTATAACACAACCACAAAATATTCCACTTCACCTTGGGATCGAAACACTTCCCGCTCATCTGATCCAAATTGATTGTACTGTGACCTCAATATGGTCATTTCACACTGCTGAAAGAGAGCAGATTAATCAGCGCCACTAGCACAAACATCTACAGAAAAAATATGTAGAGAAGAAAATGCCAGAAGCATTCAAACTTGCTTGTGAGGCCTGCTTCTGGGGCCTTGACCACAGGGGGGCCAGAGATGGATAAAAACACAGTTTTCTGGATCAAAAAACAGACCATACTCTTCTGTTGGCTAGGGCTTTGGAAACCACGTTTGCTTATCGTATTTATTCATGAAATAGTGTCAATAAATGTTGAAAAGAACAACCCACTTGAGATTCTTAATTTAATTACTGTACACATGTTCTCACTGAGTTGCAATGTCTGACATGTCGTGGATCTGATTAAGTTATGATTGCATTTCACAGAAATGTCAGGGAAACAGAAACCATGACAACATGCTGTCAAAAATGAAGAGGGTTTCTTGTTCCTTTCTTCCTGTGTGTGGAACTGTACGTTTTTGAGTACCTCACAGACACAACAAGATTACAAGGAGACAACCCCACTGCATCCCAAGCTATCATTAACAGGATTAAATCACTGCTTCCAAAGTACTGTTATAAAACACAATGGTTATAACATCTCCCTAGAAGTGATCTGGTAATTACATGGGCTGGGAGGATTGGAATAGCAGAGAAAATAAACAAACAGAAACACAGAGACACAGAGTGGGGTGCATTCTCAGCAAGGCCATAGATAAGGTACTACGTTTCCCCCAAGTATCCCACAATCCCCTGGGCGCAGTGGCCTGGGATGTTTTGCGCTGTTTTTGCTATAATTTGAATGCAACACTTTATTCACCTTCCCCTGAAATATGCTGACAGGACGCATGAGCTCTAGCGAATCGCGGGCCGGCTACAGAGATCTGCTGACAGGTAGACTTGGCCTGCAGAGTCCCTGCTGGCTGGGTGGCGGGCTGTGACACGTGTGTGCATGCCTGCCCTGGATTCCGTGGAAAGAGAAGCTGAGTAAAGAGCAAAACAATGCTCAATAACCCTTATGGGTGGGGGCGGGGCTGGAGGTGGGTAGTTGAGGGGCGGGGGTACTCCGAACCAAATCCTGCTTCGCTCAAAGGGGCATCCTCATAATCTGCTCATCTGAGGCAGCATTAGAACAAGAACAGCATTAAACCATGGTTGTGGGTATTTGCACAGGGCATTGGAAATCATTAATGTACTATAAGGACGGCTGCCGGAGGGAACACATACGTAATCACCGTGTACCACCGTGACTACACTGTAATCCTCAATTCTTATATTTTAAACCATTCAGGATGTCCTCCAGGATCTCTCTCTCTCGCCACAACGCTAATGCTGAGGCTTTATGACAAATAGGAAACATGTATTCGGACACCAGCCCTCCATGTCCCACATCAGACTGGGAGCTCTAATCCCCTCAACCCCCTCTTTGATTGACAGTCTCCAAGACGCTGCTGCATTAAGGGATGAGCTGGGGGCGGGGGGATCTGAGCTTCAACTGGCCGTATAGGATCAGTGCGGATTTTGTCAGTCGACATTACATGGTCATTAAACGAGCCCGGGCCAACTCTAACACTGAGATAAACTGTCCAAAGAGTGACTTACTTTCCCCAGAATTCTCCATGAGGATGGGCACAAGACCATATTGTTCATTCAGACTTATTGTTCATTAACTTGTCTGCAGCACTATGCCCCAAGTGACCTAAAATGTGGAGTGCCTAGGAGTGCAAGGGATTCAGCAGGGAGGTCCTACAAAAAACTAAATTGTAGTGTCAAGTCGGTCTTCACAAGGTAAGATGACATGGTTGGAAAGCCTAATACTCACACTAAAAATTCCTTTGCCACCACACATGGGCTGATTTAGATTTAGGACATGATTAATCGGGGCGGGGAGAAAAACACAATCTCAATATCAAGCTGGAGGCAGCTGTGTTCAGCAGGACCCAAGCACTGTAATTAAAACTAAAAGGTTTCATTTTATTTCTTAGAACCCCTTATTAAGATAATTACTGTCGTGAAGCATAGCTTTGTGCCCATTATCAGATTTGCAAACTAGTGGTTTGTGCCAGTTGGCCTCAGAGTGCTTATGTTTGTCTATGGGAAGTTTGGTGTGCTCGCAAAATCAGAGATGGGTGCATCATCAATTGAAAACAACACCATCAGACATGAGAGATTTTTGCCTTGCTATAAAGAGACATAATTATTATCATTCATTTGCTAGGAAACACAAGCAGTCTCATCCGTAAAATGCCCGTTTGTGATTGGAGCATCCAACAAGCTCATGGAGTCTGGAGTGTTACTCCCCTAGTCCACAATTTTTGCCCTAAATGCAGTGAGCAAAAACCCAATACAGAACATCACCCAGAGAACACCATCCCTAGTGTAAAGCATGGTGGTGGCAGCATTCTGTTATGGGGGTGTTTCTCGTCAACAGGGACTGGGGCACTTTGAATAACTATAAAACGATAAAAGGGAAATGGATGGGGCTAAATACAGACACAATTCTGAGAGGTTCAACTATCAGCATGATAACAACCCAAAGCATTTGAATATCCTTGAGTGGCCTAGTCAGAGTCCTGACCTAAATCCTATTGAAAACCTGTGGAATGACTTGAAAAGCGCAGTCCATCAACGGTCCCCATGCAATCTGATTGAGCTTGAACAGTTCAGTTAGGAAGAATGGGCAAACGTTGCCCAATCTAGGCATGCAAAGCTGGTAGAGACATATTCAAACAGACTCATGGCTGTAATTCAAGCAAACGGTGCTTCTACCAAGTACTACCTCAGCAGGGTGTATACTTATCAATCCAATTTATTCTAGTTTTTTATTTTGTATTAATGTTCAGAACTTTTGAGAATATTTCACTTAGAAGTTGTAGGGCAAAATGTGTAAATAAAGGTGGAAAATACTTTTTTCCTGTTTCATTCCACTTTATTACACATAACTTTATTTACATATGGACTTTAATATTTAGATTTTTTTTCTGGATTTTTTTAGTTAATACCAAAGTCTGGTGCAAATTTCACTTGAATAGGCTCATTGGAAACAAAATGTTGATGTGTTCAATACTTATTTCCCCCATTGTATATATATATATATAGTAACCTCTGGTTACTCTGGTAAGAACAGATTCCTTTAATAGTTTCCTTCAGCTCACTCTGTTCCCTTAAGCTCCCACATGATAAACGGACCATGCATCAAGTAATGGGCCCACTGTCACCAGAGTCTGCCCGTCTGCTGTTTCGATGTTGACTAGTACACGACTCCAAAAGCACAAAAGTACACAGTCATTGTTTATTAAACAAAATCTCTCCCCTAGAGAGGCAGAAAACATCAGCTCGGCATACAATGCCTGCCATCATATCTGACGTCTGAGTAATCCAAAAACAAAACAAGAAAATAAAAAATCTGAAAAAGCATCTAAACAACCCTTTTAGAAATGAGCCAAAGTTAAAGGAAAAAATACAACAACCCCATTAACCCCCATAACAAACTCCATTAAACCAGCATGGTGTGCCACTGCTTTATAGCTCCTTAACAAGTAATGTAGCAAGGTAACAAGTAGTGGTATTTCTTCCAAAAGCACATTCATGTTGTGCTGACTTCTTTTCAATTTAAAGTACCGGGCCACGAGGGGCATTGCTCCCTCCTGTCATCGGTTACTAATCACAGCCTAGACCCCATTCAGATCTCTCCGTTCGGGCCATCCTGTCTCTCTGAACACACGGCCGCCGCTCCCCACAGCCCCACCTCTTCGCTGCCCTTCTCCCAATTTGACTGGACCCACTCAGTCAGGACGGCAGAATTTCTACCCACCTTCCACAAAAGACTGAAAAAGCACAGTTTCTGACTTCACCTCAATTAAAAAAAATTAAAAAAAAATAATAATATCCTTTCTCCCCACTTTGTATTACTGGTTTTGTGGCACAAGGAGAAAACAATGATTAGACTGTAGCTTACTGTTCAATAGCTCTAGCGATGATTCTTTAGCCATGTTAATGCACTATTCTAACTCCCGTTGGAAAAAAATGACAAACTTGTAAAATTGCTAATTGGGGGTGAAATATAAACCAACTGGGCTTTTTTCTACATACGTTTTCCATGGTATAGCAGGATATTTACTGAATCAAATCAGAGTGAGAACGTTGCAGTGTCCCACCACTAGGGTTTGAGCCACGGACCTGTTCTTTAACCATTATGCCCCACTGCCACGCACAGAAGCGAGCCGCCATTGCTTCCTTTTAAAGGACGAGGATGAGTGGGGGGTGGAGTGCGTCTTTAAGAGACTCCACTGGCCAGGCAGAGTGTTGGGAAAGTCGCCCACTGACTTTCTCATGACCCCCAGGCCCAGCCCTTCTCTTGGGACAGCAGAGGAGTCGTTGCTGAGCGGCGGGGAAATGTCGTTTGGGACATCTGCCTGCAGGACACACTGTCACACAATGCGAGGACTGGCGTTTCAAGGGCAGTGCTAACATAAAGCGAACAAATATAATCAAAAGCCTGAGAGAAACATGGAGAAAATAATATGTACAGTACAGTGCTCACAAGTCCTTTTTTATTTCTGTTTTTTTCCAAGAGGCTGACTGAATTTTTCTTACATGCCCTGGCATGTAAAAATAGGATTGCATTGACCTTTTATTTGTGTAGTATTACAGACTATAAAACATTCACATTACAAAACCTGGGATGAGAGATGTTGTTCAATGTATTATTATTTTAAATATGATTATTATTATTCATATTAACATGTTAATATTAATTGTACATGTTATTATTATTATTTTAAGTGTCAACAACAATAGTACTATTCTACTACTAATAATAATAAAATATATATATTAATAATAATAAAATAATAATAATAATATAATAATAGTGGTCTTGATATATCAGTCAAACATCCGAGGTGCTTCAAGGACTGAAAGTCTTGTAGAGGGCCTCAAACCCCAAACTGGGCTGGAAAATTGGCAATCCGCCACTGCTTGTTATTTTAAGAAATGAAATAAGCAGTTGGAGATAAGGAGAAACTGACGTAAATTTGATGGATTGCATTCCTTGTGTCCTCCCTGCCATGGGCATTCTGGGTAATTTTGGGATCCGGGGATAGATGGAGGGACAACGAGAATGGCGACACAATAATTGAGTGATAACAGCTATGTTAGCCAGTGAGGACGACACAGTGCACATTCAGGCATTATCTTCTGATAAGAGAGAGGAAGCACGTACTCCTATGGTGAGAAACAACATGGCATCGTAAATTAGTAATACAGAGCTATAATCAAGCCTAGTTTCTCCTTTTCATCTGTGAACTCCTCTGCATTAAAAGCGATGTCAATTTCATCGAGTGGGTCAATTATGAATAGAGACAAGTGAAATTAATGCTGACATCATTGAGCCTCGTTATCATAACAGGATTGGTATTTATTTTTACTATGACTAAATTAAAAAACTGAGGTTCAGGAGGAAAGATGACACCTGTAACCAACGTACAACAACTTCTGATAGGAGAGGCCGCCAGCACACTGCTGAGCACTCACTCTCTTGTTCCTCTTTATCTAGTTCCCTCACAGTAGTGCTGGGCTCCAGTGAGGCTCCATGAACCACAAAATGGGTTGAGCTATCATGTGTTAGCAGTGATCTGCTGATTTCAAACAATTGCAGTGTTCTGCTATGGAGAGCAAAGTCAAAGGTTGATTGATATGAGCCAGTGTTTGCTAGCACATGGTAGGACACCACCCTTTATGGTGTTCACACTCACAGTCTCCCCGGTTGGTGGCCGGTGGTTGGGGTCCCACAAGTCCTCGTTCTCATGTCATGTTTTCCCTTCTCACCAATCTGGCCCTCCTCTCTCTCTCTCTCTCTCTCCCTCATCTCTATCCCTCTCTACCTCTCTCTCCCACAGCCCAGGCCTCCAGGACTCCCGAACATGTTCCAGTTATTTGTGGTGACAGGTGCGCTCTCATTCACGACACCGAATCTAATGATAATGGCCCTCGGAAGAGACCGTACCTGCTTTCGGCTCTCTAATGGTCACAGTGAGGTGTTGCATTCTCTCCCAAATGCAGTGTTTACAGTGTTCAGGTTCTACAAGTGATTGGCTTCACAAAGGACAGACATGGGGATGAAGGTAACTGGACCCAAACTTCAGCCTGCGATAGGCTGGCTCCACCCTGGACCTCCGCCCCCCCTCCCCTTCACTCTGGCTTCACTGGACACCTGCAGGGGACCACTTGGTTGGATGAATGGCTGTGCGTTTCAGTATCAATGCACTTGAATGAGAGTATTGTACAGCCTGTGGCACCTACAGCAAGGGAAAAAAAGAATAAAGACCTCTTTCTCCCATTTATGTGCCCAGAACAGAAGATTAATTGTAGGTTAAAGCTCAGATAAGGTGTATTCCATGGCGACCGTGAACACACTAGATAAGAAGCAGGCTGGTTCTGCTTATCGGCTGCACACAGACTGTAACCCCTTTCCATCACTCCCCCCCACCAACTCACACTTTGTCCTTAACAAATGTAATCAAGTGCTACTTCTTTTCAACAACTTTTCAATTAAAGTTTTGTTAACTGGAACAAGGTTTATTTATTCATTTCAGAAACTGCCAGACTAATAATGTTGTGTAAGGAAAAAACCCCCAGCTAAAATCTGTTCATTGAGGTTTCGGACAAACCAATTGGATTGAGCAGTGATCAGATATTCAGCAACAGGTTATTTTGTTGATTAATTAGGCTCTGTATGTACACTGCATCAAACAGACAGGGTTCAGTGAATTGTGCAGCCGTTGTGTGTTGATTCATTGCCAGTGCAAGCTCTTGCCAAGACAAACACTCATACAATTAACACTAATGAGGGGGTAGCTTCAACAGACCTAGTTCAACCAGTGGAAGATCAGTAGTTTACTCAAAAAATAGAATGAATGGACAACGTGTTTGGCAAAACAATACAAAATGTGTTATTTACCTTGATTACTAACACACACACACACACACACACACACACACACACACACAGACACAGACACACACACTCACACACACACATACACATTTTTACCATGATCCCTTTTAAGACTAGAAAACAAAGTGCAATCACTGTCTATCCTGTTATGCTATGAAGCCCTGGGAATCTGACTTCCTATTATGGCTAATTGTTGAGCAGCTTGGTGACAGAGGCCCTGTGGACTCTACATCTTCCCGTTTATTCTTCGAAGTCTATTCTTCTCCAGCTTCCTTCTCAGCCAGGACGCAGTATCTTAAAGGACACACCTGGAGCCTGCAGGCCTTCGAGTCACTAACCACTGAAGCAATGACAGGCTAGGCCGCATCCTGTGCGGTCATAATATTGGAATAGCCAAAGTTCCCAACAATGCAATTCAGTTCTATCAATTTTCGAGAACAAAGTGCTCTCGTCGACACACTCTGAGCAATTGCACTTGAGAATGTGTTTGCTTAACCGAACCGCCGCAGAACACTCCTTAGAATTCCATGCAGGTACTATTTCACCCTGTCGCGAAGCAGAGGTGAGCTGCGAGAGCTTGTGATAAATTGCGTGCATCAGCACTTGTGGCTGCTTTGGTAACACAGCGCACATGAGGGCGCGCACATCATGGACAGTCACTGAATGAAACCAAGATAACAGGGCCGAAAGAAAGAAATACTTCCCATGTCTAAGTAAACATACGGCAAACGTCAAGGAAACTTTATCTCTCTTCTTTCCCGGGTCTAGGACACTTATTGATGCAAGAAATTAAATCTGCGGTTAGAAGTGGTCTGCATCTTGTGTTAGCCTCTTTTCCAGGGTCGTACAATGTACACCTGTATTCAAAATTTAGAATTGGAGCATACAACAATGAAACCATTGAGCAAAACCAGACCACATTTCTTGGACGTATAGTTCTAGGCTATGTGTTAACAGCCTTTTGTCAGTGTTGCTATTATTCTGTATTCTTCTCCTCTAAGGAGATTGGCTTTTACTTCCACGCACCGAGTCAACTTTGCATTTTGAAAGAACTGCAAATGTTGATATGCATGTAGGCAGTACTAACAGTGCTGGTGCCATTGTGCTTGTGCTGGTCCTTTGCCATTTTCACCTAACCGAAGGAAAATGACAATAAACATAAATGGCAGCAACGAGATAAACACATATACAAATATTC
Source organism: Aldrovandia affinis (assembly GCA_029706075.1). Taxonomy (NCBI): domain Eukaryota; kingdom Metazoa; phylum Chordata; class Actinopteri; order Notacanthiformes; family Halosauridae; genus Aldrovandia; species Aldrovandia affinis. The sequence goes on from JAINUG010000086.1 coordinate 1,517,889, forward strand.
TTGGTTCAATAGTCCTCTTAAATAGATTAAGCGAAAATACTATATGAATCACACCGTCATCACTGACGTTGATGCGTTAATTCGAATGAAACTTGGAAACGTGTGTAGGTCAATGCCCTGCATGCACTGCTACGTCATAAGATCCACAATTAAAAGTCTGACTTTAGCATCGAACAGAAACCTACCAATATATTAAAGGGTTTTGACAAACTATCAAATTATGAATACGATAGATACCGTTCCATTGACATTGATATTATTATTTTCCCAATAACATTCGCATGTTCATGACAAAGACATACAGATATATAAGTATAATCTTAATTACTTACACCAGTAATTATATAATGGGAGTAAAGTGAAAAGACTCCTTTAAAGCCACTTGAGCCTCCTAAGATGAAATAGTAACAGCCCATTTACTGCCACCCCAGTCAGAAATCACGAGTAGGCTACCCCTTGCCCACAATGTTAACAGATCACAACCAAAGCACCAAATAAAAAACTAAAAGCGAGAAGGTCAACTCAAGGTTCACTGGGTTAATCAAACATTCGTTTTAGCTGCAAAACAATTCGAGTAAAAAGTTAATACACATCATAACGCACCTGTTATTTTTCCAAAGAAAAAAGAACAGGTGCTTAAGGTTTAAATCTCTTTGAAAACCAGCTCTTACTAATCTCATACTGTATACATTTAGCGTTTAGTGTAAAGTAAAGCCTTTTTCCGTCGAGAAATACATGTTGTTTTTGCCATCTTTCCACTGTGGGACATCCATTCAAGATCAAATTCACCACAAATCGATTAAAGAAAGTATTGTTTCTCGGACAGTTATTTAGCTATCTAAAAGCAGACAAATCGCAAGACGCAAAGGAATGTGTTCAATTATCCCTATGGTAATTATACATAAACTTTGAAATGTTGGACAGCAAACAAAATGAATACTTCAGAGGAACTGTTTTCTCCTAAATAAATAATGAAGTAACTCTACACCTACCTGGGAAAATCCATAGAAACGTCAGTGACAGCAAGGTACCAAGTTTCCTAGAAGTCGCGATCTCCATCGCCCAACATGCACCGTCTGTGTGCCAAAGCCCCAAAGTATACAATCCCTTAAGTATTCCCGTTATCTTTACGTAATTTGCCTTTGGCACTGCAACACAAGTCTCACAAGTCTCCTCTTGAACAACAATCGACGAGAATGCACAATGGTGAATATTCGTCAGTGAAGAACGAGTGAAATCCTGCGCAAGTTACAAATCATCTCTGGTTTTGTCGTCCGTCACGCAAGGCTCATAGCTGGCTGACATTTACTGGGCGCCCTGGTTGACGCGCTGTACCTGATCAAGCGGGGCAGAAAGCGCGCGACGTCCCCAGTAATAAAATAGTTTTCCGTTGCACTGTCTTCCTTGTGGTCTGTTCTTGAACGTAGTTAGTAGTAGCCCAGGGACTGGGTTCCTCGTTGTAATTTACCGTGTTACTGGTTGACTTCACGGAGTATTTCCGGAAGGACGCTGAAGCGCCCACCTCAGTCCCCCGCACCTGTGGGCACAAGCAACGCCCTCTGCGAGGATCAGACACTCCTCCTGACTCTAACTACAGGTGCATTGAGCGTTCGTCTCCCGCCGCACGCACTACGGATTCACATGATTTACAATAGACGAAGATGGGTGTTGGGTTTGTCAGGCAGTACCCACGGTTTGTATGGGTTTGTCAGGCAGTACCCACGGTCCCTGAAACTCAAATACATATTTCGAAATGAACCCATTTAGTGCTTTCAGACATTCTACACTATTTAACAAGGTTAGACGGTTTACCAAGGACTTTTGTTTGGCTATTCTGTGACGTAGATCGTGATTAAACGATCTCAACCAATATAATTGCATCGCTGCTTCAAGTAAACGTAGGCTAATGTACACAGCCAACTCTTTATCCACTTAAAATGGGAAATAATACTTGGTTCCACGGAGGGGACCTGAAATTGGACTTCCCTGACTGAACAGCAATGCTTATAGTTACATTTGGGAAACCTATTTAATTTAACATGCACTGGAATCTAAATGTCTGATTCAATTGCATCGCAATGTGATTCAAATACATTCTTTATGTTGTTAAATATATGGTTTGTCTTTATTTGATTTAATTGCATGATCATTATAAAGAACGTGTTTAACATTCCTTATATTCAGGCATTCCTTTAAAAAAAAATATTGCCATCTCATTCAGTCCCCCCCACTCCTCTCCCCCTCTCCCTCTCCTCCACTCCTCTCCCTCCCTATCCCTCTCTCTCCCTCATCTCTCTTTCTTTTGTAGCGTTTACTCTTTTTAACCGTCTCACACTAGTTGTGTCCTTGCTCAGAAGACTCTTATATTCTGTCACTTGTTTAATTTTTTATAGTAATTTGAATATTAATAATTCATTAATTTATTATTTAAATCACAAGTACCCTCCAAAATTATCCACATGCTTCCCAAGATGCAACCAAGTTTTGGGCCAACTGTGGCCCTTGGATCTGCCTCACTGTGTGTGCAAGATGCACTTGTGTCCTCTACTAGGCAGGTTTACCACTGTTGCAGTGATTCTAAACTTCTTAATTATTTAATTAATAGTGGATAGTGGTATATTTTGTTTTTTTCATTTATTTGATTGTAACCATCTCCTGACTTGGCAATGCCAACAACCCTTTGTCATGTTTCTTCTGAGAGTCTTTTGCCTTTCCCCATGGTGATGGATGACAAATTGATTTAACGTGTGTTTTTTATACCCCAGTGAAACAGAAAGCCATGGGAGACCACAACCCAGTTCCCTAAGATTGAGCTGGACTTAAAAAAGTATGTTAATGCAGATTTATTTTTGTTGGATTTTATTTAAAATAAGAATTATGGGTGTTAATAATTGTAACACATATCCTATTGGGGGAAGAATACTGCTTGTTAAACTAAATATTTTTCTCTGAACAGAAGTCCAGATTTTGTGCTCATTACACCAGGATATGTGTTGTTGCACATTGGCTTTGGTTATAAGCTTATTCCAAATGGCAGCCCTACCAGAAATATCAACTGTGAAGCTCACGACATACAGTTTTTGAGACTGGATGACAGAGGTGTAGATTCAGTTCTTTTATAGCAGAAACATATTGGTAATTAATACTGACATTAATATGAAACACAGAGACTCTCTTTTAATTGTGATGAGATAATTCAAAATATAAGTCCTTTTTCATTTGGTGTTCATTATTTTGTCTACTCCCTGTAGCTGATGACCTGTATTGATTATTTTATACAGCCTTCTTTGCTCATCTTTATTAAGCGTGTGACAATAAGAACTATTTTGGAGGGATATATATATATATATACTGTATATATAATATTATGAACCGTTGGACTTTTGTACGCCTTTAGTGAAAATACCCAAATACACGGCTCAACTGCTATGAATTGGAAATAGCCTCTGGCCTGGAAACAGCGCTTTGAAATAGTTTGATGGTCAGAGTGACAGGAAATTGTTCCCATAATTTAATCTCAGGTATTATTGCATGGGTGAAATTTTGAGCTTCTCCATTCTGAAATCTCAATTGAATCCACAATTCTCACGTGTCTATCCTTGGGGGGAGACTGGGAGTGGGTAGCAATATAGATATTGTCAGGACCAGGAAACCACAGAGAATGGAGGCGGTTCCTAGACTGTGAAACATCAGTTTTAATTTGGATATATTCACAGCATTATTGAAATTAGACGACATTACATTTACACTAAAAAGCTAATTAAGGGGACAAACTGCCATACCAGTTCCTCTCAATAGAATGCACAAATATGTATTCTGCACATATGTGTTCAAATGAACAAAGCCCCAAACTTCAGATGCCCCTGCTGTACTAGACCCTCACTATGTGATTGCTCACACAGGTTTATGGCATTCATTTCTTCGCTCCATGCTGCTAGACATAAATGTGTGTTTTGTTGCTCCTTTGAATTCCTCAGATGGTTAACTCAACCAAACAGGCTTGTCAGAGTGCAGTAGTACCCCCAGCGCTTAGCTGCAGCACCGAGTGGGTGAGCGCAGACAGGCTTGGCCTCAGAGGTGAATACCTCTCCACTCCTGCATCCTACATCTAGCTGGTTACCATAGAAACAGCGCGGAAGTTAATGCAGCAAGACTGCTCAATTATTAGAGGTGGATGAGCTAGCTCCTGTGATTTAATCCAGCTCTGTCGCATCACACTGACTGTGTGTTACAGTAGCTTTGATTTATAACTTGAGTTAGAATTTATGAGTCTGTGCTGAGTCTGTGCTTCAGCTAACAGGGAGATGTTTTGTGGAGTTGTGATAGTTTTGAAGTGTGTGAAAGAAACACTCAAAGACAGGAAGATTAACATCAATGCATGATATCACACCCAGAAAAACCTGAAAGAATAGATAAACAAATGCAAATATATGACTGGTCAAGGTTTGAACTTCAGACACTCAAAATGTTAATACGTGCTCTTTTGGTCCATTGGTCCATTGTGTTAATATTGTTAAATACTATATTGGCTTGTTTTTTAGATCACAATTCATTCTTAGTCTTACACAATTATAACTGACCACTTTCCATGTTTTCCATCTGTTTTAAAAAACAACCAAACATGTGAGAATGATGTCATTCTCATAATTGTCAAGACAAAGCTATGAATGTTGCCATAAATCCACACAACACTGCAGGATATATCAGGTTGGACATGCCGACAAAATATATACCATTCATAGTGAATATGATATTACAAAAGTATTCAAAAATATTAGTATATATTTGTGATTAGTATTAGCTTGTTAAAATGATTATTGTAAAATGTCTTATAACTGTCAGTATAATGTATATAACACCTTGTGAGAATTCCTGTCCACAAACTCAGGAGGGAAAACAAATATTATATACATTTACATTTTGGCATTTAGCATACGCTCTTATCCAGAGCGACTTACAAGATGTGCATTAATACATGGTAAGATCAATCATAGAGATCAGTGTCGTAATACAGTAATATACATAATCGTCGGCAGCTGCATACCGTACCTGTAACATAGGGAAGGAAAAGTTAGTCGATTTTTATTTTTATTTTTTTTGGACAGTCTTCAACATAGATACACATTACAAAATGCAGTATTAAACATGTAAGCAGTGGTGATGACAATTAGTAAAAATGTACAGAGTCAGTGGTAGTGGAGTCTGAAGAGGTGGGTTTTGAGTCTCTTGCAGATGATGGCCAGCGATTCCGTGGTGCTGACCGAGTGCGGAAGATCGTTCCACCACCGAGGGGTCAGGACAGAGAAGAGGCAAGACCACGAAGAGTGGCTGCCGGGCACCCAGAGGGATGGGATAGTCAGTTTGCCAGAGGAGGCAGAGCAGAGGGGTCTGGCTGGGGTATAGGGTGTGATGGGTGTCTGGAGGTAGGAGGGAGCAGTTCCTCTAGCAGCTTGATAAGCCAGCAGCAGTGTTTTAAATTTGATGCGTGCTGCGATAGCGAGCCAGTGCAGAGAGGTGACGTGTGAACTTGGGTTGGTAAATATTGGTATATATTTTATATATATCAATCAAATAAATATACTACATTGTAGTACAAAATACAATGAAACATTACTGGGACAAACTTCTAATGCAATATGAAAAATTGCCTCTAGTTCATGAATCTGATGTCCAGTGCCCAGCTCTGATGGTAATCATGACCATTCCTAACTGACAGATTCCTTCCAGAAGGGGCACTATTTCTCTAGATCTATGTAAAAACCATTGCCCCGATGCAAAAATGTAGACACATACATAATTTTAAATATAGATCTTGGATTTTCCATTATCATTAAAGACACTGTGGCATGTTATATATGTTTTTTTCATAATGATCAACTATGTTTTGGTTAAATTCCAATTGCGTCTCTTAATCTTCCTCTTGATTAATTATCATGCTAGACTCTCAATGTAAGATGATATTTGAAACGCATAATGAGTGATGTGCATTATATCATGAGTGGATGAGGTTAAGTCACTGATGAAAATGAATGTATAAATATATTTAATTAAAATGACAAAGTAATAACTATAATTATAAGCAATCTTAGCAGCAGAAGTATTAGTATTAGCAATAGTAATAGTAGCAGTAGCTGAACCAGTATTAGTGGTAACATTATTAGTATTGCTTGTAATTACTAAGGCTATCGTATCAGTTCCTGAATGTGCTGTGTTTTGCAACCCAGATCTGGTGGGGTTCCTCGTGGGGCCAGAAAACCAAGTTAATAATTGAATGGAAAAACTGTTGAATTTTTTATCCTGGCCGTTTTAGTATTTTCTATATATATTTTCGATCTGTTTTGCCCCCTTACCAAATGTTCAGTCTTACCAGTTAAATGTAATCTTGCATTTATGAAAAAAAAGATTTCCACTGTTCCACAAATTTGCCTAAAACAGAGTGCATGTTATATGTAACACGCAAATAATAACATTTGTATGTTACATATAATCCTGTAGATTGAAACTGTGTAAACAAATAATCTGGACATCAATTGAATGTGTGTGTCTCCAGAGACATTGATGACACATAGACATTACAAGCAATATCAACTCCAGTGTAATCTGTACAAATGTGCGGCCTGACATATTTACTATATATATATATCAGCCAAATATAACAAATGTATGGAAAATGAATGGGAACATAATCCATTGTGTATATTAATGAGAAAGTAATGATTAATACATACATATATTAATGTATATTAAGTATTAAAATCTCTTGTGGCTTCAGTTATATTGGCTATACTATTTTTGTCCATATTTGTGCTTTAATCAGCACAAGGAATATTTCTTTCTTCGCTGACTATAATTAAAACTATACATTAACAATTCAAACAATAACTGAGATGATTTCATAGCACAGCATCTGAACATTCAAATGGCTGAGGTAGAACACTGATTGAATGACAAAAACGTTTGGATGTGAACCTTTTTGATTAGTGATCATGATGAACTTAATAACGCATACTTACTTAATACTGTTGAACATAATACCGTTATATTCAGTACTGTATTATAAAATACAAGGGGGAAATAGACCACAAAACAATATTAGCAATGCGGATCATGTGCGTATGACCAACTTTTTTTGTGCCTGTCACTTTCGCTGAGCTTTGTGAATTACTACTGCCATCTGCTGGCGAAGGACTATTACGTCTCCTTGTGCGTCACCAGTATTTTAATGAAAAGCGAAATTGAAATGACGATTTAACATGTTACTCTGCATCTGTGAAATTCCTGTTGATTTGCGAAATCTACATCATGGCCGTTATGAAAATGGAAAGATGTATTGAAAACAAATGGAAACACAATTGTGGATCGGAAAGTACCAACCTAGACGTTTTCTACAGACCTTCATGGGCGAGCTACAGTCAATGCGTGTAGGCCTACTCGGAAACTTACTCTACGACGCATTAAAAAAACATTTACGGATATAGTGAAAACTGTCTCGACGA
>JAINUG010000086.1:1525484-1575752 GCA_029706075.1 Aldrovandia affinis
GGCTTCCTGGTGCAATTACAACACTGTCAGTGGGGCCCTTAACGAATCGAGCCGCACGACTAGGTGTTAGAGTGCCCTAATTAATCAGAACTTACTGGAGATCTTCTGACGATTCCTGCGGCAGCTGTAGTACTCTGTTCTTTGGAAGCTGGACTTCCTCTGAAAACACAAAAATGCTGTTATCTTCAGGTATGCTTCAACGGGATCAGAAACATACACAAGCATGCAACGCTGAAGACAACATGGTGGTCACAGGTGGTCCTCAACCCAAACCATGATTATTTCAACCATCACTGAGGACCAACGAGCATGTACATCGGACTGAATTTGACAGACGTTCAGTAAATAAATAAAAAAGATAAATCGCTGTATTTATGATGATTACGGCCCATTGAAATTCCTCACCACGTGACTTAAGCAGCATGTGACTGGTGTTTAAACCTTTATCCTCGAGGCGTCAATGTAGGCACTTTGTTAGACTGTTAGATAAACAGAACAGGTGCATGACCAATTACACCATCAAGAATTGATTAGGAAAAGTTTGTCAGCACAAGTCAATATAATGACGCAGTGAAAGGGAAGTGTGAAACTTCGACACAAAACAGGCAAGTTATTATTAGACCACACGCAAAAGACAATAGACCAGCTTTCAAACCTAATAAACATCAAAAGTGAAAACTGGAGTTTATCAAAGGCTTGGGAGCATCTATCAGCTAAGAGAGCTTTAACAAGAGGCTTTAACAAGAGGCATTTATAAATGTTTCTGTGTGGCTCAGTAGGTAGGGCATGGTGCCAACGTTATTTAGTTTGACAGAAGCAAAATTATCATTCACTAATGTTAAGGTTCTGTGTGGCTCAGTAGGTAAAAAGTTGACAATGGATATGTTAAAAACAATGCTGGGATGGCCCATTCCCATTGGGACCACGTATAGAGACGCTGAAAAATGTATGCATTCACTACTGTTAAGGCGGCATTGCTTTCTGGGGGAAAAAGCGTCTGCCAAAGAAGGTTAATGGCATAAGATATATATATAATGTTTCCTTGGAAAAAGTTGACAATCTGAAGATAATTGGCTACTAAAAGAAAAACGGGGGGGGAAAAAAAACAGAGCTAAGCTACACGGTCAAGGCAAACAATTAATAAGATATTTCCAAATTCAGTCCATCTGACTTATAATGCCCACATCGTGGCCCTTGTCAGCAATATAAGGCCACAGAATTGCACAGGGGTTGACCAGCTTGTTGCAACCACAAAGCTGTTCAGACACTGTTCAAGCAGGAAACTTTGAGGCGCAATTGCAAACTGGTCTCTACTGATAACACTGGCATGGAAAACTGCAGTGGAATGAATTTGGAAGAATTCTGAAAAATTATTTCCCAGTCTAACACTAAAGGCTTAACACTTAAAATAGTTGTCAGTCACAAATCTTGTCAATGTGGAGAGAAGTTTTGCTTCATATTCACACGTCAACATTATTCAACATCAATCCATGAAAGATGAAAGTGTAAATGAACTTACAATGAATGAATAAATTAACATTCTCATTACCCTTTTTAAATTGCATATACTCTAAACATCCTTCCATATTTATACTCTATTTAGTGAGTTAGAATAGTTTAGAAATATTTCTCAATGCTCAATTCCTCTTGGTTTTAATTTGATGCATTGTCTGTCCCTAAAGTTGAATCGAACAGTAAGCGATAAAGTGTACACACATTTACTTAGTAGTTAATCCACAGGCTTAGAGGCTTCACTTGTGGCAATTCGATGATTGAGAAGATTAATGTACCACAATGGGATGGTTGTTTAACAAGAGGCTTGAGAAGAGACTATAGCGACCTTGTAGTGCTCAGAGGGAACTCATAATTATGATGACCATGTGCAACTTCATGATTTCAAACTCTGCGACTGCATTTTTTTTAGAATGTAACATTTATTCAATAAAACTTAAGCTTCATTACTCAATTGCAGAAAGCCAGCAGATCATAGGAATGAATTAAAAGTCAGGCCACTGACCACTGACAGGTATTAAAAGTTCTAGTTCATAGTGCTTTTCCATGTACAGTCTATGGAGGGCAGTTGATGCTGGAAAGTATGTTTTTGACATAACATATATACATACAGTACATATATTATCATATAATAGTTACAATGAATGCAAATGAAACATTCATCATGTTATACTGTTCTAAAAGTGTACATGGATATGTTCGTAAATTAGTTTTATGTTACAGGCTAGCTGTCCATTAAAAGCCCACTGCCTGCAGCCTGAATCAGACGAAACTATGAGGCAATATTACAGACAGGAGGAAGTTGTGATAAACTACACTTAAAATAGTATTCACAACTATTTTATGTACTTATTTATGTCACCAATCTTTAGCCAGGCAAGTTCATTGAGAACACATTCTCATTTACAATAACGGCCTGTTGAACTTGAACTTGAGCATGAACTTCTGAAATGGGAGGCATGCGAAATCCACTGGACTTTTCAAGCAATAATCAGTCCTATCGACCTCCAGAGCAGGGGTAGGCAACCCTGACCCTGAAGTGCCAGAGACATTTGTGGTTTTTGCTCCATCCAAACCCCAAACTACATAATAGCATTAATTATTTGCTTAAAGAACAAAGGTGACTATGTGCTTGAGGTACTCACCGTTTCACAATTCAGACTGAATATTCAGGCTCAGACATGTGCTAATTGATAAAACTGCAGTCAGGTCTGGATGGATGGAAGAAAAAACTGAAACATTTCTGCCACTGCAACACCAGGGTTTCCCCACCCCTGCTCTAGGGCCAGGATGGCAGCACAGTCACAGTGTTGTGCCACTGTCACACAGCTCAGCCCGACCTGGGGCAGGTTTGCTCACCGGCCTCCATCTCCCCCTCCTGAAACGCCGACAGCTCCTGGTTGCACCAGTCTTCCTGTGAGTAGTCCTCCATGGTGCTTCCGTCGGACTCCATCTCCTGATATAGGCCGCTGCTGTTGATGAGGACGGGCTGGCAGGTCTGGGAGTCCCATCCCCCCTGACCGAACACCTTCTCCAGCTGCTCGATGGAGTAGCTGCTCTTCCTCTTGCCGATGCCGTGCTCCTTCACCCGGCTGTAGCATCGCCGCAGTGTCTGTTGCCAAACACAGCGTTATGAGCATCCAGCCAAGAGTCAGCGTCCGCTGTGAACTCCTCGCAATCAACTCCCGGCTGTGATAATGAACATCACAACCTGGCTGGCGTTCTGCTCAAGCTAAGTTGCTTTATTAGGTCAGATTCTGAACAATTCAAAGATTGTGACGCTGAAGATAACATAGCTTGATCGCTCATTACACACACTTTTTTTTTTTTGTACATTGTATTCAGCACCCGTATTTACGTCGGCGCTCTTATGCAAATACACTTAAAAAGTTAGCGAAGTACAAGTGCATACAGTACGAGAGGAGAATTAGTGACTACAGAAAAGACTAGTATGCTTAAACAAACAACTTTTCCACATTGAATAGTTTATTTGGTAACTCAGCGTTAGAAGTATATTCAATCAGCAAACTCTTGTTGGTATTATCCTCCAGATAGCAGACTAGGAAGCAGAAGCTGCTATGCCTAGAATAACTAGCCAAAGTTAGCTAGCTGGGTTAAGCTAATTGTCCTCTTGTTAGCTTGCTAGATATGAACAGGAAATTCCAGGTATTAACTCATTCAGTCCTTGTGAGGACATCTGGATTAGATTAAAGGGAGATCAAGAGAATGACCTTAATATAGGAGTATGCTATAGACCTCCAGCTTCAGACAGCAACATAAATACTATTCTCTATAGTAACATAAAACAAACCTGTGCAGAAGGAGACATGTTAATAATGGGTGACTTCAATTACCCCTTTATCAATTGGGAAGTAGTGCAAGGTCGGGGTAAATGTGAAGAGGAGTTTTTAGATGTGGTTAATGACTGCTTTTTGGTACAGTCTGTTACTCAGCCTACGAGAGGGGAATCAATACTGGATCTGGTTTTGTGTAATAATCCTGACAGAATTTGCAGCACAGAGGTAGTAGAACCACTAGGGACAAGTGATCACAGTGCAGTTACTTTTGATATTTTTTGGCAAGCTAAGACGACCTCTAGAATGTTTTACTTCAGACGAGCTGACTTTAATGAAATGAGAGAGAATTTAAGTAATATAGATTGGGTAAAATTTCTAGATTCCAGAACTGTTCATGAAAAATTGACTAAATTGAAAAGAGTTATTGTAGATGTACAGTGTAAATTCATCCCAAAAGTAACAAAAAATAGGATGAAAAAACAGTCTCCGCAGTGGATGACTGCATCTTTATGGGATTATGAGCATCTCATGCAAAATACTGGAATGTATTATTAGTTCAATGAAGGGCAACTAAATTGGTACCTGGTATGAAAGGTAAAAGTTATGAGGATACACTCAATCTATTTAAGCTTAGCAAACAAACACTTAGGGGGCATTTGATTGAGGCTTTTAAGTTACTAAAAAGGGATTAACAAAGTGAACTACCGAAGATTTTTTAAGATAAAATTGGGGTCAGCAGAACAAGAGGCCACAGGTGGAAATTAGTTAAAGGCAAATTCCGCATGGATATTAGGACGTTTTTTTGTTGTTGTTTTTTACACAGAGTTGTCAATGCCTGGAACAGCTTGCCAGGTCGGGTAGTAGAGGCAGAAACACTTGGGCTATTCACGTCTAGGCTAGATGCAGATACTCTTTAGGTGAGGACATGACGAGCCTAGATGAGCTGAACGGCTCGTTCATGTATTCTAATGTTATGTTCTTAGATGACTGAATCGCGATCACACCGTGTACATTAAGATGTATAAACATTGATTTCAGTTAACTCGAAATCCTAATGTATTCATGCTCTGGCACAGGTTTATTTAACAAGCAGATTAGCTAGCTAGCTAGTTTGAATTAGCTATTTAGTGCTAACGTTACATAGAAAGCGATTTTGATAATGTTGCTAACATTAAATGTCCCCCATTTCATTTTAAAATTAGCTAACGTTACTTGCATGGTGAATGCAGTATGTACAAAGTATGTAGCTAGGTAATATGAACGTCAACTGCAGCATGGCAACTTAGCTACGTTTACTAGAAACACAAACGCCAAATGTAATTGTGCTTACAGCAACACAGCTTATAACCACTAAGGTATCATTGGCTAGCCATTTTGGCTACCTAGCTGCGTGGGTGAACTGCCCTAATGTAATGTTAGATAACTTATCCATGTGTATTTGGGTCTGTTTACCTTCATTCTCTCCCGGCATTGAGAAGGGGTCCTTTCATAGCCCAGCTCCGCTAAGGCTCTGGATACCCGCTCGTACATAGCTGGCCCCGGCGCCTTTCCAGAAAACACGGTCCCTGCTACCTCCAGCTGTTGCATCCGTGCCTCGGTTAGCCGTTCGTTGCCCCATACAGCAATCAGGGCATTTGTTTCGGACGGAGTCCACGACATGCCCCGGCAGGCGGTAAAGCTATTCGAAGCTGAGGCCGTTCCACTTCGGCCTGCGCCTCCAGAAACAGAGATACCTACGTTGAGTGGTGAAAAACGATTGGGTGTAGACGGGTTGGAATGATATTGGTTGCTGTCACTCAGATCTTCCGATTCTGGAGATGGAGCTTCGGTTTTGGGGATCTTTAACGGCGTAGGTGTTTCGGTCGACTGATCAGTGTTACTGGGCGCCGCCATCTTGGTTCTGTTGCTAAGGGGAGGGGGAGGGGAGTTGACCGGTTGACGTCGAGTGTGTGGATCGGGTGCATTTCGGGATAGTGGCAGACAGACAGCAGCAGGGGGCCAACAAGAGAGCATGTTGTTTGTATTTTAACCAGCGGACGAGAACATAAGGTTACCTATATACGTAAACCAGTGTCCATAGTTAAATAGTGTACTATTTTATTTAAATTAGCAAATGCTTTATTTCGACTGTTGACAAATGATCATTGTCAGATAACCGTTACAAATAAAGTCTGAAGTTCTGAGGTTGTGGGGTCTTTGTATTTGCATAAGCAACTGGCACAGCAGTTTGTCAAACTAAATGTAAACAATTGGTCTGTAAGGTTAACGTTACCTAGCCAGGTAATTAGTGTATTCAACCTATGTTCCTAGTAAGTTTACTCTTGTTGGAGACTAGTTTTTCCTCTGGCACTTGAGTGGCAGCCCCCTGTCGCTGTTGTTGAGTGGTAACCCTAACTTAATGTAGCAACTTGAGTGGCCTTGCATTTTGGAGTTCAAGCAATGTTTATTGTGAGCAGCACAATGTTGTACTCTGTGGAGTGGAGCAGACTGACAATCTGTCTTTGGCCAGGGGCAATTGCAGCTTTTGTTCCATCATTATGGATGCTTGAGGTACATGCAGAAGCTGGATGGCCAGGTGCCCAGAGGGGACAAGGAGTTGTAGGAGCAGAGTGGCATTACCTTGCTGAGCGGTTGGGTTTGAGACTGTTTAGGCATTGGTGACCTCTGTGGGGCAGTGAAATGTTTTTTTTGGCATGCCCAGAGGAGTCCTGGGTGTGCCTGTTGTATGGGCAGGCTGCCACAGCCTCAGCTTCAGAATGCTTATTCACCAGTCCTTTTAAGGGTTTAATTATCAATAATTTAATTGCGAGGCATATTAAATGTATATTTTCCTCAAAATGTTTTCTGCTTCTTCTTTTTTTTACAAATCTCTTGCCCTCTTTATCCTCCTCTCTTGCTATTCCACCTTCTCTGTTCTCTTTTTTTTTACTATCAGTTCTCTTTTTCATTTTACTGAGCTCATTTAACTAATTGTTTCTCAAGAACATTATAAAGAAAATCAACTGCCTTTTCTAAATACATTTAGGGGCATGTGTCTTCTCCATTTTCCTCTTTTCTCACTCTCCCTTATTTTTTTATGCTTTTAGTTTGTTTTAGTTTGTCTCTTCTCTCTTCTGTCTCCGTTCTTCACACTCAGTTCATTCAATATTTACCTAATCTCTATCTGTTTTCCTTTATCTCCCACTGAAGTATTTTCATCTTCCTCACCCCTTCTCAAACCATTCACTCCTCATTCCTCACACTCTCCATTTAAACAAGGAAATAGAAGCTGGTAAGAGGCTAGAAGTCTTGACTGGTAGTTCCAACACAGGATAACTTCTCATTCTTTAGAAGTGTAATGCTGAATTTGTAAGTCTTTCTGTTAGAATTATTTATCTTCTCGCATGTTTGTGTGTGTGTGTGTGTGTGTGCTCGTATTTTAATAGCTTAAAAAGTGAGAAATGACCCTTAGCTAAATTGTTATATAAAACAGGCTTAATTGTATTCATTGCCAGGGCCTCAAGTGAACAGCTGTGGTAAAAAGATGACTCTTTCGCTTTGTTCTTCTCTTAATTAGAGGTCCGGCCTTAATTAGAGGTCAGCTCGACATCATACAGCTGCGTAGTGTAGATAGGCCAGAGTGTTCTTTGCTCGTTTAAGTGGTCCTGGTGGAGCAGGAGATTGTTGGTGTCAAGGGCCCACTTTCCTTTCTGGCCGTCTTTCATTTGACTACTTTGGGGAGCGTGCCATTTGATATACACATGGGTAGCCAACAGCCAGCTGTCAGTCTGGCACTGGTCAGTTTCCTCCACTGTGGCCTGAGGTCATGACCTGGCCAAAGGGTAAGAAAAGAGATGTCCTGACCCTATTTTCTCCAGTTGTGCATGGTTTTTGACACATCCATGCATTAGGTGTCTGGCAAAAGACCAGTGACAGCAAGGCAGTGGACAGCTTCAGTTTTAATGACACAGGACCAGTTTCCTCTGGACAATCAGTGATGAGAGAGTGCAGATTTTTCGAGGAGATGACTGCAGACCCCGGAGAATACTCTTACAAAGTGTTATAAATCAAATCAAATCAAGGAAGTGTTTTTATATTTTTGATACCTTATAATCCACACAATACTAATGTGTTTATTTATTGTATTTATTGTTTACTGTGTGTATTTATTTATTTTAAAGGTACTTGTAAGGCATGTGTATTATACACTGCCTGGCCCCAAAAAAGTCACCACCTGGATTTAACTAAGCAAATAGGTAAGAGCCTTCCATTGGATAATTACTGCAGTGATTAATATGTTTTAGCTGGCAACAAGTTATTTAACCCTAACTGATGCAGTGAGTAGCTTCTCATTTCTTAAACAACCATGTCGGAAGACATATCTTGTGGTCATGGAAAATATGTTAATCTGTTTCAGAAGGGTCAAATTATTGGCCTGCATCAAGCAAAGAAAACAACTAAGGAGATTGCTGAAACTACTAAAATTGGGTTAAGAACTGTCCAACGCATTATTAAAACCTGGAAGGATAGTGGTGAACCATCATCTTCGAGGAAGAAATGTGGTCGGAAAAAAATCTTGAATGATCATGATCGGCGATTACTTAAACGTTTGGTGAAATCATATCGTAAAAAATCAACAGTAGAACTCACGGCTATGTTTAATAGTGAAAGTAAGAGCATTTCCACACGCACAATGCAAAGGGAATTCAAGGGATTGGGACTAAACAGCTGTGTAGCCTTAAGAAAACCACTTGTCAGTGAGGCTAATCGGAAAAAAAGGCTTCAATTTGCTAGGGAGCATAAAGATTGGACTCTGGAGCAATGGAAGAAGGTCATGTGATCTGATGAGTCCAGATTTACCCTGTTCCAGAGTGATGGGCGCATCAGGGTAAGAAGAGAGGCGGATGAAGTGATGCACCCATCATGCCTAGTGCCTACCGTACAAGCCTGTGGGGGCAGTGTTATGATCTGGGGTTGGTCAGGTGTAGGTTCAGCAACGTTATGTGCCCAAAGAATGAGGTCAGCTGACTACCTGAATATACTGAATGACCAGGTTTTTCCATCAATGGATTTTTTCTTCCCTGGTGGCACGGGCATATTTCAAGATGACAATGCCACAATTCATCGGGCTCAAATTGTGAAAGAGTGGTTCAGGGAGCATGAGACATCATTTTCACACATGGATTGGCCACCACAGAGTCCAGACCTTAACCCCATTGAGAATCTTTGGGATGTGCTGGAGAAGACTTTGCGCAGCGGTTCGACTCTCCCATCATCAATACAAGATCTTGGAGAAAAATTAATGCAGCTCTGGACAGAAATCAATGTTGTGACATTGCAGAAGCTTATCGAAACGATGCCACGGCGAATGCGTGCCGTAATCAAAGCTAAAGGCGGTCCAACAAAATATTAGAGTGTGTGACTTTTTTTGGGGACGGGCAGTGTAAGTTATGTGTAACGTATCAGTTTATTACTTTTGTGTTCAGTTTATGTATTTTTATTTATGTATGTATGTTTTTCAGTATTTGCCATACAGGTACTGTCCAGTGGAATCACCAATATGATGCGACTTTAGTATCCTGCTCTGCAGAGTTCTCGACAGATGGTTCTTGTTGAAACTGAAACTGCCTCCTCATGCCCTAGATTTAAATTTGCAGTCAATTGATTTGCTTGAGTTGCTCACCTGTTTAGCCTTTCACTTTGAACTAATGCATAGACATCACAATCCAGGAGTATGTGCTTCCTACCACAGTTGTCCTTTGTTGATGATATCTTTCCCTGAGAGTTCCATTTTCCTGTTACTCATGAAACATCAGCAAGTTGAGCTGTCTTAATGATTGAAGCTCATGCCAAACATGCCCAAACAATATCCCCTCTTTCGAATTCACGGAGGTCTTGTCTTCTAGCCATGCTAGCCATGAATATATAGGCAACTGGGACTGGCCAGAATTTTTGACATGACGCTGAGCATGCATCATTTCTTAATTAACTCAAGCACAAAACTTGCGCGGAAGAATCTGCTTTCAATATACTTTCTGTCTGTCACATACCCAAGTGTTTCCATTATTTTGCCACCACCTGTATATATATACAGGTGCATCTCAATAAATTAGAATATCGTGGAAAAGTTAATTTATTTCAGTAATTCAATTCAAAAAGTGAATATATTTATATATATGGCTTAGAGCTCATATATTATATAGATTCATTATGG
The DNA here is from genome assembly GCA_029706075.1 of Aldrovandia affinis. Lineage (NCBI taxonomy): Eukaryota > Metazoa > Chordata > Actinopteri > Notacanthiformes > Halosauridae > Aldrovandia > Aldrovandia affinis. Next base: position 1,535,487 of record JAINUG010000086.1, read on the forward strand.
TGGGTTTAGTGATTGGAGCACAGAGTGAAATATTTAAAGCCTTTGATTTCTTTTAATTTTGATGATTATGGCTTAGAGCTAAAATAATAAACGAAAACCCCAAATTCAGTATCTCAGAATTTGAATATTACATAAGACCAATAAAGAAATAAAGATTTTTAATACAGAAATGTCGTAACAATGGCTTACGATTTCGCACAGACCCAAACCAGCTGGGGTTTAAATAGGGAGGAAATGGTGATTGATAAATCAGCCCCGCCCACCAGAAAGGCACTGGTAAGTCAAAACAACCATGACAGAAATTGGGGCTTCTGAAAAGTATGTTCATGTATAAGCACTCAATACTTGGTTGGGGCTCCTTTTGCATGAATTACTGCAACAATGCAGCGTGGCATGGAGGTGATCAGCCTGTGGCACTGCTGAGGTGTTATGGAAGCCCAGGTTGCTTTGATAGCGGCCTTCAGCTCGTCTGCATTGTTGGGTCTGGTGTCTCTCATCTTCCTCTTGACAATATCCCATAGATTCTCTATGGGGTTTAGGTCAGGCGAGTTTGCTGGCCAATCAAGCACAGTAATACCATGGTCATTAAACCAGGTATTGGTACTTTTGGCAGTGTGGGCAGGTGCCAAGTCCTGCTGGAAAATGAAATCAGCATCTCCATAAAGCTTGTCAGCAGAAGGAAGCATGAAGTGCTCTAAAATTTCCTGGTAGACGGCTGCGTTGACTTTGGACTTGAGAAAACACAGTGGACCAACACCAGCAGATGACATGGCACCCCAAATCATCAATGACTATGGAAACTTCACACTGGACTTCAAGCAACTTGGATTCTGTGCCTGTCCACTCTTCCTCCAGACTCTGGGATCTTGATTTCTAAATGAAATGCTAAATTTACTTTCATCTAAAAGAGGACTTTGGACCACTGAGCAACAGTCCAGTTCTTTTTCTCCTTAGCCCAGGTAAGACGCTTATGACGTTGTCTCTGGTTCAGGAGTGGCTTGACACGAGGAATGCGACAGTAGTAGCCCATTTCCTGAATACGTCTGTGCGTGGTGGGTCTTGATGCACTGACTCCAGCCTCAGTCCACTCCTTGTGAAGCTCCCCCAAATTCTTCAATGGGCTTTGCTTGACAATCCTCTCAAGGCTGCGGTTATCCCTGTTGCTTGTGTACCTTTTCCTACCACACTTTTTCCTTCCACTTAACTTTCTATGAATATGCTTGGATACAGCACTCTGTGAACAGCCAGCATTCTAAAGCATTAGCAATGACCTTTGTTTGGCTTACCCTCTTCTGTGGAGGGACATGTCAATGACTGTCTTCTGGACAACTGTCAAGTCAGCAGTCTTCCCCATGATTGTGTAGCCTACTGAACCAGACTGAGAGACCATTTAAAGGCTCAGGAAACCTTTGCAGGTGTTTTGAGTTAATTAGCTGATTAGAATGTGACACCGTGAGTTTACAATATTGAACTTTTTCACAATATTCTAATTTTCTGAGATACTGAATTTGGGGTTTTCATTAGCTGTAAGCCATAATCATCAAAAATTAAAACAAATAAAGGCTTGAAATATTTCACTTTGTGTGTAATGAATCTATATAATATATGAGTTTCACTTTTTTGAATTTAATTACTGAAATAAATGAACTTTTCCACGATATTCTAATTTATTGAGATGCACTGTATATATATAGATATATATATTTCATATGGATATATATATACTGACAGTACCCTCCAGACGTTTTTACTTGTTAAACAAATGTTTTTCTCTGAGTAATTGTATTAGTATAAAATAATATCATTTTTTATAATTTTGAGAATACAATATAGCTCATTACCTGTATTGTTTACTTTACACAGCCTTCTTTTTTGTCTTTAGCAAGGGTGTGAATAATTTTTTTGAGAACTGTGTATCAAAATGTGCAGTTTACCTTGAAATTCAGACTAGCATATTTAGCATTACTGACTTCTATAGTGACTTTATTGGAAACCCAAAATAATTAACATAGAAATTAGACTGCGTCTTATGACAGACAAATAAATATGTAATATTCAAGTGAGATTTAATAATCCCTGAATCCAAACAAAAATAGTAGGATCTGTTTTATTCTATGTTCAGTCTAAAAAGGATCAATTATAATACTCTATGGACATGTATAGGCATTACTGGGATTAATATAGGTGTACTGTGTTTGTAAAGGAATATGGAAACATGATATTTCCTCACTACAATCATTTTCTTTGTAGAATATTTAGCAGTACGAGTCTAAAGCTCGAACAACCTCATGCCTTTCACAATGGCTTTCATTGAAAAAATATGGCCCTACTTATTTATTAGAACACAGTAAAAGCAGAATTCATATTAGTACAATAGCTTAGGTGCGATCTACGCATGCAGAACCTCAAGCTTAGAGTTTGTATTGACATAGCTTTGTTATACCGTATCAAGGAATCATTCATTTTCCCTATTTATAATATATGCATTATAAAGTAGATTTAGGCTAATAATACTGTAGGTCTAATGAATACGTTTAGAAATCCCAGTTTACAGTGTAATAACAGTACTACTGAAAAGATTGCCTTTCATGTTTCTGTCAGTCCAAACTACCTCAATGTCTATTGGGGCTGCGCGATTTGCACTGACCCCACCAAGTCGGTTCCCAGATGCGTCAGTCTTCGAACACTTGCGCCGAGGGCAGCGTAAACAACATCCGTACCTTTAGCCCAGTGACACTCAAGAGTAAAATAAAATATCATTTTATGGGAAGAAAAGGCATGTGAAAGGAAGATTGCGTGAGCAAATTTCTCTACATTTGTTCTTATGATTAAATTCGTCATTATTTTCCACAGAAGCGGCATGATCTGGGAGATCTGTCAGCTGTTTTTTACACGCGCGCCCAAATTGCGGTTTCCATCTCATAACCCTGGGCTCTGTCCATTCCATCAGATCATTATCGCGGATGTGTAAATGACCGCCGGATTCACTCGCCGATTAATTCACTCGGAGTTATTTGCAGAGCACCTGCAATGGGCACATTTTGGGTCGAGCACTGCTTTTAGCTGGAGCATCTCTGAACCTCCATCCAGTTTGCATAATTTCAGAGATCGTTAATGGCTCCTCACAGCATAAACATTGGGACTGTAGATGAGACAGACAACAACAAACAACGCATAAAAAAAACATAAAACTGTTGTAGAAACATTATATGAAAGTAGTATCACAGTACTTTGCATGGTCATGTAGTTTCTATAGTACCTTTATTAAAATACACAAATTATTTTATACAGCCTACCATGTTTACTAAAGTGGTGCATGCCAAGAAGGGAAATGAATGGTTTATAATCACATTATAGGTTTTAAAAACATTATTGCATATTGAATGCTGACAAGGTTTTGTGTACCTCAGAGGCGTCTGATTTGAACCAAGCCCATAATGTGCCACCCCAGAACACTGAAAGTGCCAAATGAATACGTAAATAGGTAAATTAAAATGACACCTCACACCAAATAAATTCATACCCTGAGCTGACTTTTGCCAATTAAGTGCGACTGTCGTGCTGAATTCTCCCGCATCTCTTCAAACAATAGACCCCCTACCCGCTCACTTCAGTCGAGGCAAAGCCACCACATATCCACACTGTCCCAAGGAGCGTTTACCTCACCGCGTCCCCAGCTGAGTCCCTGCCTGTCTCTCCCAGGGGACGCCCACACACCCCTGTTAATCTCTCCTGAGTGACTGAGGACCAGGTGCTGTCCCGTAGTCAGACACCGGGGTAATTCACCTCCCCCTCCCAAAACACACACGCTCTCTCATCTACAGTCCCTCACCGGGCCGCATCTTTACATTAAACACTGTCTCATTAGCTTGATGTGGACGAGGCCGGGGCCCTAATGAGAGGCGCTGTAATGACTGCAAACATCTGATCTCTGTGCTAATAACAAAACAGTCAGGTACCGGGGTCAGGGCCAAGTCTGCGTTGCGCCGCCAGCCCCGCCAATGGGCCCAGCGCGACGAGAGGGTGGCGGCGGGAGTCCCAAGTTCAAGGGTTTCGCTAACGTTTGTGTTTAAGGCAGGTTCCTTTGATCATTCAATACTGTGGAAAAGCAGGATAATTGACATTTTTTCAAGAATAGTTCACATTTGTTTTGTTAATATAATGAAGATATAAGCTATTGTTTTTTTCATGCTAGTATGGTGGGCATCAGGGTATTAGCAGTTAGGAAACTGGACTTGAATCCTAAGAGGTTCAAGTATGAATCTCAAGAAGGGTCCTGCTGTTCTACTCTTGAGCATGATGCATAACTATATATATACGTATATATATATATATGCATATATATATATAATTTGCTGGAAAAAATAATTATGCAACAGAATATATGCTGTATTTCTTATTCACAATAGCTTCTAATATCTCAACTCTTAAGCCTTACTGTACAAGTTGAACAAAGGTCAGGTATTTACATTTTATACATCACTTACATTTATACCGTGAGCTGCCCGGTGATTCGTATATTCAAATTTAGGAAATGTGTACAACTTGGGGTAGTTAGAATCTTTCTATAAGCAAAGATTCACAGTGTTTAAGGATGAAGGGCAGCAGCATTTGAGTATCTGCCTCAGACCACTTTTCATTAATGTCTAATTAATGTAAAATTAGTCAGTAGTTAATAGGCTGCTGGTGTAATTACAAAGCTGCCACAAAGCAATTCATTTTCACTCTGCATTAAGTCTAAAATAAAGAAGAGGCTTTTTCTTGAAAATAATAGATGGCTTTAAAGTGTGACAAAGAATATTCATTAATGAACAATTGATAACTATGACAGAAATCCCCTTATAACTTATAGGTTTTATTTTTTAACCTACAAGCCATTTAGAAGTGAAAAGTGTTACATATCAATTCATGAAACTTCAGCAGATATTTTCTACTAAAATGTTTTCAAAGTATTTTTAAAAAATAATTTTGAGAGGCATGCATGAACCACAGACAAAATATTCTGTGGGTTTTGACTCAATACTATCTATCATTCCAAAAAATAGTAAAATATTAGCTTTCAGGATGTTTAAAGAGAAACCAGTGCAGTGCAATAATTATCAGAAACAGGGTTATAATGAAGTATCTACTTTGTTCTACAGTGAGATAAAGGATTTAGCTGCACCATTCTTTGCAATGAAATCTACATCTTTGTCTGTGCTAGAGACAACACTATTGCATGTATGATGTACATTCTAGATGTTGTTTGTTGATAGCCATTGGTAGAATTTAATATGTCAAAGTCCAATACACACTGTTATGAACAGATTTCATCATTAGTTACTGCATACGCATATGCAGTCCAGAACAATCACAATCACTCACACATAAATATACACGTGTGTTTAAACATATTTATACATACACAGTACACAAACAATCTGCAAATGCTACTCAGAAAGTACCTCCGAAATAACAACCTATAATTTCCTACATTTCAGTCAAAATCAAAATGAAACACTGCATGAAACAGCAGCAACTGTACCTCGTACATTCAGCCTCCACTTGCATTTAAATACACTCAGCCAGAGATCGTAGTGGTAGAGCGACAGACGAGACAGAGGAAGAGAGAGAAAATTAATGAGGAATCCATAATGCCCATTCCTTTGATGCATGGACCCACTTAAGAGATTCAGCGCCCCCAATTGATGCGCTGTGTGGGAGAAGCCTGATGCCTGAGTGATGAACTGGCCACTTCATTACGTGGGTGGGTAGAGGTCCCGAGGCGGACAGGCCTTTGCCCCCGCAGACCCAGGTGTGGGACAGCTGGGCCCTGGTGCTGGGAACAGCCCCTGACCCTGCCTGATGTCCAAGACTCAATATATCCTCACCAGCCCCCCGGCAGCTGGGCTGACCACTACTCACTTTGCAGTGGAAGAACATGTTTCTATGCCGTCCAGAGGGGGCACCCTTTTTTCCTGATAGCCAGTAAGAGAGAGCAAAGGGGCGACATGACTTAAGCTTTCACGAGAATTCCATGCAACCTTGTAACCTAATTGAAATGGACAGCAAATTAAAATAAAGTTTAAAAAAAATGTTCATGCTGGTTTCCTTGCTGGGAAAAGAGTTGTTGTAAAGTACAATGTTTTACATGGAAAAGAGGATTTCCAAGATAGTGTCCTTTCTCTTGACAGCAGTACAGCTTCTGTTTGACACTATTATTACTATTATTTTTATTATTATTGTTGTTATTATTCTTCCAATGTAGTTTGTTGTCCCCTTTTTGCTTTTTTATCCAAACTCTTCCAATGACTTCTGAGGGACACCTTAAAACAAATTCTAAGTGTGGTGCTAGGCAACATCGACAAGGGTAGTTCTATGCTCATTTAATTAAAAATGGGATGATTTTACTTGACTAAACCATTTCAGTGCAAGCATGACAGGGCAACCGAATGAATGAATTAGCTCCTATCAAGACTTATTCTTATCACTGAATGTAAATGAAGAGACCATGCTGATTATATAGAAATAATTTAAATCATTTTTATAGAATAACTAATGACAGAATCTCCGGTGCCCAGATATTGCACACCTCAGCCCAGTTGTCAAGTCACTCAGAACATAATTTAGGAGCGGAACTGTATTTAATTATAATTGAACATCTTTGAAATTCTTGGGAGGTGGAAGAGGGCCCACTTGCTTAGTGGCAAAGCCAGTGAAATAGACTAGAACAGGCTATTTTAAACACTAGCTCACTGAATGACAGCATGATAATTCATTGAAGACACCCTTCAACTTTTCCATAATGAGCCTCCTTCATGTGCGAACGCAGGCCTACTTGCTGTCTCTTCACTTTGTGAGGGAGTGATTCATAACGGCAATAAAGACTAGAACAGCCCCATATCCTGGTCATTCCAGCCCAAGCCTTATCTACGTCTGTCAAGCCTCCAACTTGAATTTGATGCTGGGACTTTGTCGACTATATCAGAGTTTTTACTCCCTACATCGAATTGTTTTAGACCATAATGCCATTTTGATTGTGTAATTGTGTGACTGAGGGAGAAAATAAAAGTTTCCAAGATCAATGTGGCCAAGGTTACAAAGATAGACATAGTATTATATTCAGGTCTGTGACAGCCATTGAACTGAGGCCACTAGTCAATGTGGCTGAAGTTGCAGAGGGTTTGACTTAATGAGCTCTGAGCAATGAATCATCCGTATTTGTAGTTGTAAACTCCTCTGTCAGGTCGGGTCTGCCTACGTCCACTGGGGTTCAGGGTCTTTGTGTTTGGGGTGAAATTCAGTGCCCTGACATTTTGGGGTGAGGTTAAAGGCCTTAACCTGGTGTCAGTGCTTTTGGGCTCTGGGGCAGATGGTCAGCAGGTTCCCTGCGCCCCTTATCCCAAACCCTAAGCCGCATGTAGATGTGAGTGATCTATACAGGAATACCCCAATGTGGATGGTCACGTCCTTCGCCGACGGTAATGTGAGGCAGTGTCCAAGAACAAAGGCGGCGAGACTCCACCTGCGAGCCGGGGGGCCATTCATTTCCGTTGTGGCATCTCGACCACAGAGAATCCCCAAGCCTGGCACCTTAATAAAGACGCAGAGGTGTGGCACCTAACCGTCCTTTTGATTGGCTCCGCTCGGACAATCGACTGGACTTTTGGTAAAAGGGAGGCCTCTCTGGACATCTCGTTTTTTCCTCTGGCTCAGGTCGTGACCCCTCCCTCCGCTGGACATCAGCTCACAAGCTGGCGGGCGTGGCGTGGAGGAGCTTAGGGAAAATGTGGATTATGAGGGAGGGAAGGAGGGACTGACAGAGATCGACAGACAGAGAGAGAGAGAGAGAGAGAGAGAGGGAATGATACGTGGGTCAGGGAAGTAGTCCTGCTGTGACTCTAATTAAAAGAGGCTTGGAACAGGGAGGATGGTTTAGGCACACAGCGGGGCTGGCGTCTCCTCCTGCCTTTGATTAACGGCGCACGGTAATGCCCTGGAATACGGGCGCATGTGCGCCCCAGACCATGGGGGGGCAGGGATTTTTGGGAGGGGGAGGCAGGATAGGGAGGCAGCACCTCCCACTGAACATCACTTCAGAGAGGCAGCATGGCTCACCTCAAGCGGCCACTCCGCAGGGAGCAGGTGCCGCCGATGCATCTTCACAGAGTCTTCCTCTAATGTTAGTTTTATTCTCCTTTGGAGTGGGGCTGTAATCCCATCCGTGATTGCATTTGCCGGTGCAATGGCGTATACGTCAGACATGCCCAGGCTGCCATTCCGTTTCCGAAGGGGGGTTTGCCTCCGTTCTCTGAAAAAGGTCAGAGACGGCTCATTTTCTGGCCCGATCTCTTGTTTCAATTTGCTATCCTCCAAATCCTCCGAACACAAAACTAAATATGCAAATTATGATTGCTTCAAGGTTTATAAGCTGATTTGCTTCAAACATTTAGATGTGGCGCAGGCGCAAATTGACGCTCGGATTTCTCAACTGCGCTGCGCCAAACAGCTGTGCACTGAGACCGTAGAGGTGGAGGAGAGAGAGGTGCAGGAGACATTGCATCTGAGGACTCGCGGCTGCGATCAGTCCTAAGCACGAAATGTGATGAGAATATTTTTAAGCTGTAGATCTGGGCCGGTATTCACAAAGCATTTTATCTTACCACTAGGAGTACTCCTGAATCGCACTAAAACATTCTAGCTGAGAGTCCCCTCTTAAAACCTATTTACAAAGCTGCAAACACAAACTCATACTAAAGAAGTCTGAGAATTTTCAAGCTAAGAGTGAGGGCGGGGTTGACGTCGTTGCTATGGATGATGTTGTGTCTCATGAACGAGCTTACTCAGAATGCCCACAGCGATTGGCTGATATAGGGGATGGGTCTCTGCCCACGATTTCAACCTAGAAAATAAATTATATGCTACTGTAAAGGGGTATGTAGGCCTACCTGTTCCTGTTATATTCTAATAAAGATTCTAAAATACAAATGTAGGCTACGTGTCACTGATTTAACATGAAACCAAGAATACTGACTAGTCAATTCGTTACATGTCTGCATCTCGTAAACAATCAGCGGGTATCTATATAAGCAGCCTTCCAATTATCCAGACTAGAATCACCATGGCTGACAATAAACGCAAACGCAAACCAAACTGGACGAAAGACCAACAACTACGTACTGCTGGCCGAACAAGTGAATGAAAGAAAATAAATAATCAAAGGGAAATTCGGAAGTGGCATAACCACCAAAACCAAAAAAGAAGCATGGGAAAGCATTCACATGTAAATAAACGCGGCTTTCCCACTCCTCCCGAGAACCACTGATGAATGCGAGAAGCGGTGGTTCTCTCTGCAGTCTCATGCGAGGCAAGAGATTGCAGAATACAAGTGACAAACAGCTGCCACAGGTAATACGACATTAGGCCAATCATCCACAACTAGGGCCTACACTATAGACTACACCACAATGTTTTATTCTATAATTTAATGCATTCAGCCTATATACAAAAATGAACATATGTTGTCATCCATAAATTAATCTCGCTAAACATGTCACCGAAGATCATGTAATATGTAATACATAATATTTAATGTATTCATTAGGAGGAGGCACAGCACCCAAGGAACCGTCGCCAACTGCCTCAGTGGTGTACAATATCCTTGGGTACTCTGACACCAGCATAACGGGGCTGCATAGCTGCATTTTCCCTGTGGCCAAGTAGCGTAGAGTTGTCAACACCTTGATCTCTGCTGTTATCGGGTTGTTTCTGTTTGTTGGTGATGTGATTGCACCTCTGACTAGCTCTACTACTATCATAATACCCTCGCGATTGAGGCGGTACCTTTTTATGAGCTCTGTATCATTAAATATCTCCAAAGTGTTGACGCGATTGCGACAACTATTGCCGGCAGCAGCCATTTTCGGATCGCTGTGAGTAGGTCTTTAGCGACTTAGAAGTCCTCTTGACTGCTTCTAACTTCTCCTGGACTTAGGAGCTGTTTTTAGCTCTCAAACCCTTTGTGAAATACTCTTATCCCAAAAATGTATGAGTCCTACATTTCTGAGTGACACGCCCATAATTTTCCGAGTTGCTCCTAAATTGCAGAGTTAGATTGCAGATTTTACACTTAAAATGCTTTGTGAATACCGACCCTGACCTGAAAGTTGTGGGTTCAAATCCCAAATGTAGCAAATATTCCTTACCTGCTTCAGAACATATCTAGATGGCTATTACATAAAATGTGTAAGATATGATATGCTAATAATATAACATCAGTCAGTATGTAATGGTTTGTAGTGGGGAATTTCTATCCTCTTGTCCAATTGCCTTCATCTCAAGTGCCTTCAGTGGTGCCAATGCTGTGGTCCCCATGCTGTGGTCCCCATGAAGGTTATCCAGTGTTTTCCCTGCTTTTGATATGAGTGGCAGACTGGCTTTTGAGAAGAACCAACCACAGGTATTTAATATGTAATTTAATTTACATTGTGAGTGTGTTTTAGATTGTATCAGGTGGTGAGTGCAGCCTAGCTGTGTATTCCATCTCCCCATCTCTATGTCCCCCTTTCTGTTTTCTTTCTTCCTCTTTCTCCCTGTCCCTCTTTCTCTTTTCTGTGTGCAAGTGAGGCAAAACCAGGAGTGATGGCTCTGCATTTGATTTGGAGATTGGGAAGAGATGGATTGAGCGGCCGTACGCAGAACCAGCGAAGCAGAATCATATCAGTCTTCTCTGGCTCAGCTTGCGTCAGTGAGTCAGTCAGTCAGTCAGTCCCCCCTTCCTAATTTCACTCTCAACCTTGAGCTCCTCTCACTTCCTGACCAGGCTCTAAATGCTGGGTAGAATCTGGTCCCGTCACCCCTATGAAGAAGAAATATGTATATGCTGATGTCTGTTAAAATATGAGATCCAAAATAAAATGATTTTTTTTTTGCCATTTTATATTGTGAAATATTGAAATATATATTTTATAATTTATCTCACTCTGCAGTATGCTATATAATATAATCCATCCCGAATATTTGGACATATTATACAATTTTTATAGATTTCATTTCAGTGCATATCATAGACCTTAAGTCCAGTTCATTCTTCTGTCTTTGTACCACACGTGAGCCGGTTTTGTAACCAGTAAAGGGTTGAACTGTATCAGGGCACACTCAAAAAACTTGGTAAATGATCATATTTCTTTATATACATTCACCCACTGCATTTGTTTGAGGGGGTCCTGTGCTGGATTGTGTAGGGGTACCGTTCGCTGTCAGTGCTGGCATGTCCCCCATTTGCATCGGGCCGTCATTAACTCCTCTCAAAGTGCGGGTCCGGGGGAGACGGCCCTTTGTTAGGGGAACCCCCAGATGATGCCCGACCCGGTCGTCCATCACGCTGTCACCGCCGGTGCTCGGAGGGACAGGGGATATAGCGGCCCATGCATATTCAAGGCCCAGCCCCCTTAAGCAGGATAAAATGTGCCCCTGGTAAGGAAATGCAGTCCGCACCCCCATCGCACTTTTTCGCCCCGTATTGAAATTTGCTAATAAAGAACATAAAGATGGCCCATCATAATGCCTCCCAAGAGATCGAAAGGGTAATTAAAGGTCTTTCTCTTTATTTGAGCTGCAATCACTCATGGCCAGTGTGGACACGTTAATACATGCATTATGCCATGTCTGTTGGTAAACTCCGTTTAGAACATGCATGTGAGGAACGTGTGTATTTAAAAAAAAGTTTTTAACTCTTCATATTGAAATAGTTTTGGCCTAGAAAATAACAGTTCTCTCCTTCAATATTTATAGATTCATAGTTCATGAAATCCATACAGCACACACATTCTGTCATTATTTTGTGCTGTATAGATGGGGGCTTTTGTGGGTCATGGTGCATTACATAGGGTTGTCTTAACTTCCATCCAGGAGAACGTTTTAAAAACTTGGTTGTAATGATTTTGATAGTTGATCTGAGTTGTGGGTAATTTTTTCCATATATTGAAATGTGGCCTGCCTCATCCATTGTTTCAGCCTGTGACACAAACAGTTACATGTAAAGCCAATATGTGTAAGAGCCAGACACCAATATATAGCATGCCCGTAGTAGTAGCCCCCACACTTGAAATACACTTCCAGTTGTACTTTGTTTTTCTTATTTGAACAATTAACATATCAAGTGTATCTCAAGTGCATTCCAGAGACTTTGTTGAACCAAATATTCGCTTAAGTGTGCATCTCATATTCACATATTGGTATCCTGACAAGAAAAAACTTGTAGAGCCATAGAACTTGGAACAAACCCAGAGCTGCATGTCAATGATCACAAACCACAAATTAGCTTATTTGAATGAGGGCTGAGTGGTGACTATAGAATGTGCTAGTATACCACCAAACATGTTTGAATTGAAACTGAAGACGTCAGACACTGAAACAGGATAAATACCTTATGTTTAACTCTATCCGTGGCTATTCACATCATCTCTCTGCTTGCTTATTAAATTTGGGAATGCAATTGTATTGATCTCGCGTGTCCTTGTAAGTAGTTTCTGTATGAATCTATCCACCTGTGCCTGTTTCATAAATAAACGAAACGGCGAGAAAACCATGGCATTGTAGGTATGAGCGTGTGTCTTTACCCTGCTTTACCTTGTGCTGTAATAATGCTTTGAGGGTTGATTAAGCGTCAAATGGCGACACAGGCATTGTAATGAGCTCAATGAAGTGACTTTCACCCTAATTACAATGGCTTCCTTATTGTTTGTGGATGTGTAAGTGAGTTAGTGGCATGTTTGTGGGGGGGGTGGGGATGTAAGGGGTCCTTTGGGGGTTGTGACAGGGGGAATAAGAGGCATCTTGCCCCATGCTTTGTGCTGTAATCAGCCTGTCAGGCACCCATGTGTGCGTGTGTGTGTGTGTGTGTACGCACATGGCTGGCAGCAGTGGATGTTGGTCTGCCCCTGCTATTACCCCGACAGGGCTCCCATTGTAAAATGCACAATGCCACTGTCAAAGTGTGTTAGCATAAATGGGACAACCATATTCCCCCTGCGCCATTCCAACATTGTGCCCCAGCGTGCCGCTCGTGCCGAATAACTTTTTCCCATCATGCCCTGGGTCCAGCCTGGGTCCGATCATGACATGGGGAACGCATGTACACTGCTACTACACCACACACAGCATCCCGACATCAAACTTCGATATGTCCTAAATTAGTACTACCAAAATGGGAGAAGTCAGTCACTTTAGACAATTTTTTTCAACTAGAAATGACTGCACCCAAAATCCTCACAGTCAGTGGTTAATCCATGCATGTGTCATGCCTTAGTCTACTGCGTCGAAATATGTCAAATTAATAGAGGAGACTTCCGCACAGTTTGGGAGAGTCTAGCCCCATCCACTTTATGCTGTTAATGAGCAACCAGCCTATTCATTTTACCGATGCCAGACGTGCCTCTCAAGCAACAATAAAACAGCCAGGCCTTAGATCTCCGAAGTGAAATGGAAAAGATGTCATTACCGGCGTGTCATTTCCCGAGCAGAATTATGAGACAGAACGGCATGACTGCGGAGTAAGTGGTTCAATGTGGCGGACTCGAGAGGAAGCTGATAGCAGGTTTCAGCATTAACCAAGTTAGGGCCAGCGGGTGACGGACCCCGACCAGCCAGCCCCTTCATTTATTTGACTAATAAATAGAGTCGCTTGCCTTTTGCTGCTAATTGCCACATAACTCTATCAAGCTGGGATGCCGGGGTAGGTGGCGGGAGGCCTGGCTGCTTTTGAAGGGCTTTTGTTAAGCTGGCCCTCTGCAGTCTCCCCGAGGAGCTGAGGGCCAGCTGAGAAATGGCCCTCGGACGCAGGGGAATGAGACAGGGAGGAAGCACGGTTCCTAGCGAACCGGCCCTCTCATTTCTGCTTCGGGTCCAGCCCTCACGTTTGCACCTTTTATTTTTGTCTTCTTCTTCATGTTTGCCTCTCCTTTGGTCTCCCATCACGTCAGTGTTAGAGACTCACTGCCTCTATCTATTACCATAGACAAAACTGGTCACCTTAATGTAATGTATATATAATGTATACTGACACTGTCTTTCCTCATTTACTTATACGACTTAATTTTTGAGCGAAAGCCAATTGGGTGGTGGTTTATTCTTTTCTGTGGTGCTTTCAGTAAATCACGCATTAGTGCGCATAGAGGCTAAATGTGATCAAATCAGCAATTCACTCATAGAGTTTATCTCTTTATGGATGCTTTTTGCAGCCAAAGATGGGGTGATCATGGTTTAACCTGCCTGTGAATATAAAAAAGCCATAACACTAATCAAGCAACTTTTGGGAGTGGATAAATTATGTTCTTCTGGGTTGTTATAAAAGTGAAGTTCATTTATCTGGAGCTGTTTATTTGATTGTATTTTCTATTATGGACAGATTACAGTTAAAACTGGCGTGCATATATATCAAAACTTGACTGCTAGTGAAAATACATAGGTTTGGGATGAAACCGCTCCCTACCCCTAAACCACAGCCTCCATCCCCCTCAAAAAAAAAATCTAAATCACTCCAGTTGTCTGTAATATCTGTGCTTTAACTTGTAATTTTCTAGGGTCTGATTACCTGAGACATGGTTAACTAAGCGCAGCTCAAGCCCTTGCATTTTGGGCCGAAAATATTTCTGAAAATAAACGCAGAGGGACAGGAGTGCGATTCCCTGTCATTGAGCTGTGTGTTAATTATTCCCCTGGCCCTCCAGCTTCAATAAGGAAACACAAAAGAGTATAAAAGAACAATTTGGGCTACCCCAGCTGTGAATACCCAGCCTATCAGACAGACAATGGGAGAAGCGCCGCCACAGTAATTCAGCGTGTGATCGCAGACACGCCCCTCTCCCCTCGGTCTTTGTTTAAGCCGCCCGTTGGCGCATCACCCCTCGTGAGGCCAGATGGGTAAATCCATAATGCAGAAGTAAAATTAGGGAATCCACACCCCACCCCCTTTCCCCCAAAAACGCACCGCTCTCATAACGAGGGAGCCCCCTCACACCTAATTAAGAGCAGCTTTGCGAGCAGCGTGCGCGATGGGTTACTGGAGCCTGATGGGAAGGCTGCACCTGGGGAAACTACCTGTTACTCGCCCCAGTCTTCATCCCTCTGGGGGCGGGGGGCGGGCAGCTGTCTGTCCAGCACCAGGGGAGAGGGGGGGCCTGGCGCAGTGCAGGGTGGCATGTGCCCATGCTTGGTGGTGCACAGTGCCTGTGAACACTGTTGTTTTAACGTGTTCTGCGGACAGTCATTATCTCCCCGTGTGACCGTCCCTCACCAGACACACGCCTTCACCATTGTTACCTCAGTTAGCGAGATGCACCTCTCTCTCCCCTCTGTCCAGTTCTTGTTCTGTCTCTCTCCCTCTTTCTCTGCCTCTCCTTCTCTCTCTCTCTCTCTCTCTACCTCTTTCTCTGCGTCTCTTTCTCTCTCTCTCTCTCTCTCTCTTACTCTATTTCTCTTTCTCTCTCTCTCCCTGGCTTAATTTTTGAATATATTCTCACCTGTGTGTTCCCAGTGTTTACAGCTGTGCCAAAGCTGCAAATCATTTCTCTGTGAGGGAAACATTCAATTGGGATGCGTCACATCTCCAGGTAGAGTGAGAGGAAGAGTTTTGCATGCACCAAGAGTTTGTCAGACACCAGGAAGGGTTTTGTCTCAATTTTCCGATTGATGTCCATTTTGTTTCACTCTACAGTTTTCACCATTTCTGATTAGTATGGTCTAAATGCTGTCTGTGTACACTTCAGCCACCACAATCTCACGTTTGACTTCATGGTTAGAGCCGGTTTGGTCGTGACTGGGCCTCTCTGCGAGCCTCTTGTCTAGCAAATTTCTACCGAGAGACGACATGGACATTTCTATGACAACTGCTAGTCTGTCTCAAATTCTAACATTACAGGAACGGGGAAGGCTTCTGTTTGCTTTGGTAGAAACTTGCAGTTTGAAAACAACCAGCAAACCCAAGATAGAGTCACAGGTTTTTGTTCCTAATCTGTAATAAAGTTCAAATGACTATTTTTTGAACAGACTTCAAATGCTTTGGTAGCAGATGGATTTGCAGTGCATTCATCCAGCCATAATTTATGACTTCACAGATGACTGCTTAACAACACACATCACGGTGTGAGGGCACTCGCCAGAAAGGTCTCCTATCCCATTCTCTTAAAGTAGCGGAGATAACATATACTTCATCCTCCTTCCAATCAATAGCACACAGACCTTCTCACCCCACCGGTGCAGTGCTACCTCTTTATAGTGGTGATTGGAATGGACTCCAATCTACTCAAGCCTCAATGCATTGATTCTGAGAAAGCAAACTCTTCTTGTTAGTGAATCACATCTTTTCAAGTCAGACTTGTTAAAGCAGGGCTGCAGAGTTCAGGGCCAATCTGTTGTAGGAATCAAGAATAGTGTTTGTTCGGAGGAGACAAAACGGCCGATATGTGGTAGACCGAGTGAGACAGACATGGTCTGTGGATTTTTTAAATTAGTGCTAGGGTTTAAGGGGGTGTCGAAATGCATATTTAAACGAGTACTTTGCATTTTGCACAAATTAGCTTTTGTGGGCGCAAAAAAAAAGAATTAAAAAATGTTAGCACGGCAAAAAAAAATTCATGAAAATGCAAATGTCCATAGGGTACGAATGACGGGGGTGTGTTTTCCCTGGTTAATATCCAGCGGGTCGCAACTAATTGTCCCTTTGTTGTGCGATTACAGGGAGTTTGCTCTGGGTTTACTGAGACGCGGTGGCTGGCTAGAGAATGGGGTTTGTTTAACTTTTTGCCCTCCTGCGGCACTGCCTGGACCTTGGGTCCCACGAGAGCAGCCAATACTCGCAGTGAACCGTGGCGCTGTGGCCTTGTCTCCCCTCCATCCTCCCAGTCTGGGCATCACTCCCTCTCATGCCATTACCTTGTTTTGGTGAGAACTCACCATGTCAGCTTTTTGCTTAGTCTGCCATGTTTCACCACAGACAGGGGTGAGCATCGCGTTAGCCAAAATGATAAGGCATTTATTAGTCAACCCTCAACCCACATCTCATTCCACAACTTTCCTGACCTATGACTTTCCCAGGTTCCTTTGCGTATGGTCTGCTAATTACTTCTGGTAGTGGCATAAACACATTGACTGTCATGGTAAAAAAGATCTTGGATGGAAACATTCTTCTGAACATTACCAGGGATGTGAGGGGAAGACCTTGCCTCGTCCATCAAAAATAATAACTTGGGCGGACAACATGAAGAAGCAGTTGGCTGTAAGCTACAGTACATTTTCAATGATCATTTACTCTTCTTTTACCATCATACCATTACTTCATAATGTACACAGTACTCTAATTGAGTACATGTGATTCCTCATTGGACTCATATAACCCCTGTTCAATTAAATCGAAGCTGAACATTTTACGGCGTATGGTGCCTTACAAAACCACCCTGCTCTTGTCAGTCGGCTATGCACGGAAAGTTCCTTTCATTATGTTTAGTTGAAATGTTGTGACAACCACGCACAATACATGTTATTCCTTACCCCATTAGCATTTCTAATTTACATTCGCTGGAGGTTCCCCCTGTCACTGCTGTGCTGAGCTGCTTTTCACCTGGCGGGTTTTAAATGCAGGCCAAGTTAGTCAACTGCGCATTAACGTCTGTCGTCTCTAAAGCTGCTGGGAGGGAGGGAATTCTTTTGTCAATATTCTGTGATATGCATTCCTCAGTGAGGCATGTCAAGCATTTGTTCTTGCCCTCTCCAGCAATGCAGGTACAATGTATCACAGAGAGCACGGGTACAGTAAGTCTGTATTTCTAGATTGCATCACTATAACAAGGATTAATACAACATTGAGTTCATTATAACTTCTTCTGTTTGTTAAATCATCAAAAGTTTGAGCACTTCTCAAACATTAAAGTTTGTTCATTTAAATTAAATCAAACATTTCATTTAAATTAAATCAAACATTTCAAGTTTGAACATTTCCCTTTCAACAAAACTCTACAACGGCTTAGTCCAACACTATGTTGTTAGGATGATATTTGTTATGCTGTATATACATAAATTACAGTAGGGCACATTGTAACCGTGGCATTTTCTCAAAACTCTGCCAACTCTGGTCTCCTCCTTAATAACACATTTACTAACATTTACTGATGCAGGTGTTAAGTGTATTATTTGCATTATTCTTAAAATAATAACAGGATACTGTACATACATGTTTGTTAATATTTTAAGGGTATTATACATGCTATTATTCAGTTCTTCATGTTAAATTAGCATTTATATACTAGGTTTGTATATGTGCTTTCTCAAAGTATGGTAGCAAATGCTAGCTGTGGTGTTTGATTTCTAGCGATACTGTGGTGTTTGATTTCTCGTGGACTAGAGGCAGTAGGTGAATAAGTCAGAAGTGGTTTCCCAGGGTAAGAATACGGCAGGGGTTTTAGAATGGACCAGAACTGAACCATAGCACCCCGCCCTCAGGAGACCACAGACATTCTGCTTTGGGCTCTACCGTGGTCTCAGCTGAGCATGCGTGAGAAAAACGTCAATTATACCGCCCAGCATATGGGCGCTGTACCCGGACTGCAGCCTAATGACGAGGGGTGCCAAATGTTCGGCGGGCAGAGGTCAACGCCACTTTGCGCGGCTGCCAAAAGCACCCCAATTACAGGCGGCTCCTCCCGGCGACGCTGCCTGCTCCAGCTGCGGGGCCGGGCACGCTTCGCCACAGGGACGAGGGCTTGTGGGCTCGTGGGCACGGCACACCTGCAGCCCTGGCGCGCCGGGACTGGCTGTCCGCCTGTCCCTCTGCCTCCCCTACCAGCTGTGTTGGTGGGCGGGCCCAGGCCTTGTCACCTCCATGCTGCCCATCTCTCTTTCCTGTCCTGCGCTTGGGGGAATTCTCTGCTGCAGCCCAGCAGTACTGGGCTGGACCCATCCCTGCCTGCTCTAGTTTAGTTTTGGTTCTGGTTCTTGGAGAAAGGGCATTCTTCCCCCATCACAGCTGTGTTGTAAACATTTAGATTTTCTCTGAAACCCAACCGAACCTTACCCCAGCAGCCTCTAGTCTAGAGCATTCTTAGCTCAAGCTATTGGTTTAGAGGCTAATTTCAACATGTCTACACAGATTTAGTTGCTAATATTGCAGGGACATTCACTGACAGACAGAGCTGTGATTTCTCGTGAAGAGTTGGAAGGTTGAACCACCCCCCCCCCCCCCCCCCCCACCACCACCACCCTGATCGGCTCTGCTTCTTGGTAAGAAATAGAGATGAGGGTGTTACGCTCACGGAATTCACTAGATGCAAAATTCAATCCGATTGATGCCTGAAACAAAGTGTGTCTTCCTGTCCTTGGCAGCTTCATTACACAGACCAGGTAAAAATGCATCGGGTAGAAAAAAAAAAAAAAAGGGGACCATTTTCTCTCGGCTGTTCACAGAGTAAACTTTCGTCAATAGCCCACTGCTCTGTGTGCATTTCACTTAATTGAGTCGGGGGTAATGGTATTGCAGGGGTGCCAGGGGAGGGGACAGCGAACTTGGTGTTAATGAGAGTTCGACTGATCTGATTTTTCTCTGGGAGGTGAGGAGAAGTATTGGACTCCCGGACTGAAGCTCTGTATCGATTTTCCTACGTGCTCTCGCTGTAATGCGCCTGCAGAGAGGCCACGGAGAGTCCCCCGAGCGGTGAGGGAAACGAACAGGAGCGTTTCACCTTCCAGCGTTCCGTGGACAAGATCCGATAGATTGGACTATTTTGAAAAGATCCGACATTTCCCCTCTGTGAAATTTCCACCCTGTCGCATAGTGGGGAGCCGCCAAGACGTCGGACGGCTTCAATCTCAGCTCATTAGACGAGCTGGGAAGGGACAACATACTGGCCTCGCTCTTGTGCAGATGGCGAGGAAATAGAACAATAAAGAAGCGATCAACGTGCCCTGCCCCCTAAGTGTGCTGCATGCCTGCCTTTCTGTCTCTGGCATTAGGAGGGCCCGAGATTCAGCGCTCTTGTCTTGATGGGTTCGTTCAGGTCCTGGCGCGGGCGAGGCAGTGGCCCTTGAGTCGCTCTCCAACGCTCATCGCCCCGCACTTCCCGGGCCGTGCGAATGGGGGCAGCAGTCAGGCTGCATTCTAAACACCCATTAACTCCCTGCCTTCTGTCCGCCGGGCCGCTCAGGGCCCGGCCGCGCTGTGAAACTTTGAGGCGGCTGGAGACGGCCTAGGCGGCAGCGGCAGAGGCGGCGACAGCTTTGTCTGTTCCGGTCAATGGTCTCCGGCGTCGGCGACAGATGCCGTGACAAAGGCACAGAAGGTCTGCGTCTTTTCTGAAGGGTAGCGCGCTGCCCCTCACCGGGGATGAGCGCAACCCCCCTCCCCGCCCGAAATGAGCCCCCTGTGAAATGTGTCCCCTCGGCGCAGGTACTGCGCGCCCGCCCTGAGTCACTGCATCCTCATTGTCATCTCCAGTTCTGCAGAGCGAAGGGGTGGCCTTTTCACCATTTGTGAAAAATGGAATTCATTATGAACTCAATGGATACCATACAAAGACGATCTTATGAATATGATGATCTCATGTGCAGTGTCAGTGAGACAGGGGGGAGTTGGGAACTGGCTACATCATGTGCCGTATGACATCATCATCACATTTGTTTCCCCCACAGTATTTAATTGTGTCTACAACATCTATAACACTGTCTATAAATAGGCTACTTTACGGCATCGGCATCATAGATAATTGTGACAATCATAAAGTCGTCTGTTTGGTTCTGCTTGCTCTTGCTAGAATGTGCACCGTTCAAGGCTCATCCGCGCTCCCCTCAGATGATGTCGAATCGGCGACCTTCGTGATATGCCAGCATCGGAAGGTGCTCATTTTCCCTCTCCAAGAAAATGAGGTCTGAGATTGCGAAGAGGCTCATCTCGGGAAGCCAGGGCCGCCGAGATGGCGCGCGACGGCATCAAGAGGGACACAATCGGCTGCGGAGAGTTTGAGCCGAGGCTGAAGAGTCGCATTCCCCTCGCGTAATTACACGTCTGAGCGCGCGAGGAGAGGGAAAGGCGAACGGGTGTTTCTTCGAAGTCGTCTCTCTTACCTTCGGGGATAATAAATGCATTGCTTTCCACCTCACAGCCTCTTTGGAAGATGCTTGCCATCTCCATGGCCCTGCATAAGAGAGTGAGATCCTAATACGAGGGGGCGAGGCACCTAAATGCCTATCGATCCGGCACGAAGGAGACCGTACCATCCACGCGTACGCTGTTAGTGCAGCCCCACGTCAAATTTACTGGCCCAGCTGTCTCATGAATGCAAGGCCCCACAAATGAAGCGGGGCACAAAAACTTCCCCCCCGGAGCGCGAGGCGAGAGGTCGTCACGCCGACTTCACGGGCGGTAACGGCTCCCATTGTTCCGGGCAGTGGCGAGACGTCCCAGGACACCTTGCGCTAATAGCTGTCACGCTGCGCCCGTCGGATTGGGGTTCTGAAAACACGTGATTGCTCGAACCCCCACACCACACCACACGTACACACTCACACACACACACATATACACACAGCACCTTCCACACAACCTATTCTCACATGTTGAAACGTACAGTCAGAATGACATCACTGACTGAAGTTTGCAAGGGCTGTTTCTAGGAGTATCATTTGGAGGTGGAGGGGGAGAGTTACCATTTTTTACCACCAGGTTAAAAATCCCAACCCCCTCATACCATCAAAAATAACATTATTAATTGTCCATTAAAAATGCAAGCTCTATTCTGTTGGGAGAGAAAACAAGCCAACCCTCCTTTGTCAGCAGGTTTATTTACAGCCCAACAGTAGCCATACTCCTGAATAAGCTAAATTTGTGTTGTTTTGATTTTATCCTCATATTTGAAAATAAAAACAAAACAAAAAACAGACATGCAGCATCAAAGTAAGTGTAAAATTATGTATTGTACCTGTATGCAGAAACAGTACAAAGTCACTGAAAGTTTGGTTTCTTTTCCCCCCACAGTTGGTTCTTCAAAGCAGTGATGGATGAATAACATTGAGTTTTCTGAAGTTCAATGTTATTTTGAAGAAATGTTTTGAAGAAAAGTTAGCTGGCATCTGTTCTTACCTTTAATCTATCACTGTGCTTTCATGGAAACCTGACTTTTGTCATTGACCTGCAGGTTTCAACTATAGACCCATTTCCTGTTTTGTATAGCAGTCTGGAGGACACAGATGCCAAAACGACATCAAACAGTATTTTTAAGACTTAAAATGGCAACTATTAAAGTTGATGGAGCGACTACAAGAAAAATTCCAGATATCTTGTTTCAGTTGTTGTTTGAAAACTGATCAATTATATACTCATAAATATTTCATCCAGAAGCTGCTGAATGAATGATTATGTTAAAGCACAATCCGCAGTTATCAGGGTCTAAAGAGGGCTGGCACATGAGACAACCTATTGGAAGGTAACATCAGAACCTGAGACTGGCTGATGACAACAGTTTGTGCCATTTTAGTTTTAGTTTATGTTGGTGCACATGCATGTGCAAGCGTGCGTGCGCGTGTGTGTCCACGTGTGTGCATGTGACAGTGTATTTCCTCTCTCCTGCGTGCCTCCAGGGATGATTATTAATCCAATAATTAAACATTTATTGCCGACAGCACCTGCTCTCTCTCTCTACTGAGATCCCCTGGGAGCCCATCACACGATTCCGGGAAGCTTGAGGATAGGGAGAGAGAAGGGAGGGAGGCAGCAAGAGAGAGAGAGAGAGAGAGAAAGGGAGACAGAGTGAGGAGGGAGGGAGGGAAGGGGAGGGGAGGGGGGGATAGTTGCGAGGGAGGGGGAAAAAGAGCAGCGATTCCAAAGGGTCATCAGATAGCTGGATTCTTTCACACCAGCGAGGTGTTTTTTGTGTGGACGGCGTGTGAAGTTATGTGAGCCCGGGACAATAGGAGGAGAAGGAAAGGGAATCGTACGCGTTCCAGGGGAGAGAAGGAAAGAAGAACACAAGACAGGATCCCCCCCTCCCCTCCTCCCACCCCCCCACCCCCACCTCCCGGATGAGACAGCCCGTGGAGCTTGGCCGTTAACGAAAGGGAAAAGAAAAAGTTTCTGTTGCATTTTGCCTCTTATCCCTGGACTTTGTTGCGGTTTCCAATCTTTTATTTAAGACAAGAAAGAAACAGGACAGAAAGACTCTGCTGAATTACTTGTGAATCCAGCTGCGGATTAGACGATCAGAATCAACTGCAAGTGGACAGCCATACACATATTTGAGAGAGAGCGAGACAGACAGAGAGAGAGAGAGAGAGAGAGAGGACGGAGAGAGAGACAGTAGGGCTGCCGAGTCTGCGCATCCTGGGGCGAGATGTTGCGCTACCTGATCAAAACTCTGCTCCAGATGAACCTCTTCGCTGACTCCATGCTTCCAGATGCTTCCAACGGCACAGACCTGCTCTTCAACCTCAGCTCCCTCCCCTCCTTCAACGCCTCCTTCCTGGACCTGGGCAACTTCACCAGCTTCAACGGTCAGTGGGCTCTGTGTCCGTGCTCGTGTCTATGTCTGTGTCGGTGTCTGTGTCAGGTTCTGCCCAGCGTTCAGTCATCAAAGTCCTGCCAGCAAGGTCAGTTACAAATGCTTCTGGTAAGAATTACACCGTTTCAGACATTTACAAAAAAATATGCATGTCTATTTAAACCTCGCAAACCCTTGCAAGTTATCTCTTCAGTGGGGTACGGATACTCAAATGTGAGAGCTAATTTATACAAGGTTTTCACACATTTATTCTGGTGTTTCTATTCTGCGGCGTGTTCTATTTACCACCGTTTTCCAATAATGTTCTCAACCGCATTTTCCTGGCATCAGGGGAAAAAACGTTTCAGTGTTTCCCCTTAATTGGCTCTAGGTTTTCAGATTTCAGATTTTTTGATTTGTTTCCGTAAAACATTTTGTTCAGCACTTTGGACAGTTGTAAAAATGCACCATAACACATATGGTTTGATTGATCGATCGATCGAATATCATCGTTAAACGGTGCCTTCCTTCATGTAGTGATTTTCCTTTTGCACTTTTGGTGTGTTGAGTTGCTCAGTCAAGAAATTGATTCGCGTAAAATTCACAGAGTGACTGTTCTCAGGAGGGGGTCCCTCCAACTCGATCAAAGAGTGCCACTCAAACATAATTTACATAATTTAAATAATACCATTACTACTACTACTACTACTAATAATAATAATAACAGTCTGTTCCAATAAAAACATTCAAACAGCTTGCAAAGAGGCCAGGAAAAAAAACTAAAATTAGGTATAAATGTTCACTTTTTCAAAATCCTATCAATATTTCAACTTTAAATAAACGCAATGTGTTTGCAGGGGGAGATACAGTATATATTAAAAAACTGTATCTAAAACAATAACTTTTACACATTCTGTGGCGATAACCTTATTTGTATGTATTAGAGACAAAGGATTGTACTCTAAGATAAACTCATTGCAATGTGAAAAAATTGCTTTGACATAATCTGGAGTGGCACTAGTAAATGAATCTACTAGGTGGCAAGGTGATGACATTCTGTGATCTATTTATGTCTGTTTTGTCCGTGTTTGTGATTTGTCAATTTTGAGGTAACATGTGAAAAGCTTTCCTGGCCAACAAATCAATAAATTACTGTAATATGTAAACTGCTGTGATGTTTGGAAGCTTGCCTGAGGCTGGGGAAAGTATTCTTAAGGTTAGGGGTGTCCACACTTGTGCCCACATAATTGTTTGAGTACATGTACCTTGTACTATAATATGTCAAGGCTTACTTACTAGTGTACAAATAAGTATGTTTGCACTGCAGTATCCTGTGGCTGCTATGTTTGTATGTGTGTGTGTGTGTGTGTGTGTGTGTGTATGTGGAAGCCTGGTGTATGTGTGTGTGTGTGTATGTGTGCTTGTAATAGACTGTGTGTGCCCATGCTTGTGAGTGGCTGGTGTGTTTGTGTGTTGTGTTTATGCATGTCTGTTTCTAAGTGTGTGTGTGTGTGCTTCTGAGTGCTTATGTGAGTGTGTGTGTATGTGTGCGTGTGTGCTTCTGAGTGCTCGTGTGAGAGTGAGTGTGTGTGTGCTTCTGAGTGCTTGTGTGAGAGAGTGTGTGTGTGTGTGTGTGTGTGTATGTGGAAGCCTGGTGTATGTGTGTGTGTGTGTATGTGTGCTTGTAATAGACTGTGTGTGCCCATGCTTGTGAGTGGCTGGTGTGTTTGTGTGTTGTGTTTGTGCATGTGTGTTTCTAAGTGTGTGTGTGTGTGCTTCTAAGTGCTTATGTGAGTGTGTGTGTATGTGTGTGCGTGTGTGCGTGCTTCTGAGTGCTCGTGTGAGAGTGTGTGTGTGTGTGTGCTTCTGAGTGCTCGTATAAGTGTGTGTGTGTGTGTGTGTGTGTGTGTGTGTGTGTGTTTGTGTGCTTCTGAGTGCTCATGTGCTCATGTGTGTGTGTGTTTGTGTACCACCAGGCAGTTTGACAGTGTCTATAATGGGAGGACCATGCTGTTCTCTCTTCCTCACGCTGGGTAATGATGACAGCACAGGGGTGGGGAGGGGTGTAATTGGAGGGAGGTTAGTTTACCTTGATACCATTTTAATGAGCTTTCACTCTTTCTGTATGTCATGGAGCTCAAAGCAATGCTTCACGTTCTCAAAGAAGAGGTGTACATATTGAGACATTCAAGGGGTTTGTGATCTCTTCAGTGATTGGCCCTCTGCTCTTTCTATTTTTTTATTTCCCTAAAAGCATAATTCAACATTGCTAAATTTGAGAGGGTGTTGTACAATTTATTTTGATGCTTATTTTTGTCCGTTTGGCACCTTTTCATTGTATTTACAGTGCAAGCTGCTGATATGATTATTGAAGAACACAATGCCTTCCCTTCTTCCTACCTCTCTGTCCTTTATTCTGTCTTTCCTTATTATTTCTATCTCTTGTTTTCTTTTCTTCTCTCTCTGGCATGATAAATCTCATTATTTAACGCCGGGCCGACAGACTCCTTTAAAGCTAATTCACAGCTTGTCGTAGCCGATTTATGGAGTCGCACAGTCAGGGAGAAAAGTTGGATGGCAACGGTGGTGGATGGGGGTGAGGATTTCTTTCAAAGGACAGCATGTGGGAGGTTAATTTGCTTTTGAAATGCGGAACAGATAAGAAGCTTATCTCAGCAGTAGGAGGGTATTGATAATGCTGATACTGAAGCTCTGGGTGAGCTCTTTCCATTTCTCATCGTGGGCCAGTGACAGAGCGCCAAGGGTGGGGGAGAAAAAAAGAATCGCACCCCGCACACGTACGCACAAGACCTACCCGACCGCGCAATGCGAATAAGGAGCGCTCACGTTTATTGATGAGGCTGTCGAGGCGGATTGTTATGATCCTCTACTCACCTTACCTCAGGAATGTTGTCAGATTTGTCACATTCATCACATCATGTGCATAATTATGTCTATAATCGCGAGTAATATTATTACTATTCTTTTTTTAATTCAGTTTTGAATTAAGACAGAGGGGTTATTGATCGTTGCGGGTCAGATCATTTTGTTCCGACTGTAAACTGAAGAGGGAGAATACCGGAGAGGACAGATTGTCCGTAGGCTGGCAGTTGTGTGTTGTCAGGAAATCTTTACGGGGGTTTTAATAGACAGTACGGCTCTCGGAGGTGAGAGACCCAGGAATCACCCTGGGTGCTGCTATTATTTAGAGAGACGTCGTTCTTTGTCTGCTCCGAGCGATTTGGAGGACGAGGCAGCTGAGCATGGTCCAAAGAAGTGGGGATGCCAGGCTCGATACTTCTGAGATAAGTGACTGGCCAGTGGGTCCCCCTGGAACTAAACCAACCTGGTGTGTGTGTGTGTGTGTGTGTGTGTGTTTGGGGGCAAGGGGTGGGGGGAGAAATCCATGAAACCCAATAACTAATCCAGAAAGTAGAAGTGAAACTCATGCTGACAGAGGGAATACAGGGCCTCTGGGAGTCCTGCAGGTTACCAGTCTCCTTTTGTTTAAGGTCCTATGCAGGGGAAATGCAGATCCAGTTATAATGGAGAGTTGCAAGGTCCAGCTTCTCGTCACAAGCCGATTACATATTTCAGTCATTCACTCTCACTAGGGTTTTTCTTTTATGCTTCAGTAACATTTTTCACCCTTGTATAATTGGTGTCGAGTGGCATTGTCACGATACCATCAAGCAGACCATTGTTGGCTTCAATAATTGTCTCCAAGTGCTGTCCACAGCAAGCGCAAGGTCTGTCCTTCGTCTAGTTCTGCTGAGTTACATATCCTCTTCAAGAGCAAGAAGAGGATATGTAAAGCCAATCACAGCCCCCCAAAACAAACTCTTAGACACTTAGATAACAGTAACAGCCTAAGTCTATAAGTGACTACAGACCACCAGCCAGGTCATACAGTACATAACAAAGTCAAATGAAATAGACCAATTAGACTGCCTTGTGCTTATGACTTTTACATTTTATTTATAATTCAAATAAGTTCAAAAATGCAATGCTTCTAAGGAAAGGGGCCATAACAGTTCAAATTAATCAAGTCTGTGATATTTCCTGTAACCAGATGGATGGTCCTCACAATGGACTTTGATAAATGCTTGGCATGTCCAACCAAATACTTTCCCTGGGCTTTATGTGTTTTTTCACAGAGTTGTATGTGCCCTTTGAAAACCAGCAATGTATTCCAGACACAGAGACAAAGGTACACACACAATGCAGTTTATTTAAGAGATCAGTGGAATTAGGGCTGTTTGAAACTATGGGGATACTGTGTGTGTGTGTGTGTGTGTGTGTCTGCCCGGATACTATCAACAATACTAAAAATCCCAATTGCTTTTTAACTATGGGTTGACTAATGGGTGAAGCTATCATGTGTTGTCCATGACTAACTGATTTGGACCAATCATAGTGCCAAGTGGCCAATCAAGTTTTTTTCATAATAGACAGCTCCGCCCATTATGGGTTTCATGTAGCCTCCCTCTCTCATCATTACTGCTTAGTGCTCTGTGTGCACTTGTATGTTGGTTCTTTTGTGTGTGCACCTACACGCAATGTTCAGGCTTGGGTATGCATGGTACAGCAAGGCATGACAGTTGGTTTGTAATGATGGGCATTGGGAGCTCCTGTGTCCGTTTTTGGGCTCATTATTTGAGCTCATGCTCAGCTGTTAACCAGGAGGAGGGGGTCTGAGGTGGGGGTTGGATTTGGGAGACCATTTTTTAAATCCCGGCACTGTGCGGGTCTAATCCCTTGTTCTCTCTAATTGGCAGTGTTGTTGTCAGCGGCAGCATGTCTATTGTGTGGCGCACGTGCCAAGGGTCTAATCCCTCTGTGCTAATGTGGCTATTTGTCTCCTCATCGAGGTCAAGTGGGTTCCCTGCGCTCTGTATTAAGGTTTTCCCTATGTGTCGTACACCATTCTGTTGGCTCGTTTCCTTTCTTTTTTTGTTACGTTCCACATTTTTAATGTCAAATATAATACTCCTTCCACTTCTAGAAGTTCTTCTAATGTGCAGATGCATTTTGCGCTCTCCCAGTAGTCCTGTTTGTAGCGGGGCTTCCAGCTGTTACTGATGTCAGCGTTAATTAGTGTTGAGAATCAGCCGTTTTGTTTTATTTTACAATTCAATGTAATTTGATCAACTCTCCAACCTTGCATTTCGGTGTGGATGATAAAATCTTGTCAGTGCACCACCAGCATGCTTGTCTCAGTTTCAGGCAGCGAGACACTTTCACATTCTTCGCAGGTCCCGGAAACATGTACGCTTCAGAGCAGACTTGTGCACATCTGCCATCGCGTTCCGAAGTGTCTGACAGATCATTTGAGGATGTGCTGTCATTCAGACAGTGAGTGAGCGCCCTGTACTGTCACCACCTCTCCTGCATCCAGTTCTGCTGCCGTGGTGAGGGGAAAAATCGGAGCACCTTTTTCGACCCCTTCTGCATCGTGAAAATTCCCTGTCCTCCAGGACACGCGGAGTTCTCATTTATTCACTCAAAATGGGCAGTCGGGAATGAATTATTAATGGCACAGCGGAGAGTCGTTTCCAAAAACAATACATGTTTATTCATACAGCGCTGAGCAACCAGGGGCTGCCAGGAAAAGCCCTATACCCCAATACTGGAGCCGCTGGAAAACCTGGGAAAAATGTGGACATTTCCTCTCTCTCTCCCTTTTAAAAACACAAACACACATACACACACACACACACATGCACACACACACACACACACTTTCACAAGCGGCGCCAGCTAAACGTACAGCGCCATCATTAAAACTGACCTTTTCCAGTATTCCGCTGCCAGCTCTTTTGCTTGGTGAGACTTTGTAGTGCGTTAGAAAGGGAATGGCTGATTAATAGCCGGAGCCTGGCGGCTGCAGCGTGCTGTGAGCGGCAAGGCGCTCTCCAGTCCCAGCACAATGCAGAGGCTGTTTGTGCCTCTGCCACCTGCATGCGACTCACCCCCCATGAAGCCAGGCAACGCGCTGTCACGTCACGTCTCTGTCTCACTCCCTCCACTTCTTTCTTCTTCCCTGCACTCATGCAGTGGCATCACCTCACACCCCACGATGCCCCAAAACGACATGGCCCAGGTGACGGCGTGGCTCAATGATTAGGTGACTTGGCTTGACCAGAAGGTTGCGGGTTTGGATCCTAAGTGAGGCAGAACCCCTGTACCAGCTGCATGAATGGACAACATGAAAAAAGTACA
The DNA here is from genome assembly GCA_029706075.1 of Aldrovandia affinis. Classification (NCBI taxonomy): domain Eukaryota; kingdom Metazoa; phylum Chordata; class Actinopteri; order Notacanthiformes; family Halosauridae; genus Aldrovandia; species Aldrovandia affinis. The sequence goes on from JAINUG010000086.1 coordinate 1,565,204, forward strand.
GCTGTGCAATTGCAAAGCACAATAATAATGAAAATATTAGTTTCTCTGCTCTGGCTGAATGGTATATAGTTTGTTTGGCCATGTGGCATTGCATAGCACGAAAGACTTGCATTAAGGCGGTAAGGTGTGTAATACTGTTCCACATTATTTGTTTTCTTTTCGGGGGGGTGGGAGGGTTTCACAAACTGCACAAAATCATCGTTAAACAAGGTGGGAAAGGAAACACGGCTCTGTTTTTTCCTCAATCTTCTCTTCCTCGTAAGGTCTCCTCCCTGTCACTCTTTATCTCCAAAATTCTCAGTAAAGTCGATCTCCATCGGCCACCGGGCTACGAATAACGTTTCCTAAAAGATATCTGTCATGTAGCGGCAAATTACTGTCATTTACATTCCTCAGTGTTCAGGGGCATGCCTTCCCCACTTAATCAGACAGATTGTCTCATTCCTGCGTTCCCAAAGATCCGTCCAGCGTTCACTGGCTAATCCTGGGTTTTAATATCCCTCTCTCCGTGATGATATGCAGAATTATGTACATAACAAAATGTGTATGGAAATCAGTATCAATCTGGATCTGTATGTATGACCGTGACTGTCACAAAGGTGAATTTGAGCAGGTGCTGGAACTAGCAGTGTGGCATTGAATTCATATGCAAATGCAAGGCTTTTTCTTTTTTGGTATTCCCCCAATATCTTCAATTTCAATTCAAGTGGGTTTATCATAACATAACATTGATGGAAAGATATAATTATTAATCTCAAATTGTGGCATCTGTACATCACTCCATGGCAACCATGGTTATTTTCACTCAATACATGTGCAATCCGGGCGCCGTACAGGAAAGACGCAGACAGGGTTTTCAGATGTCTTGTGTTGTGCTATTTGTTATTACATTGAATAGTGGAATAATCATTTTTATATTAAATATTTCTGTTGGGTGGAACGGAACAAATTTACTGGATTGTTGCTGTGTCCTTCATGCAACATAAAATTAGGTGTGTGTGTGCGTTTATGAGAGCATGTAAGAGAGTGTGTGTGTGTGAGAGATAAGGAGAAAGTATGAGTTTGTGTGTATGTGAGAGAGAAAGAAAGAAAGAGAGAGAAATCTCTTTGGGTGTGACTGTTTTCTCTGACTGGGCAAACTTGTACTGTACAGAGAGAGAATAAAATAAATCAAGAGTCTGTGTGTGTGTGTATATATATGTTTGTGTGTGTGTGTGTGTGTGAGAGTGTGTGTGTGTGTGCTAATGAGAGCATGAAGGGGGTGTGTGTCTGTGTGAGCAAGTATGTTAGAGATAGTGAGGGAGAAAGTGTGTGTGTGTGTGTGAGGATTTGTGTATGTGTTTATTTGAGAGAGGGAGAGAGTGAGAGAAATCTCTGTAGGTGTGACTGTTTGCTCTTAGTGGGCAGATGTGTACTGTATAGAATCACTGGTGCGTCAGTATGATGTGTGTGTCCTCCACGTCTGGACTTGATGTCTTATGTTACACCCTTCCATTTGTTTGACAATCTGCCAATCACATCGACATTCGGAGGGGGAACAGGGAGGGAGAATCTCAGTCTTTGTCTCTCAGTACAGTGCATGCCCCTGCATGTGCTCATTAACATCATCACTACATTTATGACTAATTCCATCACGTGAGGGTTGAAAATGCAAGCCAAGGCCATGAATTTTTTTATACCTAAGCCTGAAGTTAGCATCGATTCGTTTGTGTCCATGCGCGATAACACGTAACCCCGCACGTGGCGTAGAACAATCGTTGTTGAACGTGACGTTAACATATACCGTTTTTGGCTCGTGGGAATTGTTTTAATTAACTCGATTCCGATATATGTGTTCATGGTCCAAACTTCCCACGTAACTCCCAGTGTTATTTTCCTGCCACGGGTCTCACCAGGGAAATCCCGTAATGAGCGTGAAGTCAATGAAAGCCAGGGGTTAAGTGCGCTGATGAGAGAGGGGTCAGGAAGCGGGGCGCTGACCCCTGGCCCCTTCCTCATCACTGGCTTGGGGAGAGGAGTTCATTTGTTTCTTGTTGACCGACACGCGTCAGTGAACGGGCGGCCCGCGGTGCGAGGGTGTAGAGTGCCCTCGCTCTCGGTTCTATTGTTTGGTGCATCTGCTCCCAGCATTGTCATTTTAATCAGTGCCATTCCAAACTAGGGCTGAGGCTCCTAGTACACCCTGTTATAGACACACACACACACACATGCACGTATGCATACATGCACAGACACACACACACACATGCATACATGCACAGACACACACGCACGTACATGCATACATGCACAAACATATGCATACACACACACATGCATACATGCACAGACACAGGAATGCATACACACACACACACACATGCACATGCACAGACACATGCACACACACACATGCACACATGCATAGACACATGCATGCATGCACAGACACATGCACACACACACACACACACACACACACACACACACACGCATACATACACACACACACGCACACATACACACACCCATAGGCATACACACTCACATACACACATACTGTACATGTTCAAATACCACGCTAAGACAACACATACTCTCTCTCTCTCTGTTGGTGTCCCTCTCTCAATCTTTCTCTCCATCTCTCTCTCCATGGGCATTCAAATGAATTTTGCTTGGCACCATTTTTTTATTCTGTGGCAGTAGACATCTTACTAGTTTTGCCAGAACATTATCTATGTCCTAGTCAGTCCATGCATATTTATGTGCACAGTGCTGCACACATGCCTAACAAACCAACTGCTCCGTTCATGGCCCTCAGCTGATTTGGAAAGATTGCTTTCTTTGTTCTCACGACTGAAGATCATCTTTGTTGATTATTACAGCCAAATCTTCTTAAATTACAATATAAATGTATATGCGTGCGCGTGTGTCTACTTTCCTACCATTACAATTACAATGTGAGCTGCTTCCCAAATATCTGCGTGTCCATCTGTGCATTCAATCAAACATGCTTCATGCTTCAAGTTAAATCTCCATACTTTGAAGATCATCTTATTTGTATTGTATGTATAGCAATGAGGCACAAAGCTCTGGAACTGTTATTTAATATTTATGTGTGATTCTCCAGGATTGCGGATGGCTCTGGAGAAATAGGCCAGTGACACCGTTCATGCGCTTCCTTGATTTATTTAGATTTATTTGGAAGCGATATGTTATTGCTGTTCCGACGGCGGTGTGACGGTCACGGAGACGCGGCTGCATGTGGGTATTGATTCATTGAGGCCGCGCTATTAATGGTTTGCGGATGGGTTGGCATTGAGTGGTAGAGTGTGAGGAGGGGGGGCGGGAGGTAGTGTGAACGTGATGAATCACTTTTGCCCTGCGTGCAGTTGGGGCCCCCGTCGAGGAGAATCGCGTGGCCAATCAATACACTTTTCACAGTTAAAACACTAATTAAGTCATTACAGGCCAGTGCTGTCAGTCTCTGCAGCTGAGTGGCCCCCCCTTCGGGGGAAGTGAGAAGGGGGCAGGAAATCACTCCACAAGAGCCAGCAAAACAGCGCCTTTCGATGCTTACCCCCCCCTCCCCTTTCTTCCACACTAATGAGGAAAGCGATAACCATGCTCCGCCATGCAGAGAAACATACGCTGTAATAATAATCTCAATCATAATCACACTCATAATTGCAGCGGCGTGGAACAGCAACAACCGCAAACACCGATCGTGGGACGACTCATTATCAAACCCTCAGCTGTGTATTGAAGGATGCGATCCAAACACCTGATGTCCCTACGCAGATTGCGTATTTAATTCAAGAAATTACTGCATGCTATTTGACTTCCAATTCGTCTTGTTGTTTCCAGCTGATGGAGAGGATAAAAATCTGATCTGGCATTGGGCCTTAGGAATCAATTTATATGATTATATTAGGTTAGGGTGGCTTGGTTGAGTGGATACTAAACAGCCTTTTAATTCTCTTCTGTCGACAGCCTGCCACCAAACAGGAGCCAGTGTGAAAGGGCAACATTGCTTGCACCGCAAACACTTGTTTTGGCGGTACGAAGACCTTGCTTTACATTTCATGGAGGCTGCGGCCTCTGAGTGAGGGTGTGAAGGGTGCAAGCTCCAGACTTCAGACTCTCGTTTCTGTAACACTTTGCATCGTTTTCAAATCGATGCCGTTTTCATTCCCAGCAGGACCTTCGAAAACAGCTCTGAAAGGGTTGTGCTGCGGCTGAGTTTCAAACCTTGCCTCCAGGGGAAAAGGTTTTGATCTTTGAAGTGCGCAGGGTAGGCTGTGGAAAGAGTCCCTGCTCCTAATTTCCTAGTTTCTGTGATGTAAGGAACTTGAGTTCCTAACTTGAGTGGACATTCTGACTGACAGCTGGGCCATTAGCATTTTACCAGGGAACTGTGGCCCAGAAGAATATTTTCAAGTAAGATTAACATGGATGCCAACTGTTAAAATGCCACAGAAAGATAGTTAGCTACAAAATTCAGTAATGTACACATTTAAATAACGAAAAAAAATGCTACGTGAAATGAATTAAGTTCTGGAGCATGAAAAACATTTTTTAACAGGGTGGATGTGGTTGTCTCTTATGGGAAGCCAATGTTGCTTTGTAGTGTTCCCAGCAGATATATCAATGCTTGCTGCCCCTAGCAGTCTTTGACTGGCATGACAATTCACCAAATGCACAGCATACCTTATGAGATAGCACCCAATCTGACTGTAATCACACCACTCTATGTTGTGATAAAATTGAGTCCCTGTATTGAACATAAAAAGTAAACAAAGGACGATTCCACAAAATGATTACCTAAATGCAGACACTTTTGAGGAGTTTTTATTTAGCTGTGTGACAATTGACCATCCATGAGCACACTACATCTATGGTATAACTTGAACATTACTAAATCATACAGTATCACGACAGTTGTGGGCGTGATTGTGATTGGTGGCACAGGCAGGGGGCGTGGAGACCCCGCAGAACTGTGCATACTGTGCCCAGGAAGACTTGGGCCAAGGAAATAGCCGCAACGCTACAATGCGACTCTTTTACGGTCACAGATACCGACACATTAATGACCAATTCAGTAAGACAGGTTCTAATTACGCAATCAAATAAATGAAGAGAGACATCCATAAAAAGGGTCCGAAACAATATGGCACCCTTACGCGTTCAGATCACAATGCGCCAATAAATCTATATGGAGCACAAGTTGCGAGGGATCCACGAGAAAAAGAAAACGTATATTTACAGATCAGGAAACAGAGGTAATGCTCAACGAGGTAAAGTCACAAAAAGTGAATTCATTAGGCATAACAAAACGAACAGTAGCCTAAATGACGTAAAGAAAATTTCAAAAAGAAAAAATATCCTACAACATAGTGCGGGCAAAATACACAGGTCGGGGAAAGAATATTAGAAACTATACAAGAACAGATGGAATAATTCCTGCAAAATGAGCATGTTGTGGGAAGAAATACATGGCTGAAGTTGGGAGGAGGTCACAGAGCGTCTGAAGGTAAATGTGCATTCAAGATTCATTCTATACCCTACTGACAAGATACGCAGAATAAGACAACTATATGAAACAGCTACTGACTGCTAGCTGAAATTTTCCATTAAACTTTCCATAATGCTGGGTGGCAGTGAAAGCAAACTTACAAGAATGCAATTTACAATAAGTGTTGCCACAACAGTTTTACCGCTTGCTGTTGCATTGAGCATCACACAATATAAACAGGAAGTCACTATCTCTGAATTAAGGAAAAGGTTTGTGCCGTTTAACAGATTCTGTCCGTAGTTCTTTTCAAAGTTGTCCTTCCCCGCGCCTCAGGATATGGAGAACTGGGGAAGGCTTGGTTCCACGGACCTCTTTATTCCCCTCTAACAACAACAACCCGCTCACGACTGGCTATTGACAGAGCAATATAAAGAGCTACCTGCTCTTGCAGGGAAAGGGTAAGGACGCTCCCAGACGATGCTGCTCAGGTGGAAGTGAAGTGGAAGCGGAAGCGATTCATCGTGCTACCAAACAGGGGAAAGGGGAGGCCTGGTGGATATTGCCCCAAAGGGGAATACTTCTAAGTAACTCAGGCTGTCGTCCCAATCTGTTTCATTCTGTTCAAAGCATTTCCGAAAGTTCACTGACTAAATCCTTAATTCCGCTTTGTGAATTACCCCACCCGGTCGGGCTGGTCTGGAGTAAGTTCCTCGTGTCCATGCTGAGAGCCAACTAATCAATGAAATGACTGCAGCGCCGCCACCTGCCACCTGCTAATATGGGCGCAAGTAGGGATCTATTTGAAAAAGAAATACATTTTCTAAAGCCGAAAGCTGCCCACCTCAATTTTGTAATTCATATTCATTTATGGGCTACGGTAAACTTGAAACGTTATATAGGCCTACTATGTGTCAATCTAGCAATTTACCAATACTGATACAAATACAATCATTCAGTGTTCTTGGTTAACCATAGTACCTCTTAATGGTTTGCATCCACTTACATAGTAAGTAGTACCCAATATTAGGAGAGTTGAAACCATGGAATAATTATTTGCCACCGCTCTCAAGTTATAACATTATAGCATATAGAGTGTAAATTGCACAGCCCCAGAGATAAGTAAAATATGTCAAGCTATTAGTAGCTCAGCCAATACAAACTGTGCTCATTCATTTTGATTAATCCTGTTACACTTCCACCGACTCAATTTAATTTAGTATAAATGCAACTGTCATTTTGATTTAATATAAATGTAATTTGTGGTATCCTTCGGTTATTGCCCTGTTCTGTTAAAATCCAGTTGTTTTTTTAAATTGAAAATGTCCTTGCTCATCATATTATACCACAACATTATTATGTTATGTTATTATTATGTTTATTGCCACAAGTTTTAATGGGATTTTTCGCTATGTTGCTTTTTAACAGAAGGAAGCAATCTGGGGAAATATTTACATATAGCTGTAACAATAACATGCTCCAAGTTTTATTTGCTTACTTGATTAAATATGGGGTAGCTACTTAGAAAAGCGGCTAGACTAAACTAAAAGTGCCTCTGTGTTGTACAGTATTATGGTCTGGGTTGTACAATTCTGTGTTTTGTAGTATTATTGTCTACAAAAAACATGAAATACATATTGTTCCTGTGCATACACTTAAAATATTCATTGCCTGCATGCATTAATACGGTAACTGTTTATCTGTGTTTGAGTACGGTTCATTATCGCATCCCTCCAAAGGTGAGAGGCATGGGACCTGTGGAATGTACTATATGGCACGTGAGGCTGATTCTCTCAGTCAGCAGGCCCTCCTGATAGTCTCTGTAGGATATAGGCTATGCACGGAGCCAGAAGGGCAGAGGGAAGGAGAAGGCAGCGGATTCTAAGTGAAAACACTCAAGTGCAAATAATCTAGAGAGAGGCATGGGTCCAGGGCACTGTCTGTGCTGGACTGGGGCTGAATTCACGCAGCGTCTCTATTCTCCCAGGACCGCTGGCAGCAGAGCCACCAATTTGGTGTGATTGTGCTGGCCGCATGGAGGAAGGGCAGTAGAGCCGGGTGAGTGCTCCCCCTGTCTCTCTCCCTGATAGAAATTTAATAAGTGTATTAGGATTGGCAGCTACACTCTCTGGTCACCGGGGCTATTAGCATAAAGCTATTTATTAGTCTGATTTCCCAGGCTGAGAGCCGCAGCCCTTTTCAAAAAGGTAGGTGGGGGGGGGTCGTTGCCATGACATCGTTGAAAGCAGCCGCAGAGAGCCGGGCGTGCTGTGGAATTTCCACTGTCCATTTGCGAATGGAGGAGACTTTCTGGGCAGCGGATATACGAGGCAGCTGAAATTATACACGAGAAACGTACAAAGGTTAGGGGTTTAACCCTGCCGGTTTACCCTCAGACATTCTTTCAGGCCTTGAAAGTGAAGGCGTTGAGTTCGGGTGCTGATTGCGGACATGACTAGAGTTTACTTTTGTAGGCCTACTATTTCCCCTCCTCCATTGGATATACAGGCAGCATCGGGGTGTTAGACGATCTAGGATGTGAAATATACAATGAGCCCTACTTTAAAAGAGTGAAATGTAAATCTGTAAAAGTGAAATCTGTCAAAGTTAGCCAAAGCAAAGTTTTACTTGTTAGCTGTTTTCACAGCCCCATTATAGTGATGGCAAATTCAAATATTTCCACATACACATGCACATACACAGCTACCACATGAACTGAAAATAATCTGCATAGCAGCTCGTCTATATAAACACACACAGTTCAATGTATAGTAGATACATATTTAAGCCATTCTAATCTTTCCAGTTGGGAAAATGGCAATCGAAAGATGGAAGATAGGATATGACCCTGCATGCCCTGCATAAAGTCACATTTCTGTGTAAGATTATTAAGGATATAGCACATAAGATATATAACCTTTAGCCCTCAGGCATAGAATATCTGAGAAGCAGAAACCATATCGCACTCATATGCATAAAATACCAGAGAAGTATCCACCAGCTTTGTGCGGTGCTGCCGTCCTTCTCACACAACCAGCAGCACTAGCAGGTTCTGAAATTATTTTCTGAAATCTCGAAAAAATAAATGATTTACTGAATTTTGCAGAAAGGCAATCAGGTCAGCTTTAACAACAGGGGGGCGATTTGTTTGACAGCTCTGAGCCATTATTAACTGAACCTGAGAGGTCATAAACGCACACACACCTCGGTCCCTGTTAGCTCTTAATTAGTGCTCTAATTCCAGCCCAGTGTCCCTGCGGCGGGCCAGGGAGGTGAGGGGGCGCATAAAACTCCTGGGGTCGCTGTGGGCCGGCTGGCATGGGCTCACAGACCCCCACTTCAGACCCCCTGTCAGCACAGGCAGACCCGCTTAACGGCTGGCACCTGATCAAGGGGAGCGGTGCGAGGCGTGGCAGGCTTAATGGACTCATCCGGACAGTGGTGTGTGTGTGTGTGAGTGTGTATGAGTTAATGTGAGTGTATGTGTGTGAGTGTTTGTGTGTAAATGTGAGTGTATGTAACTGTGGTTATGAGTGTGTGTGTGTGTGTGTGTGTGATGACATTTACATGCCAGTGTGCCCATGTTCACGTGTGTATGGTTGCGTGCAGGTGTGGCTGGGTGGTTGTGTGACTGCAACCGCGTGCACATGTGTATGTATGCATGGTTTTAATGAACCTCTCCTCGTTCTCTTCCACTGCTTCTCCATCACTTGGCATCATTCTCTCTGCGGCGTCTGTTCTGGAAGGACTCCCTCTCTGCTGCGGCAGCTCTCTGGACTCCAGCCGACCTGCAGCTGAACACAAGCTCCGTGTAGTGCGTTATGTCCAGGTCTGCCCTGCAGAGAAATGCAGCTCCCGTGAAACTCCAGACTACACCTTTGTGTGTGGATTGCAGGGGTATGGCAGAGGGGGAAATTATTGTAAAAGTACATATTTAAGCCATTCTAATCTATCCAGTTGGGAAAATGGCAATCAAAAGATGAAAGATGTGATAGGACCCTGCATGCCCCGCATAAAGTCACATTTCTGTGTGAGATGGTTAACGATATAGCAAGTAAGATATATAACCTTTAGCCCTCAGGCATAGAATATCTGAGAAGCAGAAACCATATCGCACTCATATGCATAAAATACCAGAGGAGTATCCACCAGCTTTGTGCGGTGCTGCCATCCTTCTCACACAACCAGCAGCACTAGCAGGTTCTGAAATTATTTTCTGAAATCTCGAAAAAATCTATCTGTTGAATTGCAGAAAAGCAATCTACACGTTTGTGTGTGGATTGCAGGGGTATATACGAGGGAGTTTTGCTTTGCACATATTTAAGCCATTCTAATCTTTCCAGTTGGGAAAATGGCAATCAAAAGATGAAAGATATGATACAACCCTGCATGCCCTGTATACAGTCACATTTATACATAAGATGGTTAACGGAGAATAATGCAGTTCCTTTGAGACTCCAGGCTGTACTTGTGTATGGATTGCAGAGGAAAAATCGCTCGTGAAAGCAAATATACTTTTGACCTTCGGAAAAGAGTAGCATGAAAGTATCAGTTCTGTCAGTGAGTCCAATAACATTAAGGGGGCCGGAGCATGACACGTTCTCCTCTACTTCTTCATAAAAGAGGAAACGGGCAGTTCAAAAAGCATTGTCCAGTTGCGGCACTGCGATCTGTAAAACCCTTTTGTTGTGATGCTAGTTATTTTTGTGCGTATGCGTACAGTATCGATTTATTAATTCTCTCCTTTTTATTTGTGGAATCTCGGTTAAGACCTGTAATGAAAGAGAAAAAGCTCTGTCAAAATCTGTCAGAAGACGGTCAGAATCTGCGAGACGAGGCTGCGATCACTTTGGCATTAGAAACTGTGGTCGTTGGGATTGTTGAAAACTTCGGGAGAGCATTTTATAATAAAAGCGCACTGCTTCTGTTGAACTTCTTAATCACATTATTGAATGAACACAGCTGTCCTACTGTTTCCTTCACCGTTGTGCCTTTGAGAGTTTTTTTGTACTTCGATGCATTTTCAAACGCATCCGAGATTGCTGGGCTGGGACTTGA